>CM061044.1:68860211-69188448 GCA_030762985.1 Adelphocoris suturalis
TCCTATCTTGACACGCTGCTTTCTGCCCCTCAAGAAACTTTTCAACCACATCAGTACCCCACCCCGAATCCCTGCATTCAGAAGCTTGAAAAGGAGGAGGTCGGGGCTAACCATGTCAAAAACTTTAGCCAGATCTAGGTATAACCCCCCTACCATCCTTGCATTCTCGAGACCGAGGCAGATCTCTTGAATATGATCGTAAACCGCCATATCCGTTGATTTTTGTTTCAGAAATCCGTAATGATGGTCAGCAAAGAAATTCTTTGCTGTCAGGTATTCAGTCAGCTGGATCTTGACGCAGGTTTCCAGAATCTTGGAAAAGATGCTGAGCAAGCTGATCGGTCTATAGTTCTTCATTTCTGATCTTTTGCCTGCTTTCCAAATCGGAACAACCACAGATACCTTCAAATTTTCTGGGAAGTACCCTCGAGCCACTGATTCATTAATCAACACAGCCAAAGGGTATGATATGTCCTCGTTCAAAAATTTAATCTCTTCAGTAGTCCATTCATCTATTCCACTGCTCTTTTTATTTGCTAGTTGCTGTATAACCCTCGATACATCCTGAGCTGAAACGTTCCTCCATGTCATAGATTCAGCTTCCCATGTCATTGCTTCCGGGTCAAGGCTGCCATTAATTTCAAATTTATGGTCGGTCGTGCTCTTGAGGGTCTGCGGAGCTTCCACATAATATTTAATTAAATTTATTCGCAACTTCCTGTTCATTGCCATTTACTTGGATTCTACCTCCATTTTCCAGAATATAGTTTATTTCGGAAATTTTGTCTTTTTTATTTAGAGAATTTATTGTTTTCCAAAAAGCTTTTGGAAAATATGAGGGCTCTTGGCAGGTGGTTCTTCAAAAACGGATTAATCCTAAATGCAGAGAAATGCAAATTAATCGTTTTTAGATACTCCTCTCTTCATATGCCTAGCGATTTTGTGGTCCAGTTTCATCAGATGAGATGTGTGGGAGACTCGCCTTGCCAGTGCCCTACAGTTAGTGAGTCTACGTCAGTTAAATACCTGGGGATGATTATAGACCACAGAATTACATGGGAGGCTCACATAGCCACCCTCAGGAATAAGCTATCACGAATCCTCTATGGATTGAAAGTTTTGAAGCCAATTCTACCAAATAGCCCCTTGGTGAAGGTATATGGCGCTACGTTCATCCCCACATTGCGATTTGAGATCATCCATTATGGAGGTACATTTCCGTCGTTTCTGAGGATAATAGATGGTGTACAGAATTGCGCGAGGAAATTGATATCGTTGCCTGGGGGGCGGCTGAGTGGACTGGACTTTGTTCAGATTTATAGAGTTGAGTTCTTCTCCTTGTTTTTGCGACATTGGTATAAATTCATGAATGAGGAGATTTTGCGAGTAACCAGGAGGAATACGGTGGTCAAACTGATGGTCCCTAGAATACGGCATCACCATGGCAGAATCCAGGCGTTCTACAAAGTAGTGCAAATTTTCAACGACCTTATTCCCTGCGTCATCGGTGAAGGTAAAAGCTTAGAACAGTTCACGAATAGATATCTACTGAAGAGACTCAAAAACTACCTCAAATGCTAACATGTTCTGTTCTAGTGAAATTTAAACATCAAAAATGTGTGTTAAATTGTTTAAAATTGTTTTCAATTATGATATTAATCATGGAATTATGATATTAATTATGAAATTAAATACATTAATTAAATTCAATTGTGATATTAATAATTGTGATATTAATTATGAAATTAACTGTATTTATAATGTAATGTTTTGTCATTCTAAGTATTAATTTAATAACGAAACATATTTGCTACTGTTATTGTAAACACTTTGTGATATTGTGTGATATTGTGCACTTAAGTCATTTAAAATACTTAAGTAATTAATAACTCTTTTGAATCAAATGTAATACATACACACCCCCCCGCGCGACCATGTGGTCTTGGGGGTGCAGTTCCTAAAGCAAAATGTAAAGATTCTCCAAATAAAGTATCTTGTATCTTGTGTGTGTGTGTGTATGTATTTGTCATTCCAGACGTTAACTCTCCTTAGGATTGAGATAAAAATCCGGCTCTTGCACAAAAAATCAAGCTTTTCAAACGAAAGTACGAGTTTGTTGGTCAGCATTTTTCGAGCACATCGAATTGGTCCAATTTCAAGAAATGTGCTGAAAAAATAGCTGAAAATGACTATAACGGACAAAAACCGTTAAATTGAATTTTTTAGCAGAATATTGCTCAAATAAAGTATGTCAACTATAAAATGGAACATTAAAAAATGTATGTACAAAATTATGCTGAAAAAGTACTTAAATTTCATTAGAATTTGATTCGATAGAAATAGCAAAAAAAGCTAAAAATCCAAAATCTATTTTCGCATGGCATATTGTTATTCAGAATACGTTTTTGGCCATAAAATTAATAGTTAACAATTTCTTTGCACTCAGAAAGCTCAAATTTCAAACAATTAACATTATACAATATGAAAATCTACGAAAATTCGCTCATACGATCATAATGCATGACTGAAAATCTTTTTAGCACAGTTTTTGAAATTTGACCAATTTAATCTACTCAAAAATTGTTGGCAAACGAAATCATCCTTTTGTATAGAAAGCTTGATTTTGTGGCGCAAGAACGGGATTTTTATCTCAACCCTAAGGAGTGTTATCGTCTCTAAGGACACATTTGTAAATAAATACATCAGCATATTTTTGGACACTAAATTGTAAATTTGAATATATATGTATTTATTTATAGGATGTGTTCCTAGACGGTTACTCCCTTAAAATACGGTGTAAAATATGTGTTCCAACGCAGAAAAATCCGTCATGGCAGAAGACAGGTCCAGTTCGTTGGCCAGTCGATCGCTCCAGAATTTTAGGCTAAAATTTACAATTCAGGGGATCAAAAAAAGCCTAAAAAATCGGATTTTGACAATAGATTGTGTGATTGTGTGGAGTGCCACAGTCAAAGTTTTTTTTTTTTTTTTTTTTTTTTTCCCCTAAGCGCTGAGTCGATTGCGACCAGTCCCAGATCTTTAAGATTCATAAATAGGTGAGAAAGATCAATTTTTAGGTTAAAAATGTCTATAGTTGACGAAATTTTCGCGTTCGACTGCTTGTTCTAAAATTTGCTTTGCGATCTCATCAGTCGGCTGTCCACTCAGTTTTATTCAGGACATAGCTGGTCTCAATGATCAGAATTTAAGTGCCTAACTTAATGTTACCCACAACTTTTCTTTGAAATTTCTCTCTATTAGTCATGCTGCATGACTGAGTACTTTTTAAAACGACCGAAACGGACGTCCACGTGGAGAAATTTTATATTACCTAACCATAGCAATAGCCAATAAATAGAAGTACCTATTTTCCCTGAAAAAACCGGTGTTTACAGTGTTCTGAGAAAAACTATTACAGCTATCGCAAATTTAATATACATAAAGAGGATTGATTTATTTGGCGTCTTTAGTGTGCCGTGGTGTTTTGGAGGAAACAATTTTTATGTTTTCTCCTCTTTTCGTATTTCAGTAACAGTCTCGCGTTTTATCAGTGAAGAAAATATCTCTTCTACTTGTCATCGAAATGCATCCTTGAAAAAATCATAAAAGTATTTGTGCCGACAGAAGAGCTGTACTAACGTCAGCAATTCAATAAATTCTTAGTGACGGGCAGATTAGTTTACAAATGCGATAATTGCGGATGAAACAGTATATATATCTACGTACTAATCGTGTCCATTATTTACTTGGCCATTACTGGTCTACTCGTCGGCATTGCCTGCGTGCCCCCCTGTGAGGTGAGAATAAGTTCAGCTAATTTCAATAGTAGATCCGTACTGATGTACATGTAATCCAGATTCTACCGTTAATGTATGCAATTTAACCTTTAATTACCATTAGGTACCACTTAATTTATTTTATTTATTCAACATCATACAATAGTGAATAATGAACTACGATAGGTACTTAGTATTTACGTTCTAAGAGGGATATGTTTACCAACATCGTAATGCGAAAAATTTGTTTGATTCACTTTTTTTTTGCCGCCCCAACACCGAACATCTTTTATCGAATTTCCGTAGAAGATGAAGCCATTGCAATAGCTCCAAAATTTTTAAAATCAAGATTTTCAAATAATGTTTTCATTGAAATCCGTTTTGAGACGTTCTGAGACGAATCTTAGAGTTTTACATTTTTTCATGTTTTACAAGAGCTCGTACATATTCAAACAATTTTTAAAGAAATACAATGATTGGCAACATGAAACTAATTTTTATGTATCGGCTTATGCCTTTTTCAAACTACGAAGCCGAAATTTTTACAAAAAGTCGAAAGTGTGTGTGTTGTGTATCAGAACTGGTGTGAACGTAGTAAATGATCGCCTAACAGATATAATCTTAATTATTAGCTGATATAAATCCAATGGAATGTATCAGAACTGGTGTGAACGTAGTAAATGATCGCCTAACAGATATAATCTTAATTATTAGCTGATATAAATCCAATGGAATTTTAGGATCGTGATTTAGCTAATTTTTGTAGAAAATAAACCATTGCGATGGCTCGGAAAATTGTAATATAAAAACTATTGAAACATTTCTTCGTTGAAATCCGTTTTGGGGCATCCTGAAATGAATATAGAGTTTTACACTTTGTCATATATATATGTGTGTGTGTGCCCTTGCAGACGATAACTCTCCTTAGGATTGAAATGAAAATTTCGTTCTTGCGCCAAAAAATCATGCTTTCCAATCGGAAGGACAATTTCGTTGGCCAGAATTTTTTGAGCACATTACATTGATCAAATTTCACAGAAAGTGATGAAAAAATTACTAAAATATAGCAAAAAACGGCTAAAAATCCTTAAATTTATATTTTTTAGCAGAATATTGCTCAAATAAAAATTAATAACTATAAAATAGAACATTAACAAATTTATGTTCAAAATTATGCTGAACAACGTACTTGCATTTCATTAAAATTAAAATGTGCTAAAAAGTCGATAAAAATTGCAAAAAAGTAAACATCCAAAATCTTTTTTTGAATTGCAGAATAATATTTAGAACGAGTTTTAGCGAATTTTTTTAGAAAATAAAGCTATTGCAATGGCTCCAAAAATTTTAAAATAAAAATTTTCAAAAATTTTCTTCATCGAAATCTGTTTTGAGGCATTCTGAAATGATTCCTGGATTTTAACGCTTTTATATATATATATATACATATATATATATATAACTCGGCCCTTCGGACCCCGCCAGGGGGGCTTCGCTATACTCGGCTATACTCGGCGCTTCGCGCCTCGCTGGATCTTTTCTCTTTTCTACTGTGTAGAAAACGAGAATAATTTGCTACGCAATTCGTCTCACGAAAAAAAAAAATTTTCAAGCCTGGCTGGGATTTGAACCCACAACCTTCGTCTCACGAAAAAAAAAAAAAAAAAAAAAAAAAAAAAAAAAAAATTCAAGCCTGGCTGGGATTTGAACCCACGACCTCGCGGGTTCGTGTAGCGGGACAAAATAAAAATTATTGGGGGTCAGCCTAAGAATTGCATAGCAATCCCAGCCAGGCTTGAAAAAAAAAATTTTTTTCTCGTGAGACGACGGGTTATGGGTTCAAATCCCAACCAGGCTTGAAATTTTTTTTTTTTTTTCTCGTGAGGCGAAGCCCCCCTTGCGGGGTCCGAAGGGCCGAGTTATATATATATATATATATATATATATATATATATATATATATATATATATATATATATATATATATATATATAAAAGCGTTAAAATCCAGGAATCATATCAGAATGCCTCAAAACAGATTTCGATGAAGAAAAATTTTGAGAATTTTTATTTTAAAATTTTTGGAGCCATTGCAATAGCTTTATTTTCTAAAAAAATTCGCTAAAACTCGTTCTAAATATTATTCTGCAATTCAAAAAAAGATTTTGGATGTTTACTTTTTTGCAATTTTTATCGACTTTTTAGCACATTTTAATTTTAATGAAATGCAAGTACGTTGTTCAGCATAATTTTGAACATAAATTTGTTAATGTTCTATTTTATAGTTATTAATTTTTATTTGAGCAATATTCTGCTAAAAAATATAAATTTAAGGATTTTTAGCCGTTTTTTGCTATATTTTAGTAATTTTTTCATCACTTTCTGTGAAATTTGACCAATGTAATGTGCTCAAAAAATTCTGGCCAACGAAATTGTCCTTCCGATTGGAAAGCATGATTTTTTGGCGCAAGAGTTATCGTCTGCAAGGCCACACGCACACACACACACACATATATATATGACAAAGTGTAAAACTCTATATTCATTTCAGGATGCCCCGAAACGGATTTCAACGAAGAAATGTTTCAATAGTTTTTATATTATAATTTTCCGAGTCATCGCAATGGTTCATTTTCTACAAAAATTAGCTAAATCACGATCCTAAAATTCCATTGGATTTATATAAGCTAATAATTACGATTATATCTGCTAGGCGATCATTTACTACGTGCACACCAGTTCTGATACACACACACACACTTATTGACGCTCTAGCCCTAGGTGAAAGCGAACGTAGGAACGGACGGTTCCATTCGGTTCATTAAAATGATGTCCATCAATGACAACCAAGAAACAATTACATTGATTTCGTGATCTTGATTTTTCAATAATTCAGTCCTTAACCTTTTGGGGTCCCACCACTTTCCCCCCACCAGAGCCTACTTGGGGTAGGCGGGAAATCACTTCCCTTCAGTACCCTCATATCCTATCGTGAGGAAAATACGGTAATTGTGACTTTGTTAATTTGTCGCTCAGGAAGGGGGGAAGCGGAAATGTTCCCGCCCAGCACCTGTCTTTTGGAACTGATTCTGAGACGGTGCGTGGCCTTATGCTCGTTTTTCTTCCCGTCTGAGAATCGGTGCTGACACTAATAGGAACACTTACTGTTTTGTTGAGTAGCTATTGTTGGGATATGGTCACGTATTAGCGAATAAAAAAGTTTCAGTCATGGAGCATGATCATATGAGCAAATTTTCGTAAGATATAGATTACATTATTTTACTTAAATTGTTTTGAAATATGAGCACATAGAGTGCAAAGAAATTTCTAACTACTAATTGTATGGTGAAAACTGAATTGAAGTAAATTACCTACTAGTTTTATTATCGACCCATTTTACTGTTCTCTGTGTATGTTATTAGGTTACCGAGTTCTAAAAGAAAAAAAAAAGTGATTTCAAATACAAATAGGTACAGGTAGCTGGGAATATGTTGTTAGTAGATTTTGGAAAATAAAGTTGTATATTTACAATTGAATTGTCTTATTTACAATTAGTACACAAAATTTCACAATAAATATCTAGTTCAATACTGAAAATCTGACTGAATCTGAAATGTTGATTGAATAAATTTAAGACTGAACTTGGAATTTCTTTGTGATTTGATTTAGCGAAAAGAAACATATATACGCTGTTTGACCAATAAAGATATATTTGATCGACGTAATAATTGCAAATAACCCACATCATGGCTACTGATTACACACACAAAAAACCGTATACCTATGTTAAAATCAGTAAAAACTGACACCCTACTAAGAGTCGATGCGTCGCTTCTGGGAAAAAATCTAAGCCTCTTCGCAATAGGTTAAAATTGTTTGTTCTTTTGGGTTGATCGAATGTGCAAGGTCTCAGTTCCAATTAAACCGCATATGCAATTTTTCACCAATATACCGGAAAGGCAGATTTTTGTTTGTTTGTGCTTTCAAATCGATTTCTGTACTTTACGCTTCTTGAATCGCATATCAACACTCCAAGGTGACTCCCCCCACCCTCCCTCCCACCATGGCCGATCACAAAGGTTCATTAGTTATTGAAAATAATAAACCAAACATCCGTACGTCCGCCGACCAAAGTTTTTCTCCGAACTTACTGAGCCACAAATTATAAATGCAGCTTAAAAATCATAAACCTGCTGAGATTGTGCTTGTAACATATGCATTGCTTACCATGATCTCCAATGGTAGAAATTAAAGGGATACAATTTATAATTTAAAAAGGTTTCAGTCATTCAGCATGATAGTATGAGCGAACTTCCGTAAATTATCGTACTGAATAATGTTAATTGTTTTAGAATTTGAGCTTTTTGAGTGCCAGGAAGTTGTTAACTAATAATTTCATGGCAAAAACCTACTCTAAATAATAATCTCATATTCAAATTGAGATTTCGAGTTTTTAGCTATTTTTCGCAGTTTTTATCGATTTTTTGTGTGGAAATTTAAAGTACATTTTTCAGAATTATTTTATACATAAATGTTTGAATGTTCTATTTTGAAATTAATAAATTTTATTTGAGCAATATTCTACCAAAGAATATTAATTTTCCGATTTTTTGCCATTTATAGTGATATTTTAGTACATTTTTTGAAATTTGACGAATTTAATGTGCTCAAAAATTGCTAGCCAACAAACTCATCCTTTTGTTTGGGATGCTTGATTTTTCGTCGCAAGACCGGAGTTTTTATCTCAATCCTAAGGAGAGTTATCGTCTGGAAGGATACATATAAATAAATAAACACACACACACACTCTCTCTCTCTCTCTCACACACACTCACACACACACACACACACACACACACACACACACACACACACACACACACACAGACAGACAGACACACACACACACACACACACACACACACACACACACACACACACACACACACACACACACACACACACATATATATATATATATATATATATATATATATATATATATATATATATATATATATATATATATATATATATATATATATATATATATATATATATATATATATATATATATATATGAAAACGCGTTAAACTCATGGATTCGTTTCAGAATGCATCAAGACGGATTTCAATTTTGACATTTTTTAAAAATTTGTATTTTAATATTTTCCGAGCCATTGCAATAGTTCACTTTCTACGAAAATGCAGTGAAATCGAGATCTCGAAAACTTTTGCAATAAAAGGGCAGTTTTTCGGTTGAGTTAGATTGATCTCAGTTCAATGAAACGATTGTGACCACGCGAAGCAATTTTATGACGGATTCTTGGCGCTCCAGAGAGGTTTAGTTGTTATGAGGGGAAAATAATTCTCAACACGAATGTGAATCTCCATGCGACATTGGCTTGCAGGAACGCTAATATGACTCGGTCCTATTTGGTTTTCAATTAAGTTAAAACTGTCTACAAAAGTGTGATGCCCGATTTATCTATAGATTCGAGATCTATGCTGAAATAGTTAACATTTGTGTGATAATTTGAAACGACTTTACCATCTTCTGATTATTACTCTGGCCAATATCTATTGAAAATATTACATCCATTGGAAATGAAGTAATTGCAATATTGTCATCAACTCTCATCCAGTTTCATCTACCAATTGCTGTATTTTTTTCTCAGCGTTTTAGATGCTGCATTTTGAAATATTCGTGGTGGCTTTGACCATCAGCTTGGTGTCTACTATTGAGCCAATAAGCATTAATCCGGATAATGAATGGTATGATGTGACTGAGCATGAAGCTTTGACTTTTAATTCTACTAACACAAAAAGGAGGACTCTACAAACCAACCCACCGGGCAAGATTAATTTAATCTGCTACGAATCAATAACCCACCATGGTCTGACTAAAGAAGTAAGGAATCTAACTAGAGCTTCTTTTATTCTTACAGGCAATAGTGAAACATAAAACAGTAAGAATGTTTTAAATATTTTTCCAATCATACTGTTGAGGTCGATTCATAACAACTGTATGGCTCTTGAAAGATGACGAGGAGGTTTCAAATATGGCGGTGGTGTTAAATAAATAAAACGACATGACAGTAGTGATAAGATACACCGCAAAACCTGAGTCATTCATATATGCGGATTTCACGGGCTAATAAATATCTGTGTTTCAATAATTCCATTTATTGTATGTAAATAGGAGGTAACCGGGGTCCAGGGGGCCTGGTGAGGCGCGAGACGCCTGGTTTTTTTCATTATATTTCATTCCCTTGAGACTGTCAATTGAAAGGGATTTTAAGCAACTTTCAAAATTTCCACCTCCACTCGAACCAAGGGCTATAGGTATCGATGGTATGGGGACTATATCCCCCCACCGCATCTATACATCGAGCGAGCGAGAGAACCCACCCCGAGCGAGCGAAGCGAACAACATCCCCCTTCACACGTGGGATTTCAACGGGGTTTTCCTAAGGTCTCGGGATGGACTATAACTATATCCCATCGATTCCATACTGAACGAGCGAAGGGAGCGAGGAAACCCAAACCAAAACCAAAAATCGCTTGGAAGGTCGTGTATTCATGTGAACAAATGAAGTTAGTATGAATTTTGCGCAAGTGGTCAGCGCAAAAGTATTTTTTCTGAATTCCTCACAAAAAAAATTTAGAGAATGGCGATAGGCCTATTTTTTACGCTATTAAATAAGGAAATGCGGTAGGGGTGGACCATAACTTCTGAAAAGTCTTTTATACAGCCTCACCGAGCGAGCGAAGTGATCGAGAAAACTAGGCTAGTGTATTATAACTCAATGTAATACTTGCAACGAAACTTTATATATATTACTTTTTCAGCAAACATGCGATTCGGAGAAAATAGTGTTGAACGACGCCATATCTCCATCAACCTATACTGGTTGCCTGAAACAACTGTCCTTTGTTGGGGACTCATCGGCCCTTGAAGTTGATATCTTAACCTTCCCGCCTGACAGACTCAGATGCTGGGCTAAAGCTGTTCAAGAGCCAAAAAGCTACGAAGTGGTTGAAATTAAGAAAAAAGGTACTCTACAATTTGATCTCAATGAAAAATTCGGACAAAAAAAGGACAAAACTTGGACATTGAAATCCACAACAGGAACAAAATTATTACTGCAGTGTAGAAAGAAAATGCTTAGTCCAGTGGTGAGTAAATCTCCTATTCGTTGAAAATTTTGTTGGTAAATAGAGAATACTGAACCCAACAAGTTCCAATAATGCAGCGTGAATATATGAGCGACTTTCCGTAAATTATCGTATTATAATGATTCCCTTGTTTTGACATGTGAGCACATTGAGTGCTAAGAAATTGTTAATTGTAAATGTCATCGCAGAAACCTGGTTCTGAGTAATATTCTGCTGAATGACTGGAATTCATCAGGTATTTTTAGGATTGTTGACAGATTTTTCAATTTTCTGGCAAAAATCGATGAAATGTAAAAACTTTTTCAGCATATTTTACTGCGAACATTTTTTGATGTTCTAGTTATCGTTGAGAAACTTCTTTGACCTTTACATAAAAAAAATAAAAAAATAAACAAATTTAACGATTTTTTGCTGTTTTAAGTTTTGTAGCGAATTTTCGGGCTCATTTTGATTCCAAGTAACAGGTAGTGGAAGTATTGTTTTCACTTCTGGGGGAAGAAAATTGTTTTGTCTCTAAAATAAAGATTTCCACCTGTATTTCACGTTTCTGACCATTTTGAACAACTTTGGTTCATTGTGTGTGTATGTGTGTGTGTTTGGGGTGTGTGCGTGCGTGTGTGTGTGTGTGTGTGTGTGTGTGTGTGTGTGTGTGTGTGTGTGTGTGTGTGTGTGTGCGCTCTTGGCTAGGCTATCCACCTAGTGTCCCAAGTGCTTACATCCACGCACCGGTCAAGGCCGGTGGGCTCGTTATTGTCTCTCTCTCAGGCAGCATCTCATCTTTACGCCGCCAGCGCCTGCTTGCCTTTAGGGGCTCGAGGTGGGAGGTCGCCAGCACTGCTGCTGACCTTGACTTTGTCAGGCAGCAGTTGTAGTGGTATTACTGAGCAACACCAACTGCTCCCGAATCCAGCTCATCTGCTTTATATATATATATATATATATATATATATATAGTATATATATATATATATATATAAACGATAAAACATTTTTTAAAAACCGCGATACAGCTTTGGGCTCATCCTTAGGATTGCGATAAAAATTCCGTTCTTGTGCCATAAAATGGAGCATTCAAATTGAAAGGATGATCTCGTTGGCTAATTTTTTTTTTTTTTTTTTTTTCAAGCACCTACTACTTAGAACGAATTCTATTCTATAAAATTGGTTGTTAACAATTTCTTAGTTCTTAAAGTGCCAAAAGTTTGAAACAATTTATCATAAATACAATAGATTTTCAGAAAATTAGCTCTCATTAACATGATGCGTGACTGAAGCTTTTTCAGTAGTAGTGAATAAAATAACTCTCATCGTTTTTTTTTTTTTTTTTTTTTTTTTTCTTTGTTTAGGTATAATCTTGTAAAATTATTTGAGTTGGAAAGAAGATTATACTCCACTTTTCCAGAGCCTTTCGTTTCTGTAGCTACTCCTCTGTTTTTTTTCTTCGGGCCTCTCGAAACATTCTTTTTTTTCCATTGAAGAATGTGAAACATAGGTCGGTGTATGCCTAGGGTGGTGGGGCCTGCGTTTGACTCCTTAAGATACATTTTGACTTTGACCACCAATTAAGTTATGCTTTCCCGTTTGTTCAAACTTGAATCTTACATATATTGCTGCATCAGGATGTCCTCAACTAGCTCAGTATTGAATAAATCACTAATTCAAGCCACAAAACATCATAAATTCGTATTTTCGAATCAATTTTTTGACCCAGTATTTGACAGCCAAATTTTTGGTTGTACCTGTGATTGACACCCTATGATTGACACAGCAGTTCTTATGCAATAAATGATTCCATGCATCAAAAAACGTTTGTTTTAACTTTTTACGAAAAATTGAGCATTTGAACTTAGTTTTATTAATCTATATATATAAAAATGAGTATTCATAAAGACATTGTTAATATCACCGGATGTATCATCACAAAATAGGTACAATGTTTTCTCGATAACATAGGCACAATACGTTTCTAATGGTAAACTAGCAGCTTGCGAGTTGCTATGTATTTATATTTAAAAAAAAAATAAAGAACGAATGACAAGAACGAATAGAGATCAATATTGACAGCACTGTCAATCACTGAGGGCAGCATCAGTTTGGGGACTAGTAATTGACATTTTCATTTTTACATGTTATCTTTGACCATTTTCAAAAAATGATAGCATAAATGCAATCTACACAAAAAACTGATTGAGAAAAACTGTGGAAACAATCGAATTTGAAAATGTGGAGGGCATGGTGAAACAAAATAAAACGCTAACCTCCTTGGCAAAATCGTAAGACACATCACCAAAGAAATTACAACACGAGGTTCTGTTGGGTAACCTTCTCCAGATTCCACAAAAATACGCCCGAAACCTTTTCCCGCCTTTATACTTTACTGAGAAGGTACTTTGTCTCAAAATTCAAATGGTTCAAGTCCAAAATACACTTTTAAATGCCTTATTATCAAAACTTATTGGTGAGATGTCAATCACTGGGTCCCTGTCAATCACTGGTCCCTCCACCCTAAAGATTGATTTGATTGGAAATATATAGTTGTGTTTTTCTCTATAGACACATTTTTTATAATAATAAATCCCCCATATTAGCGAATTTTCCTAGAAAATGAAGCTATTGCAATGGCTTGGAAAAACCCGTTTTGACTTGAGACATTCTGAAACAATTCCTGAAGTTTCCGCTTTTTCATATGTGTATATATACATATATATATATATATATATATATATATATATATATATATATATATATATATATATATATATATATATATTATGGTTGGTTTGAAACAGTTCTATAAGAACAGTAGATGTACTGTAGATATATGGTATCTGTCATTCCAGACGATAACTCTCCTTAGGATTGAGATAAAAATACCGTTCTTGCGCCAAACAATCGAGCATTCCAAACAAAAGCATGTGTTTCTTGGCCAACAATTTTTGAGCACATTAAATTGATCCAACTTCGGAAAATGTACTAAAAAAATCACTAAAAATAGGTAATAACAGCAAAAAATTGTTGAATTTATATTTTTCAGCAGAAATCTAGTTAAAACTAAATTTTTAACGAATTATTAGGACATTTAAAAATATTTTCTCAAAATTATGCGGCGAAACGTACTCAAATTTCATTAATATTTGCTAAAATATCTGTAAAAACTTCGAAAAATCCAAAATTTACTTTGACTTGCCGAATTTTATTTAGAATGAGTTTTTGTTATAAAATGTATTCTTATCAATTTCTTTCTACTGAAATTGTTCAAATTTCAATACAATTTATCATATTATAATACGATAGATTGTCTATGAAAATTCGTTCATACGATCATGCTGCATGATTTGTTGTACTCATTGGTGTTCCCCAGGTGTGTAGGAAAGGTGGTGTCTCGTTATGGGTTATGGGTCGTGGCTGTTTTATTTTAACTTAAATGAAATGTTCTATGCCCAAGCTCAACCCTTCCCTTTTTTCTATCATTACCAGTTGACTGGAATATTCAACGGCTTTTACGTATGACCTTATAAAAAAAAGGAATTTTTTCTTCCATAAGCAGACTGGTGTTTGCGTGAGGGATATTTTAACCGTCGATGCAGGAAATGGCCCAATGGTTTCTTTGGGCGATGAACCCATAAGTGTTACGTCAGAAGGCTCGGAAATCAGTATGAGCCTCAAAACCTGCCCAAGAACTGATGTTCACATTAGCTGCGCCGTTCAAAGCCTGAACCCCGATAGTTCAGTACCTACTGGATCTGAAGTGCACGTAGATTCTCCAGGACGTAAAAGCACCACCTGCCCTTGCGGAAAGACAA
Source organism: Adelphocoris suturalis (assembly GCA_030762985.1). Classification (NCBI taxonomy): domain Eukaryota; kingdom Metazoa; phylum Arthropoda; class Insecta; order Hemiptera; family Miridae; genus Adelphocoris; species Adelphocoris suturalis. The sequence goes on from CM061044.1 coordinate 68,874,967, forward strand.
ACTTAGTAAGTTGTACATTTCATTACATATTGTTTATTCATAGACTGCTTACTAACTGTAATTATTATAAAAATAGTATCCTTCAGTACCTACTCCCTGGTATCCAATAAGTAAATATTAATGGTGTGCATTTGTAGTACAAGGATACAAAGAACTTTTCAAGAGTCCAATAGTTCGGTTTGCTGATGTAAACTAATGAATGCTGTAACGGAGAGGTGTTGTAGTCATGGGAGTACTACTTACATAAATTTGTACTTTCAGAATTTCTCCTACCATTTAAATTTGGAGTTTTAACTTGTTTTGAGCTTCCTAGCTAATTGAGTAATTAAGTAATGAATTAATTTGCGAGTATTACTTCATGGCTAAGTGTAGTTACAGAATTAAAATAATCATACAAAGTCTGCACTCGTTAACAAAGTTATTGGTTCATGGGGAATAACTTATCCCCATCGTCCACATGGTTCAGTGCCGTCTAGCTATGACGTCAATTCTGTTCCACTCTCTAAGTTTTTGAAGGTTTGCACGGAGAAGTAGTCTCGAACCTCGGGACTGACAACGCCTAATTTTGGCCTTTTGGAGAGACTCCGAACCAGTTCCGAGAAGTCCTGGAACCTCAAGTTTGTTGTCCCGAGAAGGAGTCCAGAAAGTTACGAACTAGTTCAAGTGGTTCGAGATTTTTCCTAGAACTATTAGTTCGAGACATGCGCAGTAGAAGTTTTCACACTTACCACAAGTAAGACTCCCGCCTGCCGCGAATTCCTAGTCCGAAAACCGTTGGGACAGCTCGAGTTGGAACTAACAGTCCTAACCGCCTCTATCTCCTCACTTTTTCAGTTCCAATGGTTCTGGTTCAACTCTGATCTGATTTGGTACTGTTTCCACGGACTGTAACAATGAAGGTAATGGAAATCGAGTAGTTACTCCTTCAAAGGAGGGATGCGATTTATCTGCTGCAACCAGAGGCTATCCTAGAGATTAAATAATCTTCAGAATATGCCAAGGAGTAGCGTTAGCAAAAATCTATAAGGTGTGTAGGATGGCGCCCCAGGCGGGTGAAAACCTCCCTCCCTTTGTCCAAACGCCCACATGCGGCAGTTGCCCCAGTGCCAACTAAAGTAGTCAGATCCACAGCCTAATTCACGACACACCCACCAGAGACCCCAACACAACTTTCATGTTGACGGGTCCCTACCATCAAACCTAGAGATGCAGTGGGGGAGAGAAGCCCGCTTCCCATCAAACGGCTCCCACTGCCTTCAGTCATCTCAGAGCTCACCCCATTCAAGTTGTGCGTATTTCGTAGTCCCATTATTCATTAGAGTGCCCTGTAAGCTCCCAGTATCTTAGGCGTGGAGTCATTCTTCGAGCCCCCAGCCACGTGTGAAGAGTTTGAAAGTCATTTTAAAAAGATCCAAGTATCTATGGCCATCCCGTTTACCGTCCTGAAGTTGCCCGGCGCGAGTCTAAACATCAAGGACTGAAAAGCATCACGTCTTGTTCCCCAAGCCTGTCTGCCACTGCGGCCACCGACATTATATCTTCGTGCCTCCTTCAAGATCGCCCTGTGTCTACAGTGAGTAACTAGTCATTCTTTACATTGGCCAGTTGTTCTAGATATGTCATCCTTGTTACTTTAGTCATTGTGTTAAAGTCATTTTTCATTTTCATTCTCAGGCCGTCCGGCCAAGTAGGCACATTTTCTTGTGTAACCAGTCACTATAGTGTCTTCGTTAGTTATTGATGCCTTCGAGCGACTAGGATTGATAACACGGAGTTCATAAAAGTCATTTTGTTCACATTTTTTAAGTAGAGAAGTTCATTACAACATAGTTACGCTCTTAGTGTGATGGTCACGAAAGTGTCTGCATTGGTTGTTGATGCTTTCGAGCAACTAGGATCGACAATTTCATAATTTCATCTTGTACCTTGTTTAAAGTATTGAGAAAGACATTCTTTTTGGCCTACGGGCAAGTTTTATAAAAGAGTCACTATATATGTGAAAAGTTATGTTTTAAGCTAATAAGCTATTATTAACAGTAATAATTGAACACTAGCAACCATTTCCTGCATAATTCTATCTATATATCTTGGTTGTTGTGTGTTGAGACCAACACTATTTGGCCAAAAAGGCACGTTTTGCTCAAGGAGCCACGTTTTCATTGATAAGTCACTTTTTGACAGCAGCCATTATTCTTATACGTTCTACCTAATATCTTGTTTTCATTGAAATACATTATCTTACGCCAGAAAGTCACAATTTACCTAAAAGCCACGTTCTTTAGAAAGCAGTCATGTTTTGTCAATAAGTCATTGTTTTGGTCATGTTTCAACAGTAACACCTATTATTCTAGTATGTTTGCATCATATTGAACAGCCCATGTGTAAAAGCACGTTTCCTTTAGCATTGGCGTTTTCATTCAGAACAGCATTGTAAAGTCACTTTTTGGTGTAACCTTGTCAGTCACAGCTACAGTCATTCTTATGTCATCAAGTCATTAATAATTGAAGTAATAAAAAGAAAGTCACGTTTTGTATTCAGAGTTACGAAGTGACCCCTAATTATTTAAAATCCACTAAAACAAAAAATGTCCATAACCAAGTCATTCTACGTTCATTTCAGACTACCCAGACTCCCTCTTACAGCCATTCGTGTCCGGTGCTAGACACTATTAGGTTCTAACACATATTTTATTCTCTAGTTACCTTCTGTAACTTGCAAAGAGACAGTGCTGTCATTTCAGAGTCTTCAACTCATGGCTCACTCTGAGTAACGCCTTAAGACACAGTTTTCAGCTAACAGTCACAGTGACCTTTTGGAGCCACCGTGGAATCTGCCAGAATCCTAAGTAAAGACATTGTTTCCTTTGAATGTTCTGTCACCTTAATTCTTTTACTGTTCTTCAATCGCTATTTCCCTAGCTACCTGAGCCATAAAACTACAGCCATTTCGTGTCTCCTTTAAACTTCATTTTGCAACCTCCCAAAATCTCCAACATTTCTAGTTTGACACGTACTGCTACGTCTTGTTTATAACAACCTGACTCCTTATCGATACAGCGGTTTATTTGGGAATTCATCTCATCTACATCCATGATTACATATATGTCCCACGTCTATTCAAGCGTTCCCGTGGTAACCCGACCCTAATGCAGCTGTTGTGTGGCCAGCTATTCCCGCCTTCAGTGGATAGTAACTTTCTGCACTATAGTGGTCGCCCAGTAACATCCCCCTTTAGTCACTACAACTTTCGTGTCTAGTCCCTAAAGTAATTTAGCTTCATTTTTCCCTCCCCTTGGGCTTGAACCAGGTTACAGGTTGAACAACTCATATCCATCAGAAACCTTGTCCAAACCATTTGGAATTTTGAGTTGAAAATTTGGTTTCGCGCACTACCAAGGACGCAGAATCCGATTCATAGATTTTAAAAAAAGTACTCAGTCAGGCAGCATGAGTAATGGAGCAAATTTTCAAAGAAATTTTTTGGCTAACACTAAATTAGGCACTTCAATTCTGATCATTGAGGCCAAACATGTCCTGCATGAAACTGAGGGGACACCCGTGTGACGAGATCTCAATTTTAGAACACGCAGCCAAACTAAAAAATTTGGTCAATTACGGGCATTTTTCATCTAAAAATCGATTTTTCTCGCTTATTTATGAATCTTAAGATTTGGGAGTGGTCGCAATTTATTCAGCGTCGAAAAATAGTTTGACTGTGGCACCCCACATGCCCTTTTGTAAAAAAAACCAATTTTTAACATTTTTTGGGTGATAAATTGCAAATTTGAACCTGAAATTTCGGAGCGATCGGGCTGGCCAACGAACTCGACCTGTATTTTGGCCAAGACGGATTTTTCTGCGTATAAATACACGACGTTAAATTCAGGATTGTGTTCTTTTATGTATGATACGGATTTGTTGGGGTTCTCGACCCTTCAAACCCACTGTTAAAATTTCGAAGCCATCTAAATAGCTCATTTTGGTTTTTATTTTCACTAGGTAATTAAACTTAGTAATCAACCAAGAAAAAAAACTTTAACACCCCGTGATGACTTTTTGGTCCAAAAATCAAATTTAAAAAAAAAAAAAAAATCCGCCCGTCCGCCGTCACGGGCTAAACATCCCTAAGGGGTTGAACGGGCTAAACATTCAAAATGGAGATCTCGAAAACTTTCCAACAGTAATAATTTTTTGCTTGTCAGGGATAAATTCAATCCAAAGAATAGATTAAAACCACCCGAAACGCTATACTCTGAATAGTTCGCTTTTTCTAAGGGCTTGAAAATCAAAAAAAAAAAAAAAAAAAAAAAAAAAAACCTTCGAAATTTCAAGCGCGAGAAGGTAGAGAATTCACGAGCTACAAATAGATCTATTGAGTAGACGATCAAGCTTTAAATACAAACGTAAATTCCTTTGAGCACGTTTTTTACGCCTTAGTCATCCATACATTTTCTGGGAATTTTTGGGTTAGGCTGTAGATTGTTCCCTACCAATTTCATTGTTCTCAAATAATTACTTCATTCTGCGCTTGTGCTAACGTAAATTACTTCAAGCATCATTTTCTCGTTTTTTAATTTTTTTATTTTAACATTAGTCCAGTCAAAAAACTTGAAAAAATGACCCAACCTCCTAAAACATCCGAAAGTTTTAAAACTATGGTTTTTTTATCGGATTCGGTCTTACAGGGTCTGATACGGATTTGTATCTGGTCATTTTTTTCTCATCCTTGGGATGTCACGTACCCCCCTGGATCAATTCCAATTAGTCGTCCTTCCTAAATAAGAAGCCTTGCCTGTATGACGTAGCTTCTGGGGAACATATTAACCGTTAGAAGAGGCTTTCAGACATTTCAATGGCTTTCGGACTAACACACTTCAGCAGTGACACCACATATCAACAGTAAGACAGAATGATCTACTTATCTGTTACCGCAACATGTCCTTACTTGTACCTAACTGAAAATCGGAAGTGACGATATCCAATATTTCACAAGAACTAGGCCTCATGTCATTGAAAACTGTTGTCCATTGAGTTATTATTATACGAGGTTCGAAAAACTTATCGAAGAAGTTGGTTATAGTGTGATCTCCCTTTGCCAGGGTTTTTCAGAAATGTGCAACTTTTGAGTGTATGAATTTCTCGTTTTAGCGAATTACTCGAATTATCAAAGAAAAACGCTGCAAATTACTACACAACGGTTTATTATTTCTGTGTTTGATAGCCATTCTACGAAGACCATTAGTCAATAATTATTAAAACCCTTATGTAATACATGATCAGAACATGGCGCATCATGCCACTGATAAAGGTTCACACTTTTACAGTTCCAAGACCCCGCAGTTTTACGCTTCACAGTTAAGATGTAGTCCAGTCAAAACAAGGTTTAACCTCCTGAAAAATCCGAAAGTTTTGAAACTTCGCACACTTATTCAAAGGTACCTAAGGATGAATATACCAAAAGTCCTCATGAATACGAGGCGAGCTCTAGCGGCAATTAGCGAAAACAGGTCACTTTTTTTGGTTTTTTGTTAATATCTCGAGAACCTTTGGTCGGAGGTAAAAGTGTACCGTATACATAATTAAAGCTTGATTAATTTGCAACAAAAATGATTATATGCATTTTTCTTGTATTCCTAATGGTTACCGAGTTATAGGGCGCTAAATGATAGCGTTTTTCGAAAAATCGCGCTAGCGCGGTACAATATATAGCATTTCTTATAATAGTTTACAATGGTTTACCACTTTTTTTTTGTATACCAAGGATGATTGATGAGATACACTTTACAGCTTTGTATAAAAAGAAAGACATGATGCATATTATTACATGAACAAAAAATGCTGGGGACATTCCTAGAAAAATTGTGTGCAGAAAAATCAACCAACTCTTGATTGTTTTTTGGTAGAAGGCTCTGCAATCTGCTCATCTTGGTCTGCTTCTGAATTTGAAACCTGAAACACAGTATGAAGAGGTAAATGTGCATGAGATGATGATGTGAGAGAACCATTATACGGATAAGAACATGTAGGTAAGAGAAAGTAGGTAAGCGAGCAGAAAAACAACGTATGAACATGACGACCAATTCATGTATACTATTGCAAGGTATCAATAAAAACATATTTAAAAAAATACAAAAGTGCTTTCTCACCTGACTTCTGGCTGTCTCTGTTTCTTCAAGGTTTATGACATCGGGATCATCAGGGTCATCAAAGTCTTCTTCGAGGGTGGAAGTAACACCATTCAACCATTTGCCATGGCAGATGTGACAAACGCTTGTACACATTATTCCTGACTTTCGACAACCACATCTGTTCCCACATCCCCCTGTACATTTGCAACAAATGAGGTTGAGGACAGTTTCAGGTGCTGCTGGATCCTCTGCTGTCACAGTGATCAGCCGATCGCTTTCCAACTTCCAACCCCACTGTACAGGAGGAAGTTCATTCCCAAGCCAAAATTGAAATTGGTGGTACACTCGAAATACGTGCTGTCTTGCTGCTCCTTCTGTGGGTTGCAGAGCAGAAAGGTCGGGTTTAGCGTTAGATACAGACTTGGTGAAAGCATTATACCGGTGCATGTTAAGAGAGGTTTTCTTCCTGGGCGCATTGTACAATGCCAGGAATATTTTGTTTCCTGCAGCAGCTACAGCCTCACAGGATAAACTTGGGCTGTTAAATCCTTCTTGAAAAATTTGAAACAGGAGAGTTTCCCTTTTAGATATGCAGCCGAAGCTGTATCACATCCGCTGAACGCATGCACAAGAAGTATGATGTCCTTCATTCTCAAAGTGTGCAATTGCTGGCTTGAATATACTTTCCTTCCTACTTTGCCATGGCTTGATTTCACAAATAATATGTTTTGTTCAGTTGGAGTTAAGGCCATGAGGAGAATAATAAGATCTACATCTTCACCGACTATTGCTACTTTGTCACAGTGGGGACAAGGCAAGCTCATGCTGTAAGTAGAACTTCAAATCCTCATCACTCTGCTTGTTGATGGCTTTCCTCTGAAAGATTGTGAAAGGGTTGATAACCACCAGGAGCAGCAAGACATCACGTATTTCGAGTGTACCACCAATTTCAATTTTGGCTTGGGAATGAACTTCCTCCTGTACAGTGGGGTTGGAAGTTGGAAAGCGATCGGCTGATCACTGTGACAGCAGAGGATCCAGCAGCACCTGAAACTATCCTCAACCTCATTTGTTGCAAATGTACAGGGGGATGTGGGAACAGATGTGGTTGTCGAAAGTCAGGAATAATGTGTACAAGCGTTTGTCACATCTGCCATGGCAAATGGTTGAATGGTGTTACTTCCACCCTCGAAGAAGACTTTGATGACCCTGATGATCCCGATGTCATAAACCTTGAAGAAACAGAGACAGCCAGAAGTCAGGTGAGAAAGCACTTTTGTATTTTTTTAAATATGTTTTTATTGATACCTTGCAATAGTATACATGAATTGGTCGTCATGTTCATACGTTGTTTTTCTGCTCGCTTACCTACTTTCTCTTACCTACATGTTCTTATCCGTATAATGGTTCTCTCACATCATCATCTCATGCACATTTACCTCTTCATACTGTGTTTCAGGTTTCAAATTCAGAAGCAGACCAAGATGAGCAGATTGCAGAGCCTTCTACCAAAAAACAATCAAGAGTTGGTTGATTTTTCTGCACACAATTTTTCTAGGAATGTCCCCAGCATTTTTTGTTCATGTAATAATATGCATCATGTCTTTCTTTTTATACAAAGCTGTAAAGTGTATCTCATCAATCATCCTTGGTATACAAAAAAAAAGTGGTAAACCATTGTAAACTATTATAAGAAATGCTATATATTGTACCGCGCTAGCGCGATTTTTCGAAAAACGCTATCATTTAGCGCCCTATAACTCGGTAACCATTAGGAATACAAGAAAAATGCATATAATCATTTTTGTTGCAAATTAATCAAGCTTTAATTATGTATACGGTACACTTTTACCTCCGACCAAAGGTTCTCGAGATATTAACAAAAAACCAAAAAAAGTGACCTGTTTTCGCTAATTGCCGCTAGAGCTCGCCTCATATTCATGAGGACTTTTGGTATATTCATCCCTAGGTACCTTTAAATAAGTGTGCGAAGTTTCAAAACTTTCGGATTTTTCAGGAGGTTAAACCTTGTTTTGACTGGACTACATCTTAACTGTGAAGCGTAAAACTGCGGGGTCTTGGAACTGTAAAAGTGTGAACCTTTATCAGTGGCATGATGCGCCATGTTCTGATCATGTATTACATAAGGGTTTTAATAATTATTGACTAATGGTCTTCGTAGAATGGCTATCAAACACAGAAATAATAAACCGTTGTGTAGTAATTTGCAGCGTTTTTCTTTGATAATTCGAGTAATTCGCTAAAACGAGAAATTCATACACTCAAAAGTTGCACATTTCTGAAAAACCCTGGCAAAGGGAGATCACACTATAACCAACTTCTTCGATAAGTTTTTCGAACCTCGTATAATAATAACTCAATGGACAACAGTTTTCAATGACATGAGGCCTAGTTCTTGTGAAATATTGGATATCGTCACTTCCGATTTTCAGTTAGGTACAAGTAAGGACATGTTGCGGTAACAGATAAGTAGATCATTCTGTCTTACTGTTGATATGTGGTGTCACTGCTGAAGTGTGTTAGTCCGAAAGCCATTGAAATGTCTGAAAGCCTCTTCTAACGGTTAATATGTTCCCCAGAAGCTACGTCATACAGGCAAGGCTTCTTATTTAGGAAGGACGACTAATTGGAATTGATCCAGGGGGGTACGTGACATCCCAAGGATGAGAAAAAAATGACCAGATACAAATCCGTATCAGACCCTGTAAGACCGAATCCGATAAAAAAACCATAGGTGTATTTCTGTGTGTGTGAGTGTTTGTGTGTGTGTGTGTATGTGTTTGGGTTGTTGGGGTAGGTTAACTGTTGGTGTTTTTATCTCTTCGGAGCTCCTTCATATCCCTACCTAAGTAAAGGTCATACGTCCCCGTTGTGCAACCTGGGCACCCTCTGGGTGAACAGAGGGTGGCAAAATGATCCGCTGGCGATTTGGGGGAGGCTCAAGCAGATGGGCCTCCCGACCCCAACTCACGCTTCCCAAGTTATGATGAACAACGAACAAGAGCCTCATAACCCCAGCCTGCCCATTGGCATGTTCTAGGGGGCTGTTCGGGGGCGCCCCAGATAGGGGCGTCGGCCATCCTCTCCCTCTTCTTCATCCTCATCTTCCCATCCCTCATCCTCCTCCACGACCCCTGTAAATGCCCACCAGTGTGCCCACTGAGAAAGAGCCTTTACCGCCAAGCGAGGCCTCAGGGCCCACGTCTGGCAGAAGCATCCCGTGGAGGCCAACGCTGCAATTAACATAGAGCCAGAGCGGTCCAGGTATGCTTCTGAGTTTTTGTGGCGAATGGCAGCAGAGGAGGCAGAGGCTGTGTAATGGGGTACGAAATATTAATGCTTTCTTGCAAGCACGGTGCTGCATGACGAGGCACATAAGTGCCGTATAAAAAACGCCACGTCTGGTGGACCCGATGGTATTTCTGCTCGACGCTGGAATAAAGCCCCAACGAATGTCAAGCTGCTCATCCTCAACCTTTCACTTCTGTTGGGAAGACCTCCGAAAGCCTTGACCCGTGACCGGACAATCTTTATCCATAAGAAATGAGTAAGTGGGTCTGGAGGCTACCTACCGCCCGATTTCAATATTGTCAGTAGTCTTCCGCCACTTTCAAAAGATTCTGGCATCTCCCTTCCAAGTGGCTGGTGTCATCGGTGACGTCCATTGAGCATTTCGGCCAGCGGATGGCACAGCGGAGAACCTACCAGTTCTCCGAACTGTCATTTCGCTGTCCCGTATCATTCTTGCCGCTCTGGACCTCGCTAAGGCCTTTGACACTGTAAGCCATTTTGCCCTGACCGATTGTTTTCGTGGTGTCGGGGCTCCTGCTCATTTAATTGAGTATGTAGCCTGTCTGTACCACAAAAGCGTGACTCTACCACAATGACTCCAAACAATATGTTACTGGTTATGTTTTACCTACCAACCTCTGCATTGTATACCCTACTTTTCATAATTGAATCAATAATGTGATATTCTTGATCAAATAAAGCTCTAGTTTGAGTAGAATCATTTCACTTATATCAACACTCACCAAAATTATATAAAATCCATTCATATGGACGTCCCTGTAACGCATGCATTACTTACTATGCTATTACTTACTATAATATGTTTTATTTCCAATTTCTATAGAACGCTGGCAGGATCATAAATGGAAAGGAAGTCAAGAATGAGGGCAGATATCCCTTCATGGCGAGTCTTCGTTGGCATGATGATAATGAACATGATAAACATATGTGCGGTGCCTCCATCATCACCCCCTTTCACATTCTCACAGCTGCTCACTGTGTCAGTAACCGTATCACGAAGGACCGAATGAATCCTGCAGATTTTGTAGCAGTTGTTGGAGCCCACAGCATTCGGGAAGGTAATACAATAATGAAAAAATAATAATAGTAAATTAAATACTCTGCCAAGAACATGGCACAGAGCTTCCTCGTGACTCCAACGTGACTTCATCAAGAAAATTACGTTCGCGCATGCCCAGTGCGTACCGTTGATTCAATCATGATGAAACTAATAGGGGTCCATTAATGGCTAAACTCGCACTCTTCCTGGAAAATTCATCAAAATCCAATTGAATTTGTTGCAGTTATGGCTCTGGCAAGAAAATGTGGGCAGACAGACCGACGGACAGACAGACACGAAACCAAATTTGTTCAGGATGCCTTGAAACGCAAAATGCAAGTAGAAATTTTGATTTTGAAGCAAAAAAATTTCTAATGATGTTCACGTACAACCCAGCCGTTGCTAGGGGAATGGAATTTCCGCAGTTTTCATCGCACAGAAATCGTTCGCCACTCGTTGGAAAGCGCTTGATTTATGTGATAAATGTTCACATCTCAAGCTACCAATTTCCCCATCCTTACGTACCTGGCTACATTACTAAACTAAGTTGATTGGACTATAAACAATTTTAATAAGCCGGTTACAATATTCTTAACGTAAAGCAATAGCATCATTTACTCCACTCCATAGGAAACATTTTCATCCTCTTGACAACAGTCGACTGTTAACAACAACTCATTGTAGTGGCTTCTCTCCACAGTTATTTTCAACATTTCTATAAGTAAACCGTTGTTTTGTTGGAATTAGTCGGGATGCTGCCCAGGGAAAATAAATGAAATTATTTCATTTATTGTTTTATTTGATAACGTTTCGTCCTCTTACTGAGGACATCTTCAGATCTTGGTGTATCCAGGGAAAAATTCCCCCAATCGAAGACATATCCATGTATCTGCTTGTAAAGCAGATAGTGGAACTCGCTTACGAGTTTCTTCCTACTTTTTTTATTGATTCACTGGTTTCAAGAGATTCCTGAGAAAAAAGGAGTGAGAGATGTTCTTACCCTTCCTCTCAGGAATGTTCACACAACACTTATGAATTTCTAAATTTTCATTTGAAAAAAAATTAAATTTTTGATGCTCTCTGAATGTTGAATTAAACTCTCCACGACTTCTATTGAATGTGTTTTTACGTAGGAGTCATCATTTGTGAGCCCCAGACATTGAATTTTTAAGTTATCTAAATTTTTCGAAAAGTTGGAAAAATCGAAATTTTTGACGGCCCATTGTATCTTTAAGGTTGAATCAGTTTTTAATTTTACAGCTCATTTGACGCAAAATTGAATGGTCTTTAATTTTCTGTAAAGTATTTTTGACTAGAACACACCGTTCCAAAGATATCGTTGGTGATATGAAAAAAGGGCGAATTCCACATTTTAACGGAAAATGACTTTTTTTCACCAACGATCATGTTTCTAATAGTATATTAACAGGTGAAAAAGTCGAAGTCCTAAGTTTGGTTTACCTTGAAAATACATTTGCTAGGATGTAGCGAATCAAGGGACTGAGCTTAAATAAAACTGAACCAACTACAATATAAATTTATAATAATTCTGACCAGACTCAGTTGGAGATGGGGGGATTCGAAATGAAGGAATTCAAAGCCAAATCTTCGAGATATTTAAACACTTTAATGCCGAAAGAACGTAAGGATGAATAATCAATATCTATGTATATTATGATGAATAATTCTCAACACTTAGAAAATCGTAGAATAAGATTTGTATTTATGAAGAAATAGTTCAAAATAATTCGCTTAAACGTTCGTTTAACGAACCCTCGTTCAATATTGAAGAAAAATATAAAAATCTCCGGTTCAGTAAATTAATCAAAGTTCTTATAATCTGGTTACCTACGTATATATTCTCTTATTAATATTCAGGTTTATTAATTTCCTTGAAACCTTAATATTATTTAAGAAAAAAAATTAAGAATTTCCCCGAGTGGCCATCCTCACACTTCATTAGAAAATAATGTAATCTATACCTAATTAAATCGATGGTGACGACACCACGTAAAGGAATCGGCCGTTTAAAACGAAATTTATTTAAGGAAGATCGAGGTTCTCGGCAATTTGCAATATATGGACCAAAATCTATTAGGTCGGAACATAAAAGTTGGAATTTCGGCACCTGAATATCTTCCGATGTGAGCGCTGCGAAGGAATCCAAATTTCCACCCAAAACTTGCTGCCTCCAAGTGGTGCACTTCGGTAGGCTGTAAACAGATAAAGGGGAGACAAATTTTAGGGTTTAATTTGTACACCCTTTCCGTTAAGACCTCTTGGAGTCATTGTGGGACATAAGTAGGTATGAATTTGAAATTCCAAAAGATTTTCGAAGTAAAATCAATACCTTTGCAATGGGATTTGAGGTGTCTGGATTTCGTGAAAGATGGACCAGTTTCCTCAGTAGACGGAGTCGCCTGAAGATGTCGTCACAGCAGAGAAATGATGATCCTGATGCTGCCGACGAATTAGCGAGTCAAGACGAACTGTAGGAGAAACGAAAATGGGAGAATTCCCATGAATATCGGAGAATATGAAGGATTTACCTCCACCACCTCGACCATGAGTATACTTCAGTTATAATAATCAGCAAGTATTCCATACCTCAGAAACGTTGAATTAGAAGCTTTGCTTTCCAGGGCGATCCTCCAGAAGTAGTACTATTCAGCTACTATAAGAGATGAGGCAAGATAAGCTCCACGTGGAAATTGCAAAATGCAGCATAGATGGCTGCTCCAACAATCCGCACAACAGGGCGACAGGAAACGAACTGACGAGAGGTGAGGAGCTGATTTCCGAAGTATCAAGAAGCGAGGGGTGAAGGGCATCTCTGCCGGGTTAGCGATTCATCGTGCTCGCCAACACAAGGGGATTAAGATAGGCGCGAATACGGCACTCGGATGATAGCGGCGCTTCGGGGTCAGGGTCGTATATTTGAAATCAGAAGGGTTACAATCACCCCCTCCCATGGGGAGAGTTTCGGATCCATCCAGGGGTTGAAACTCGTCATCAGTCTTCAGGAGCAAAATATGGCTTGAGGTCGGAAATGTGCCAGACCCCAATATCTTTCCCGTCTTCATCACAAAGCTGGTAGATGATGGGAGATTTCTTCGTGACAACCTTGAAGGGTCCTATGTAACGCTTACTTAGCTTCCCGGCAATACCGTCGGTTGCTCTAGATTGAACATAGTTCTTTTTCCATACCCATTCTCCAACCTGGAATTCTATGTGCTTCCGCCTTAAGTTGTAGGCTGCCTTGTTCTTGTTGCTGGATTCTTTCATTTTCTTATGGACCTCCTGGACGAGAGCTTCCAATCCACATTTCTTGGCACCTACGATTTGAAGAGGATGTCCGAGGGTATCAAGATTGTCCTCTTGGTATGAAGGGTGATTTGGTTGCATATCATATCCAAAAAGAAACACCAGAGAGGCTGGAGAGAAGCCAGTTGTTTGGCTAACAGCGGTGCGAAGAGCTACAGCCAGCTTGGGCAAAAGTAAGTCCCATTTCTTCTGTTCATCCTTCAGATATGAGCGCAGCATGGTTACCATGCTCCTATTATACCGCTCAGCCGGATTTGCTTGGGGATGTCTTCGAGCGTTATACAATATTTTCACTCCATACTCATCCGCGAGTGATTTGAAGGGATTTCCTCGATACTCTGGCCCATTATCGCAGAGGATTCGGGAAGGCACTCCATAGGTCAGGAAAACATCGGACTCTATGGCTGCCGCCACAGTTTTTGAGGTAGCATTGCGAAGGGGCTTCACAATAACATATTTGGAAAATATATCTGTAACCATACAAATGTATCTAAATCCCTTAGTGGATCGAGGAAGAGGCCCAATGAGATCTGTGGCTATAATATCGAATGGCTTTTTGGGCAGATGGTGTTCCCCTAACATGCCAAAGGGCTTGGTTGATGGTACCTTCGTTCTTTGACAAGTTTTGCATTTGTTTACAAAAGCCTTTACATCCGCTCGCATCCGAGGCCAATAATAACGCTCATTAGTACGGTGGTAAGTGCGAGTTTCCCCCTGATGTCCCGAAGTGAACTCATCATGACATGAGCGAAGGATCTCTCGACGCTGGTCCTTGGGCACCACAAGCTTCCAGGAATCACCAAGGTCAAAACTAGTGGACTGATGCTTAAAGAGATGTCCTTCCTTTACTTTCCAATCTGCACTTTGGCCATAAGGTCAAGGTACCACTTGTCTGTTGTGCCATGGATTGGTTCTATAGAATGAATAGCAGATACAACATCGACTAGTGGTGCTCTGGATAGGGCGTCAGGGATAACATTATCCTTCCCCTTTTTGTGTATAACTTCATAATCGTAAGGCTGAAGGCGTATAGCCCATCGAGCTAATCTGCCATGGGGATCTTTGAGGTTGCACAACCACTTCAAGCTGTGGTGGTCAGAGTAAACTTTGAAATGGGTTCCCTCAACATATGCTCGATATTTTTCAATGCCCCATACCACTGCTAAGCACTCACGCTCGGTGGCGGAGTAATTTTGTTGAGGCTTAGTAAGGGTTTTGCTTGCATAGGAAATTACTCGTGGCTCCCCATCAAGGACTTGGATGAGAACTGCACCAATGCCATATGCGGACGCATCAGTATGTATTTCGAAAGGCTTGTCAAAATCGGGGCATGAGAGGACAGGCGATTCAGCCAATGCCTGGCGGATATCTTGAAAAGCGAGTTCAGCGGTCTCTGTCCACACGAATTTTTGTCCCTTTTTCAAGAGTGAAGTAATGGGTGTCATACGAGCGGAAAAGTTATTTACGAAGCGTCTATACCAAGAGCATGTCCCAATAAATTGACGTACTTGTTTCAAAGTACTGGGGCGTGGTAAATTTAGTATGGCCGATACCTTTTCAGGATCGCATCGGAGTCCATCTTGGTCAACAACATATCCAAGGTATTTGAGCTCTGGGCGACAGAAGTGGCATTTACTTGGGTTGAGAGCGAGACCAGCTGCCAAAAAACGCTGAAGTACCTTCTCTAAAACTTCTAAATGTGTCTCAAAATCGGGAGTGCAAATTATTGTGTCGTCCAAATACACAAATACATATGGCTCCAAATCAACTCCAAGGACACGATCGATAAGGCGTTGCCAAGTTGCCGGACTTCCGTGGAGGCCAAAAGGCATCCTTACAAACTGAAATAAACCTCGACCAGGAACGGTAAAGGCCGTTTTTTCACGGTCTTGCTCGGCAACTTTCACTTGCCAAAAAGCTGCTTTGATGTCAATGGAGCTGAGAAATTTGGCATCTCGAAGTCTGTCGAGGATACTGTTGACAAAGGGAAGGGGGTAGGCATCTTTTTTGGTCAGCGAATTTAGTTTTCTATAGTCCACGCAAAATCGATGCTTCCCATCAGGTTTCTTCACCAACAGAAGAGGAGACGACCAGGGACTGGACGAAGGTTCAACGATTCCATCCCTTAACATTTGATCGAGCTCTTCATGAATTACCTTCTGGATTGCAGGTGAAACTGGATAGTAGCGCTGTTTAACGGGTTGCGCATTGCCAGTTTCAATTCTGTGTTCTACTACGTCCGTGCAACCAGGTGATTTGGAAAACAGATCGAAGTATTTGGACAACAATGTTTCAAGACGCTGGCGGTCTGAAGGCAACAGACCATCTCTACACTGGATATTGGGTTGAGACTCAAGACTAAAGACATTATGTTCATCTTGATCTGATGCAAACATCCAAGTCCCTTTAGATACGTTAGGGACAATTCCCATTTCCCTCCAAAAATCCAGGCCCAAGATTATTGGAGCTTTGATAGAAGGAACATAGAAAACTTCGATTAGTCTAGATTTATTTTCCACTTTCATCTGAAGGTTCACGACCCCTTCAACAGTACACAGTTCTCCATTTGCCGTAGAGACAGTTTTTGTTTGGGAAGGAAAAATTTTAAGACCAGTATTTTTTATTCTGTCCCAGCCTCTTGAACCCATTACTGTCCTATTTGATCCAGAATCTAAAAGACCAGGTATTTTTAATCCGAGAACGTCGACTAGTAGATAAAGACGTTCATCACCAGGAAAATTCTCCAAAATCATGTTGATGATGACGAGGTTCCGATGGTCTAAGCGCTCTAGTCCCGGGTCTCTGATTCGGGGACGGCACCCGGTTGATTCGCCCCCGGTTTCCCGTTTCCCGATTTTGAAGAGCAGTCGGAACATTTGGAACGAGTTATTCCAGGTTTCTTACAACCAAAACAATAGACGTGTCTTTTATTCACTGAATCTTCTTTATTTTTGGTTCGAACCTTGTCCGTTATTTCGGATGGAGGATCAGGAGAACGTACATCAACTACAGAAACTCGATTTACAGGCAGGAATTTTCCCTTTTCGGATAGAATCGTACCCTTTAAGCCACGAGATATATATTGGAGGCTTGGCTCAAGACTACTCTTACTGGACAAGGTTCTCAACGGATGAGCCTTGGACCTTCCTTTCTCTAACTTAATCAACAATGATTCTAACTCTGACAATTTACGATATTCTTGAAGACTAAGTGCCATTTGATATTCTGGTAAGACATTATCTTCAATTATTTCGAGTTTTTCCCTATCACTAAGGGGTCGGGATAGAAGGTTAAACAAATTATCCATTTTGGATAAATATACGATGACTGGTTCATCTTCCCCCTGTTTTCTATCAAATATCTCTTTTTTCAATCTTTTTTCGTAAGCAGGGTCTGTAAAAGCAAGAGTGAGGCGATTTTCAAGGTCATTCCATTTTTTGAACGACCGACGACAAGATCTAAAAACCTCCAAAGCAGAACCTTCAAATAAGAATTTAGCTTCCCTCATCAAATCTGCTTTAGACATCCTATTAGCTTTACGAAAATCGTGAACCTCAACGAAAAATCTACGAATACTCATAGAATTACCCTCCCCCGAGAACCTTATACCCCATTTGGAGACGGGAGTACTGCGAAACTGAGATTTGCATGGCTTATCATGAGTCTTGTCAAGGAGTTCCTCCTTTACCTTAGACTTCATTCCGGGAACAGTTCTATGTTTTTTATTCTTCCGAGGTTGAATTGAATCAGAAGAGGATGTACTATCCGAACTTGACAATGCGGTACAAATTTCAGAATCGTAACCATCGCTATTAGTGTTAGAGCTAGAGGCTTGGCTTGTTTGGTCATCATTTTCAACTGGAGCAGAATTACGGGAACGTTTGGGAAAGCTAGGATGTTGAACGTGTTTCAACATTTTCAACAAATCATCCCCACGAGAAATTAAGTCAATAATTTTTGTTGCCAAAGTATCATCTGGGCTAGATTTGATGCGAGAAAGACGTAAAAGTACATGAGTAAGTTGAGCTTCAGCTTTAGGAGAAAAAGCCTTGAATTCTTCTTCATTGGTGCCTTCTAGTTTTGCACGAATAAGAGTTAATTTATTTTCGCAAATTGCAATCTCTTCCTCATTAGTAAGAGATTTTTTTGGCGAGAAAATGGCTCCCTTTTCCTCAAACTTCCAACATTTCCTAAGTTGTTTTCGGAGCTCGTCTACGCTTGAAGAACTTAATTGCACGAAACCTCTGTATTCTAATTCAGAAATAAGTTCGTCTTTATCTAGACGGTTAATGAATCGTCTTTCCATAAGGTACATTATAATTAAAAAAGAAATAGAAATATCTCCGTGTCAGTTGACATATAAACCATTCGGTGCTTTGAGAAAGATAACCAGAGCTTATCGTGGGAATCGACGCAACACTACGGCATCGCAAACGTTCCAAATAAAGGAAACACGGTGAGAGTTCAGGGCAATCTCAAAGATAAACGCAGCTAGGTATGTCTGGCGATATCCTTCCGATAAGCTTATCTCTCAACTTCCCAGACAAGTCTGGTGATCGGGGGAAACCCCGCGAAAAGATTAGGCACCTAACTACTTTAAAAAGAAGTATATATATACAAGTACATTCGAAGTTTTTGGAAAATTTGGCTTTGTTCTCTTCGGGCCAGCACGTTGGGCGCCAATATTGTAGCGAATCAAGGGACTGAGCTTAAATAAAACTGAACCAACTACAATATAAATTTATAATAATTCTGACCAGACTCAGTTGGAGATGGGGGGATTCGAAATGAAGGAATTCAAAGCCAAATCTTCGAGATATTTAAACACTTTAATGCCGAAAGAACGTAAGGATGAATAATCAATATCTATGTATATTATGATGAATAATTCTCTACACTTAGAAAATCGTAGAATAAGATTTGTATTTATGAAGAAATAGTTCAAAATAATTCGCTTAAACGTTCGTTTAACGAACCCTCGTTCAATATTGAAGAAAAATATAAAAATCTCCGGTTCAGTAAATTAATCAAAGTTCTTATAATCTGGTTACCTACGTATATATTCTCTTATTAATATTCAGGTTTATTAATTTCCTTGAAACCTTAATATTATTTAAGAAAAAAAATTAAGAATTTCCCTGAGTGGCCACCCTCACACTTCATTAGAAAATAATGTAATCTATACCTAATTAAATCGATGGTGACGACACCACGTAAAGGAATCGGCCGTTTAAAACGAAATTTAGTTAAGGAAGATCGAGGTTCTCGGCAATTTGCAATATATGGACCAAAATCTATTAGGTCGGAACATAAAAGTTGGAATTTCGGCACCTGAATATCTTCCGATGTGAGCGCTGCGAAGGAATCCAAATTTCCACCCAAAACTTGCTGCCTCCAAGTGGTGCACTTCGGTAGGCTGTAAACAGATAAAGGGGAGACAAATTTTAGGGTTTAATTTGTACACCCTTTCCGTTAAGACCTCTTGGAGTCATTGTGGGACATAAGTAGGTATGAATTTGAAATTCCAAAAGATTTTCGAAGTAAAATCAATACCTTTGCAATGGGATTTGAGGTGTCTGGATTTCGTGAAAGATGGACCAGTTTCCTCAGTAGACGGAGTCGCCTGAAGATGTCGTCACAGCAGAGAAATGATGATCCTGATGCTGCCGACGAATTAGCGAGTCAAGACGAACTGTAGGAGAAACGAAAATGGGAGAATTCCCATGAATATCGGAGAATATGAAGGATTTACCTCCACCACCTCGACCATGAGTATACTTCAGTTATAATAATCAGCAAGTATTCCATACCTCAGAAACGTTGAATTAGAAGCTTTGCTTTCCAGGGCGATCCTCCAGAAGTAGTACTATTCAGCTACTATAAGAGATGAGGCAAGATAAGCTCCACGTGGAAATTGCAAAATGCAGCATAGATGGCTGCTCCAACAATCCGCACAACAGGGCGACAGGAAACGAACTGACGAGAGGTGAGGAGCTGATTTCCGAAGTATCAAGAAGCGAGGGGTGAAGGGCATCTCTGCCGGGTTAGCGATTCATCGTGCTCGCCAACACAAGGGGATTAAGATAGGCGCGAATACGGCACTCGGATGATAGCGGCGCTTCGGGGTCAGGGTCGTATATTTGAAATCAGAAGGGTTACAAGGACTTCGACTTTTTCACCTGTTAACATACCTACTATTAGAAACATGATCGTTGGTGAAAAAAAAGTCATTTTCCGTTAAAATGTGGAATTCGCCCTTTTTTCATATCACCAACGATATGTGCCAAAAACCAAAGCAAGTGTCAACCTTTCATGAATTTTCGCGTTTTTGACGGTGTTTGCTGTATGGCCAATCAATTTTGTTGGGAAGCTTCGGATTCGTCTTCAGAACCCCAATAAAACATATCGAACTGCTGAGAAAAATGCCAAACCAAACTTTCCATCCCCGAAACACCTTGTGACTGGACTACAAGGCAACGCCGGGTAAACCAGCTAGTTTACAATAAGACATTTTGATTATTAACATTTTAAAAAACGTAAAATTGGGGAGTGCTGGCGCTGTGACGGACCAAACCTTTTTGAGAGGCGCAAGGCGTCAAGTTAATAATGATAGACCATTGATCGGTGCAGAGGGGTTATCTAATACAGAAATAACAAACCTTTGCGTAATAAATTGTATTTTTAACGATTGCTTTTGCAGATGCCTCTCACGGTGAAACTCAAAAACTGAAGATAAAACAGATCCATATTCCTGACACATGGTTTGCAGCCTTAGGACGTGTAGTGGATGATATAGCAATCATTGAATTGGAAGAACCTATGAGGTACAGCAAATGGGTCAGTCCAGTTTGTCTCACGCCTACCCAACCAGATGTCATGAATAAGTTCATAAAAATATTGGGTAACGTATATTTTTTTATAATTATAAGTATATAAAAATCATTATTCATCATACAACTTTAAATTATTTTCTACTGTACAGTATGGATGATCTAGGAATATCATGAACATTTATTTTCAATCTTTTCCTTTCGGTATTCAGCCGAGACCCTCGAAGTCGTTTCCAAAATCAATTTGAATGTGGCAGCTCCGATTATATAAACATGTGTCTGGAAGGCCTGGTAAATCGTTTGTCTTCTATCTCCAACCTCTCCGTCCTCAAGATTAAATGGGTTTATGATTAATGAAAACACTTCTTAGATCGTAAGAGTTCAAACTGTGTACTAACTCTTTAGGTAGATATAGGAAAATGATTAAACGTACCTAATAAAAGTATAAATGTGAAACTCCCCGTCGCCGTCGGTACCTCAACTTAAAACTGGCTGCATCCGTGAGCGCATGGTGTGGTGAGGCATCCATCCTCTCCTCCTCACAACTTCCATCAGAAGAGGGTGAATCACTAGTAGATCCAAAGGATTCTTGGGCGTAAGTTAAACTAGGCAGACGTCCTGATGTGATCGGCCCACAACACGGCCATCCTGATAACATCGTCGCCCTCGACGATAGTAGCTTGAACATACCAGACCAAAAACGGGTGTGGTTTGTCCTCATCAAAAGCCATCTCAATCCCTAGTAAAGGGTATGAAAACAATATAACTGGGGAGGGACGTAGAAGTCAACATTGTCCAAAAATCATAACAAATATATTGTTTAAATCGTAAAAATTGTATGTCATTCATGTCTGCTAAATAATGCACCTAAATTAGGGCTGCCATCCGTCCCGATTTTCGAGGTGTCCCGGGCGTCCCGTCATGATTTTTGAAGCGTCCCGATTATTTTTTTTGCTGTCCCGACTTCGTCCAGATTTTTAAAGTTGAATCTACGAAGTATTTGCTGTTCACGGAGTGGGTGGCAATTAAAAAATACATGGAAGAGCAAAAGGCTGACGAATATTTTCGAAAATTGCAGTCACCTCAGAAATGGGCCAGTTTTTTCAACAAAACAAACACGTGGATCAATTTCCTCAGCTAAAAAAATTAGCAGGATACATTTATGCCATCCCTTCACACAACGCATTCGTTGAAATGATTTTTTCGCTGATTAGCGCTCAGTGGACCAAAGAAAGAAACTCTCTTCTCCCAGAAACGGTTAAGGCCCTGACCACCATTAAGTCCAACCTTGACATCACCTGCTCGGAGTTTTTTAACTACATAAAAATGCAGAAAGATGTCCTTCGCTCAGTTGGCGGCAAAGAAAAATACGCAGACTGATTTTTGTGTGATATACAGGGTGTCCCATCTAAACGGGCCCATCGGGAAATTACAGCCTTGCGGTGCGAGCTATCGAAAAATTGAACTGGACCTTTTTTATAGTATTTCAACTCAGCTTCACGATGCGGAAGTCCGATTTTTATTTTTCCATGTTTTAGGGTCTCAAATCATTGATTGAAACTTACGGTTTCCTGTTGACCCCCCCCCCCCCTTTTTATTGCTTTTTTCGATTTTAGGTTGAATTTGGAACAGAAAATGCCTCCTTGAAATTCTCTTTTTGGGGCTTCGTATCTGAGTTATTCCACTTTTTGCGAAATACAGATAATCGTCGATTTCTTTCAGGCATCACCAACACTTTCTTACAATTTTTATCTTCAATTTTTGAGATGTTCACCACACTTTTGAAATAAGCATTGAACTATCTATCATCAGACCCCAGCGTCCATAATCAACAATCACCATCAGGGGGATGACATTACACATGAACCCCTTACGATTTAAAAAAAGTTTTCCAAATCGTCGTTTGAAAAAAAAAAAAAAACCCCTCAAACTGTTCAGTACCTACTATTACTCATTTATTAGAAGAACGTGTGAGACGCTGTATTCTGGACTAATGTAAGGTTCTTAAAATAATAAAGATCATAGTGTAGACTGAACAATAACAAAATATCAAGAAGCTGTTGTTTTCTTGACCCTTGAACAGTGTCTCCTACAGTTTGCAGGAGAAGGAGTAGAGGCTGCAGAAGGAGCAGGTGGCATTTTCGATTTATCACAACACAACTGACTGGAAGTCTCCTTGTGGTACATTTTTTAAACTGTATTCTGAACAGTGATTCTGTGTGTACTGAACAGTTTGAGGGTTTTTTTTTTTTTTTTTCAAACGACGATTTGGAAAACTTTTTTTAAATCGTAAGCGGTTCAAGTGTAATGTCATCCCCCTGATGGTGATTGTTGATTATGGACGCCGGGGTCTGATGATAGATAGTTTAATGCTGATTTCAAAAGTGTGGTGAACATCTCAAAAATTGAAGATAAAAATTGTAAGAAAGTGTTGGTAATAGAGAGTTTTTGTACTTCTCGCATTCATTTTATCGTATACGAAAATGGCCTTTCCGAAACGAGAAGAGGTTTTCGTAACGTGGAAACGCTTTTTGGAACGGGAAGAGTCAGCTTTACTCGTGCTCAGCTTTTTCGGAATCATAATTACGAGACGAAAACTTGACCTTTCTCTAGGATAACACTCTAGAATAACTTGGCAACTCTCATGCAGTAGGCATGGATACTCATACACACCCGACAAAATCGGCTGAATTTTCCCCGTGCCGTGTTTTGTTGTTGGTTTAACCTTTGTCTTTCTTTCGTGTTTTTTCCCCGCACCTCAACCAAAAAGGCATTAATGGCATTTTGTTCTTGCTTTAGACGTTTTATCGAAGATTTCAGCTTTTTCATCTTCAAGATTTTGTTTCAAGGTTCAATTTACACGTTTTAAAGATTCGTTTTCTTCACGGCTGAATCGTTTTCATATGATGTAGAGGTAAGCGGTCGTTGTATCTTAATTCATGTTATATTTTGGAAATTGTCTACTGTGACAATTGAGTTTTGAGCAGTGAACAAGAGTCACGTTAAAGTCTCTGTAAGAGTTCTCTTCCTCTCGGGCTTAGGAAAACGCTACGAGAAATCGACGGAATAAGGTTAGCATTCATTGTGCTTGCTCTAACAGCTTGTTTTCGTGTTTACGAGAAATAACAACACGAGAAGTACAAAACTCTCTAATGTCTAAAATAAATCGGCAATTTTCTGTATTTCGCAAGAAGTGGAATAACTCAGAAACGAAGCCAAAAAAAGAAGATTTTAAGAAGGCATTTTCTGTTCCAAATTCAACCTAGAATCGGAAAAAGCAATAAAACAGGGGGGTCAAGAGGAAACCGTAAGTTTCAATCAATGATTTGAGACATGGAAAAATAAAAATCGGAATTCCGCAAAATGTGGAATAACTCAGAAACGAAGCCCCAAAAAGAAAATTTCATGGAGGCATTGTCTGTTCTAAATTCAACGTGAAATCGAAAAAAGCAATAAAAAAGGGGGGTCAAGAGGAAACCGTAAGTTTCAATCAATGATTTGAGACCCTAAAACATGAACAAATAAAAATCGGACTTCGGCATCGTGAAGCTGAGTTGAAATACTATAAAAAAGGTCCAGTTCAGTTTTTCGATAGCTCGCACCGTAAGGCTAGAATTTCCCGATGGGCCCGTTTAGATGGGACACCCTGTATTTCGTTTTTCAGTACCTAGGTATGTGATATTTCGTTTTTCAGCACTCACCTTCCTTTGTGATTTTTTTTTTTTTTTTTTTTCAATAATGATTTTTCTCCAACTTTTCAATACCTTTTTTATTTTTTCCAAAAATAAAACTTAGTCGTTGTATTTTGTCAGTGACTTGAAGTAAATCTTTTCCCGATTTTCTACTTTAGGCTGTCCCGATATGTCCCGACTTTTAGCTTACGCTGTCCCTACTTTACGTCGAAAAGATATGGGCAGCCCTAAACTAATTCTACATTTGCACACTAGTTATTACGAATATGGACACACTGACATACACTCAGACACAGACAGACACGAAACGAAAGTTGTTCGGAATGTTCTAAAACCTAAAACGCAAGTGGAAATTTTGATTTTGGAGAAAAAAAAATTTCATCTGCCGACAATGAAAAAAATACTTCCACTACCTATAGGTAGACTCGGAAGCAACATTGCTGTACAGAAACAGTGCAGGAACAGGTATTCTGTTCGAAGCTAATGAACTTGGGTAATTTTTTTTTTTTTTTTTTTTTTTTTTTTGTCAGTGAACAATTACCTATGGTATAATCTGAACCGGAGGAGTGCCGAAGATTGTTAAAAGGGGAACCATATAGGGGGCACTAGGCGAAGCTGACAACTGAATTTCCCAAGATTTTGAGAACCATTTTTTGGCACCCCCATTAATTAGCTCGTCAACATTGATTTTTTTTTTTTTTTTTTTTGACATTTACTGCTCTTGAACGGAGTAAAATGTACATAGTTTTACACAAATACTTGAAAGCACAGGAAACACATAGGTATATATGATTTCATAAAATGCAGGACAATAAAAACGACAGTCCTTACCAAAATCTTAACCTCTCACTTGTTCCTAGGATCACCAGCGGGGATTTACCATCTTCTCCTGTTGAAACCACGATTTTGAAATCCTTAACTGTACTATTAACTAGACTATAGGATTTTCTACATCGATCGCTCATATTTTCTAGGCTCTAGAATATTCTGGAAGCTTGTTGTTTCAGAAAAACCTTTGCGGGGTGCCAAAAACTGGGTGTTTTCCCATAATACATAGATTCAATAGTCTTGAAATGTTCAGCATCGTCAATGGTCTCTAAGTGTTCTCTTCGAATATCAACCTGTGGAGAACCAACTGCCCTCATTCAGGAAAATTGTGGGGTTTATAAGTAGTAGAATGAAGTTTCTGGTGGTCCGATTTTCACCCGATTTGCGTGGTATTTTGTTCGATGAGTGAAACTGTAGACGAACTGGCGTGACCGTGAGTTGTGCCAGCTTTTTTGGCGGAATTTGAGTTCGAGAGACTTAAATTTCGCAAAATTTGGGAGTGTGTGCATTTTTAATGTTCCCATCCTCCCATTTCTGACTAATTTTCATGGGTATTTTATGTTTGATCCAAGAAATTATCCAGCTTTGAACCGCTTCACTGTAATTTCAAATCATGCAATATGAACAGGGAATGAGGGGTTGGAGTCTAAAACTGCGCTACATCGTTATCTCACTATCCTGATTTCATTTGATTATATCTCATCTACTTCTAAGTTCGTGACATCCTCCGATTGGTCCGATGGACTTTTTGAACTCGAATATTTCCAATGTTATTAGAAAAAAACTGGGATAGGTATTTTGTGATTGGAAAACTTGGTCTTTTTGGCCTATCAGAACAGTAGGTAGTTTTTCAGGCCGATCAATCAGGATCCTGCTATTGTCGTTATGTACAATAGGTAAGTGAATTACTCTTTTGTCTGTATGTTCCAGGTTGGGGACATACCGGAGAAGGCTATCCTGTTATTTTGAGAGAAGGAGTTGCCAGCGTCATAAACCCCTTTTATTGCTCGAACAATGTTAAAGAAGTGTGCCTCCGAAAAGGACCTAGCAGCTCTTGTCGCGTATGAATTTTATAGCTATGGCAACGGAGGTGATGGATATACATGTAGTAACGATTAATCTGCTCCACCCAGAGAATATCCTACAGGTTGAATAACCTCAGGAATATGCCAAAAAGATTTTCAAGAATCGAGAAGGCGGAACTACCCATATCCTCGCTTCTCATGCATACCCATCGAAGATCGAAGATTTCAAGATGCACCCGGGGGGGGGGGGGGGGGGGAGTTGTAGGGGGGCTCCGAGTAGGCAGGGCATCTGTAATACTAAATAAGTCGTTCTCTGTAAGAAGAGGGAGTGGTGATTTTTAGTTGGTATGCCAAAAGGGAGACTCCAAAACTGTTGCAGAGCACAGTCACTCCTCTTCGTTCATAAAAAAATTTCCCCACAAAAAAAAAGGCATCGGTATGTTTTTTAAATATTGTAATGGTAAAAGTGTTGGGGTTGGGTACATTGACCATTTTGCCTCTTGAAGGGGGGGGGGGGGGGGGGGGGGGGGGGGGGGGGAGTCAATATTCGAGGGGTTGGGTGAGGGTGGTTCGAAACCACCACATGACAATGCATGTGATGGATATCTAGTGGCGAATGACCTGCGAACACCCAGAGGATATCCTGCAGGTTGAATGACCTCAGGAATATGCCAAAGGGCAGCATTTTCAAGAAACGAGAAGGCTACCCATATTCATCACACTTCCTGGGCTTTCAAGAAGTAAGGGGGGGGGGGGGGAAACAATCATTACAATGCTTTCTTTCTTGATTGGCTCTTGAACAATGCCATGCTTCTTTTACTCTTAGTGCCTCTGAATTAATGTTTTAGATAAAAATTGTATTCTTCCTCCATATAAATGTTTGTTGAAAACGCCAAAATGTGTCTTCAAACAACATCATTCTGTCACAGGGAGATTCCGGTGGCCCATACGTCTATGTCGACCCTGAGACCAACCGCTACACTCAGATAGGTTTGGTTTCCTATATGTATAATGCAAATTGTACTGGCACTTTCGTCGGAACTAACACCGCTGAATGGTTCCATTGGATACAAAAGGTTGTTGCAGGTGAGACATTCCCATCCCAGCTTTAACACTTAAAATATCATAAAACGAACAACATTTAAATGCAAAAAGGCAAATAAATATTTCACAAAATTGGCAAAAAGAAAAAAAATTTGCAAGTTATTACACAAAGGAGTTTTTTTTTTTTTTTTTTAAGAATTTAAGCCTCGTCTTAACCGGACTAATAAAAACTAAACTACAACTAGATGATCCTTACAAATACGTATATATTATCGATAAATATATAATAATAAATACTATACATCTTGGTTAAAAAGTTATGACTAGATGTACATAAATAAATAAATATATCACAGATCAGAATATCACAGTTCGTTGTAAAGCTCAGTGGCTTTCAGTTACACCAACAGGGACTGAACCTTGTCTGGTCCTGACAGAACATCCACCCACTGAGGGGGTGAATGCTGGACTCTGAGGTCCATGAGGGCTGGGCAATCCTCCAAAAAGTAGCGGATAGACAAATCACCCCCAAATATCCCACACACAACATATTGAGCTTCTGCACTAAGCAGGTGTCTGTGAATAAGACGGGTATGGCCAGTGGCAACCCGGTTGACCACTATTCGATCCCTCCTTGGAAGTTGGGTTACAAATAGGCCCACTGGGCATAAGTCCTGAAGGACACCACACAGACCAGTAACCTCACCCTGCCATTTTGCTCATGCCAGATGGAATGAGGTTTATGCTGCATGTAGAAGATTTGATCTTCAATGCGTATAGGCAGCATCTCGATGGAGTTATCACCAATGACTCTCCTTGCAAGGGCATTTGCACACTCACTGAAATGAATTACCCACATGGCTCGGCACCCAAATAAAAGTTATGGTTGAGCCCAATGTTGTGGCTTGGTGTAGCGAAACACGTAGGCTTTGAATTAGGGGATCGTCAGAATATGACTCCCTAATCACCTTGATGGTACTCAGTGAGTCACTACAGATCACATAATTTCCAATTCCCGATAGCTGGCAGTGTCAAACAGCCAGTGTCATTGCCCACAGCTCTACTGAGAACACAGACGCAACAGGTGGTAGGCGTCTAGTGACTTAGACATAGGGGCTCCATAGAGCAAGGCCAACACCATCAGGCGATTTTGAGCCATCAGTGAATAAGAGAGTGTGTCGAGCATATTGTTGGATTGCCTCTGAGTAGCGACATCTGAGGATGGGCCCTCGACCCCAACCCTCAAGCGAAAATCAATGCGCATCCCAGACAAGGTCCTCGTAGGGACATGGGAGGACTTCAAGAGGGACCAGAGGGTATGATCACGAATGCCCAATGGGTGAGTTCGAGTTTGAAGCACTCCCAAGGTGCAACCTGAATTTTTGGTGGGAAAGAAAGCTGCGGAGGAAGCCCTGCATGGGACCTCCCACTCCCCACTGCTGCAGCCTTTGCAAGATTTTATGACGCTAGGTGGTGTCATAGGCTTCAGCAAGATCAAAGAACACACCAATGGAATGCTCCCCGGCCAAGAAGGCATCCTGGATAAAACTCTCCAAAGCTGAGAGTTGGTCAACTGCTGAGGAGCATTTGCAAAAACCAGCCCTCAGCTGGGTCTTTGCCCTCTTTGTGCAGAGGGACAATGACAGTCTCCCTCCAGGAGGAAGGATAGTTATCCGAGGCAAATATAGAGTTAGGTGTACAGCCTCAAGAGAGTGTATTTTTCCTCCTGTGAGAGATTGATCAATATTTCATAATGGATCATATCCTTCCCAGGGGCAGTCCTGTTAGATCTCTTCATTGCTCTCTCTAGTTCACGGTATGTGAATGGTATATCAATTGAGGAAATGGACGATGGCATGAGCTGAGGGAAAGAAGCCATCTGAACCTCCGCCTTGTGTCGCCTAAAGTCATCCGGGTATGCTTCCTCACTGGACACATGGTCATAAAGAGAAGCCAATGTGTCAGCAACGTGCTTGGGTTCCCGAGCCACATCACCCTGAGGTGTGGTGATAGATGGAATAGTTGGTGGCGGGAGACCCTTTGTTGCATGTACCTTTCGCCATACATCGTTAGGAGGAGTACCATCCTTAATATCACTGACGCATGAGCAAAAGAAGCTGACTTGGGCCTGGCGCTAGAGCCGGTGCTTACGCGCTCTGGCTCGCATGGATATTGCGTAATTTTCAGTAGTACGTCTTCTGTCCCTATTCCACCATGGAACATGATTGCGTCCCTTGGTGGGGTCAGTTTTTGGGATTGCAGCTGATGCTGCTTCAAGGATAGCAGAGATGAAGTTGGTAACGTTATCCTCAATGTTTTCACTAAGGTTGACGTGCACCATCTGCTCCCTATAAAGAGCCCACTTTCTCTTCCAACTTCCATCGAGGAAGTGATGTAAAACGTGAATGCCGACTTTCTGTATCAAATTTGATAAGGAAGTGGTCCGAGAGATGAAGGTCCGGCAAAGGATTCTAAGCCAATGTACTCCCCAAGGAGGGATAGCACAGGACAAGGTTTATTGCGGACATTGCGCCAAGGATAGGCGACAATTATGTAGGATGGCCATCGTTCTAGAGGAGGAGATCCAATTCCCTGAACGTGGCTTCTGCAGTGGAACCCTGCCTTGAGGTAGAGTCACAGCCGGACAAGGTGTTATGGATGTTGAAATCCACAAGTACTAGCACAGGGCTAGGAACCTGACAAATGAGGTCGGCAAAAGCGCCCTCATCCCAAACTCCATCAGGGAGATAGATCGAGACTATTGTCAGGGGGTAGGGACTGCAACTCTGGCAGCCACTGCCTGGAGGTTTGTATTGAGGCACCTCCTCCCCTCACACATTATTTCTTATCATAATCATGACGCCCTCATGTGCCCTACCGCCGGGCTGGGGCAACACGTGTTTTCTGAAATGGAGTAGCCACACACACTGAACCCATCAAAGGGTTTTAGATGCGTTTGTTGTAATGCTACTGTCAATGGCGAGTATGATCCTAGTAGGGATCTCAGCTCATCACGTCGTCCATATATACCATTGGCATTCCATTGAAGAAAGCACTCAGGGATGGTGATACTAGGTTGAGTGGTCATTATAAGTATCCACAAATTATTCAGAGAGAACTATGAAGCAGTCAATGCTGCTTCCTCGGCTTGCCCTTTGGCCAGCCCTTATTTTTCTTAAAAGGGGCTCGAAGGGGTGGTGATACAAACCCCGATCGCGTGTGAGCCATCCCCCTTTGTTGATGTGGGGGGGTTTCGAGGATGGCTTCAGTGGGGGGGAGGGGGATTGATGGGGAGGGTCGTATTAGTGGAGGATGGTGGGAGGGGGGGAGGGGGCCAGCCTTGGTGGCTGGGATGGAATTGAGTAGCCGGTCTTGGGCCGGTGACCGTTGAACAGATTGCTTCAACTTGGATGCATATGATTCCTTTTTGGAAATAGAATCATTGCACATTATTCGGGCCACTGGATAAGGACTTTTTCAGTTGCCATAACGGATTGAATGGCAACTTCTTTTTTAAAGATTGGGAACTCCTTAGAGAGTGCTCCATGCTGGCGCCATTGCAATTGGCACACTTTATGGGCTTTGAGCATGGTGGTTTCGCCCTATTGTGTCGTGGAAGGCCACAGGCGCGCATTTCATGCTCAGCCTTGCATCTGCGGCTAGTATGCCCTAATTTAAGGCATTTGTATTGCAAGGCATATATGCATTGGTGGGGAAATAAAAGGCCTAACCTGCAGGTCTCAAAGCAAGGGACCAGGTGACACAGTCTTGGGGGGATTTTGTAATGCAAATGTGAGCAAAAAGGTGTCAGATGACCCTTTGATGCCCCCCTACCACGTTGAAGAGGGATGACTTCAATGACTGAATCCTCTTAGAGACTCTCGAGGAACTCGTCAGCAGAGCATGCTCAAAGGTATTGGCAACGGATCGTGCCCTGTGAAGTATTAAGTTTCTGGTTAAGAGTGACTGCGACTTCAGTCTCTCCCAACTTTACTATTTTTCCAAGTCTTAATCCCTGTTCCTCCGAGGCTACTTTAACGTAAACCTTGGAGTTGGAAATGATTTTCATTTCAGTTGGTTTGCCTATCAGGCGCACCAACGTAATTCCGATTTTTAGGGAACTGGATGCATTAAAACCATCCCCCTTAATCTCGACCGTATAAAAACGTAGGAATCCATTTTTCTTGAAAAGATCAAAGAAGTTTCTTGTCACTTAAGGTATTTGGCCTTGATCATGCTGTTTCTTTGGTGAGATCAGAGGCTTCACAACAGCATCTGATTGTTCGGTGGGGGTTACACTATTGGGGACTGAACAATATGCGATTCCTATTCCAGTGTTTAAAGGAATTTCATTGTTTGCACCTCCCAATGGGGAAGATCAGGGTTAGATTTCCCTGTATTCATGGTGACAGAGACCTCACCATTCTTGGTTGCTTCCACTGCTGGAGACACTGCATTCTGGTCTCTGTTCAGACGAACAAACATGGAGGGCACGTTGGATCAACATCTATGCCCATCACCTAGGGCAAACCAACGCTAGCTCAGGGCCGCAGGGACGCCAACCCTGTAGGACCTGAAGCCCCCCCCCCCCCCCCCCCTACGGGGACAAAGGAGTATTATTTTGTATTGGATAGACATTCTTCGCAGATGACCTGTCTATAAGTGAACGAAGGCTATCATACATTAGTTATCCAAATATATATGCATAGAGGCCTACCGTGAATTGAGAAAATCGTACCAAATTTCTTGAAAGCGGCAGCGCTTGAGCAGGCGACACCCTCCCTTCCCTCTTCCCACTCCCGCCAATCTTCATAGTCCTGGAGCCAGGTCCGAAAATAGGTAGTAATTTGCGGAGAAGGTTTGAGATTAGATTTTGAAAATTTAGTCCGTTCTGAGTGAGAAAATCTTTGTCTGCCATCTCAAAATTGGTGGAATACAAAATGGCGGCCTCATAAAGATGGCTTAATTTGCCCATTTTAAAGTTTTTCTCTAATAATTCCTAAACCGTACATCCTACAGAAATTTGTATACGTAGCAAAGTTGTAGAGCATAAAAAACCAAAACGATTCTATCCCAAAACTCTGAATTATCTCTCAAAATAAGCGGAAAACGAACAATTGAAAATCGGGCTAATTTTGGCCCAGTTTACTCTCCCCCCGTCTAGACTTTAACCCTTCAAAATCACCTATACTAGATGCCAAGTGAGAGTAAACCGCTGCCCGCACTTGGCCTACCCCTCTTTCATGCCCAAACGAACCCCCCCCCCCCCCCTTCGCTTCTCCCTCCTAAATCCTCACCACTCCCAGCTATAGCTTCTGCTTCTACTTTCCCTTCTCTAACAATCTTATACCAATACGTGTTAAGGAAATTATTGAAAACTGCTTCACCTATGTTCTCATTTATGTGATGAAAAACATCTCCGATGCTTGCATTCGGATTGGAATCCAAGATAAAAGTAAAAATGTACATATTATCGTATCTCGTGCCTTAGGCATTATGAAAAGGTGTCCAAAATAATATTAAAATAACCAGTCGTCTTCACAGAGCCACGTTATTGAACTTGACCAACCCTGATTAGAAACTGCAACGCAACTGACAACAAGAAGAAGTGAAAAGATTTATGATAATGAGAGCAATGACTGGCGGGACAATGACCAAATTAGGTTTCTAGGACAAAAACAGCTCCAGAGATTACCTGGTCAGCCAAAAAGGGTTGGATTAGGTACAAAAAGTCTCCTTCCTCTCCCATTCAGCCTCTTCCCACCTTCCAAGGGTCATTGAGAGGGGGATGCCGGAAAACACTTTCACTGGTCAATATTTTTGACAACTACTATAGTGGCGTTAATATTAGTCTGATTTCAGTCTGCCAAAATTCAATCTACTCATGATTGAATACTTTCCAAACTTCGTATAGAGCATATTTTAGCTGAGACCATTTCCCATTGAATTACAGCCGAGCTTTTGAATTGTATGTCATTTTACACATGGGAAACAGTCTGAGCAAAAACTTGCTCGAAACAAAAGTAAGAAAGAGTTCAACCCTGAATCGAATGAGGTTTGGCAGACCTGAACCAGACCAATATTGAAGGTCGCTAAGGCTTTTTGAGGATAATCTCTTGAAGACGCCTAGACTTTTCCCTTCAAAAACACCTAGCGACCTCAATATTGGTCTGGTTCAGGTCTCATTCGATTTAGGGTTACATACTTTCCATATCATTTCGAGAAAAATTTTACTCTGACCATTTCCCATCAAAGTACAAAGTAAAAGGCCGTTTTAGCAAAATATATGTGTAAAATGACATAAAATTCAAAAGTTTGGTTGTAAGTCAAAGGGGAAAAGTCTCAGCTAAATATGCTCGATGCAAACTTTGGAAAGTATTTAGTCTTGAGTAGAATGAGCTTTGGCTGACTGAAATCAGATCAATATTAATGCCACTTGGTGGTTTTGAAGTGCAAAGGTCTCGACGGGGGGAGGAGGGGACTGGGCCGAAATTGGCCGGATTTTCAATTGTTTGTAACTCGCTTATTTTGAGGGATAATTCAGAGTTTTGAGACAGAATCGTTTTGTTTTTTTATGCTCTACAACTTTTTTCCGTATAAAAATTTCTGTTAAAAGAGAAAATTTCTGTTAAAAATTTAAACATTAAAATTGACAAATTAAGTCATCTTTACAAGGCCGCCATTTTGTATCCCACCGATTTTGAGATGGCAGACCAAGATTTTCTTACATAGAACGGTCTAAATTTTCAAAATATAATCTCAAACCTTCTCCGTAAATCACTACATTCCGACATGGCTCCTGGACTATCAGGAGTGTCTCACTCTCAGGCGATGCCAAGCGGTGGTTCTCTCCTTACCGCGGCCCTGAATTATTTCAGAGCGCTCTAGCCACCTCCATCAAAAGCATTCTATACAGATCGGCGAAGTAGGTGTTTGATCGAATGAAGCGAGGTCTGCCATGGTCCAGTGGATTGCATAGCATACTACCCATATGAAGGTCCCAGGTTCAATCCCAGGACAATCCCAATTTTTTTTTCTTGGTAGTTCACTCTGTAACGTATTTGTAAAAGATATTTTTGGTCTCTCTGTTCAACTAGTTCGTACTTTACTAAAAGGATCGAAAGGATTTCTATTTATTTTTGAGACTACCAATCTATTCACATCATTCTGACCTACATCTCCTGCTAATATGAATTTTCACTAAGGGATTGAATACTTGATGTGGTGTATTTTTGAGATAAAAGGTTGCGAGCATCCAGACCACTGAACTATATTCATCATTCTGACCTATATGTCTAACTGATCTGAATTTGGACTAGGGGATTGAATACTTGATATTGTATATGTTTGAGAAGCAAGCTTGCAAGCATCTAGACCACCAAACTATACACAGCATTCTGATATATTTGACCAAGAATTTTGAGGAGAGACAAGTGGTTTTTAACGATTTGACAGAGGAGAACAGGAGAGATGCGTGATTTGACAACTGGACAGCCATGATGAGAATGGTGGAAGTAATTCACGGCCACATGAACACACTATCAAACATACTCTACCAGACCTGACCGGTCGATGGGCCCAACATCCAACGTGACAAGTTGGGTCGTCTCATGTTTCCCACACGCAGCCGAGCACTTTACCAAACAAGACGGGTATTTTATGCCGTTTTGTGATGGATTTCGAAATGACTGTTGATGTTTGTGCTGGTATTGTTTGTTTGAAACGCTAGAAGAAGAAAAATGAACTGTATTAGTCAAGCAGTGGTTTTTGGAACGAAACAAGTTTAGCCACATGACGCTCCTGGATGAACATGCTATCAGTGAGCCTCAAGACTTTAAGTACTATCTGAAGATGAATGAGGATAGTTTTGAAGAGCTTCTAAATGGCGTTTCCAGATCTATAGAATGACAAGATAGCCGTCTTAGGGCCCCATATGACTGACAACTGTGGTCTTGTTGGGCGAGCCGCTCGACGGTTTCACACACACGTTCCAACATGTCACGGGAACGGCTCCAGTTGGGTGGTGCTACAGGACCGAGTGTCTGACCTGACATATCCATCGAACATGTCCGAATGGAACCACAGACTGTCGAATATGTTCAACAAGACATTGGATCCCGACTTCCTCGACCAACCAACATGTTCGATAGTGTGTTTGGCGCCACCGGTCGGCATTGTCCGAAGGTGAGACTCTCCTGCAATCTTCTGCCTCAGTGCCAGAGAGACTCCTGAAAATCCTGAAAACCATTGATCTTGAGCAGGGGATGCCAACAGAGCGATTCTAGCCTAATACCTCCCTGTTCCTGCTTCAATTAGTTGTTCATTTTCCTGCTCTTGCTCGATGTAGCAGCTCTTATATATATGTTGTTATGTGAGTGGACTTTGGAAGTCCCGTAGTCTCATTCTGAATTCCAATACTCAGTGTTTTACCCCTTATGGACAATTTCAAGTTTAAGGGCACCCGTAGGGCAAAATTTTCAAAAAAATTAATTTTGAGTTTTTTATTTAAAAAAAAAACTTCATTAAATTCTGAAGATTTTGGTATATCACAATAAGGGTTTGAGTGGGTTGATGCAGTCAAAAACAAACTTTTTAGCCGACTTCCGAGTCCGTCCGTATCCGTAGAAACAACAACAAAATTATGAATCCTAGGATCACGTGAAATCTAGATTGGAAGGTTATAACCCTATTTTCACATTCAGAAGAGTTTGAAAGCTTAGCATGGAAAAAACAAGCGGCATTCAAAGATTAAGAGATCCTTGCAGGTTACGCCATTTTAGTGAAAAGATAAGGAGGTGGTATCCTTATCTTTTCACTAAAATGGCGTTTTCTCAAAACCACGTTTTCTGACCTATCGGTACACGTTGTACGGTCGGTATTGATCGCATTGGATTGATTTTTTTTTTAATTTGTTCGGGGATAGTAGAGGAAGATTTTGCTTGGGCCGTTTTTTGAAAAATTCAATTAGAACAGGTGATACAGCCTCACAAAGCTGCAATAAATATTTCAAATTTCCGATCTGCTGCCAAAACGTTTCTGTTTGAGTTATAAAAAAACGGCTCGACATAAATGAAGATCACTATACTGTGAAACTTCCCTCAAAATTTCAAGACGATACGTTGAAAACTAAGGGCACGGTAGGTACCGAAAAATGACTCCCTTCCATCAGGAATACAGTGTAGCGGGGAGAGGCCTATGGGTGCCCTTAAATGAATTTATTGTGGATTCTCCTCAAAATTTAAATGCGATTTGAAAGTACCTAAATGTAGAGAACCACATTTCGAATTCCTCGTCCATGAAAATCGTAAGTCCGTATTGTTGTCCTGTGTGCTTGCATTTGGGTGCAAGACGTTAAAGAATGGTCAATAATTATGTTGTTACAACTCAAAAATATATTTAAAAAATCGTTACTTAATCCTTTTAGTAAAATATAGATTATATGGACCACTGCGGGGAAATTTCCCGTAGTAGTTGTGTTGACGCAAGTTCGAACTCCTGTCGAGGTATCAAATATATTGGGCCGTTACAGTGGCGCAGTCGAAATAGGACCCGAAATCATACGAAACAATAATTAATTAAATCTCTCTCGAGCCAAAAGACTGTAAACATCACATTTCCTGTTGTTATGCCTTTCATTTCCTCACTCACTTGAGTCAAAACACACCGTGACAATGACCTCGCTCGACTGCTGACTTGTTCCAGCGAGCATCTGCTGAGCCAGCGGCCTGCAGTTACACTCCGTCATTCGTCCGACCCCAAACCAGCCGAGACGGCTGGTATTTGACTCCGGAGAAATGTTACGCTCCTGGAGAATAACTCTCACAGTCGAAGATGTTTGGTCAACCTGGCCTATTAGCTCTGATCGTTAGAGTGTTGCAACTGCGGGAATATAATAATAATTTCCCGTAGTTCGAACTACGCGAGTTCGAACTCTTGTCGAGGTATCAACTATTTTTGGGCCGATACAGGACCAATAGATCACCTGGGGGGGGGGGGGGGGGGGGGTTCCCCAGACTATCATATATATTATTCACTAACGTGTTAAAAAATTTTAGTTATGAGCAAAAATCAGGGTTTTACTGATATTTTTGATAAATTTAGTTTAACTGGAGGTTTGCATTTTTGGATAGTGGAATTTGAATTAAATTTAATGCTCTACAACTTTGCAAACAGAGAAATCAAGGTTTTCCTTCTCTAACATAAGAGCGATGATCCTTCTAGGTCGAAAAATGGATTCGTTATTTTCTACGATACCCAAACAATCCCTTCAAATTGCATTACCTTTGTAATATTTGCAAATCAACCTCTATTTTTTCGACCTCACTAATCGACTAGATATGAAATAAACATCGATGTTATCGTCACGAATATTGTCAATGCTGGAAAATATCGGACCTCTCAACATCGATGGACAATACAACTAGGTAACATTCTAGATTATATACAATTTCAACTTCCATCTCAAGTTAAAGTAAGAAATTAGCACATTCAGCTGGTTCCGGTATTTCCATCCCTAATAAATGTACCAGAGAGGCTCCCTATCTAACAACCCACAAACGAAGGAAGGTGTAGGTATTTGTTATGTCAGGTTGGCAGGGTCTATTTATTAGTTACTAAACACCTATATGCATTCTTGTACGCAAAAAGTTAGACACTGGGCCATCCAAATTTGTAAGGATAATAAACTTCATTTCTGGGAAATTCATACATTACTCAGGCCCCTATAAAACAGTCGCATTTGTAATCTACGGAATTTATTTTGGCTATCATTTAATTTAGGAAGGTTACATTTATCACGAAATAAATTACTATGTACCTGAATAATATAACTATTGTTTTTCTCTATTTAGACTCATCTGGAGGACAACTAGGCCTCTGCTACAAGGTCGACTAAATGTGGCAAAACGCGATCGCAGGAGTCTAATGATGGACAGTTGAATATTTCGAATTCAAATCCAGCCTGCGACCAGTGAATACAAATTAACAATAAAGAAAATTATGAAAAATGAAATTGTTCGAATATCCGTGTCTATATTGCATGTAAAAATACTGTTGAGACATTCTACAACAGTTTTTCAACTACTGTTTCATTTGTGTGACTGCTATTTCGGCAATTTATTATCTTTCTTCTAATAACCAATACCTTAAAATATCAAATGAAAAAACTACTGTCCACACCCACCCATTGTTTCAACATGAATCTTTACATTCATAGATGCTCATACCAACAGTAGTACCATACAAAGAGTGGATAAATATTGTCTAGTTTGATATACAAGTAGCTTGTTTCGAAACGAGTGATTCTAATCAGATACCTTACTAGGCAAACAGAGTTTTTAAATAATGTTAAACAATAACTTATCCACCAATGGTACATCATTCATAATTTCTCTCCCAAAAATGAAGGATTTCTTCTTGATACGTAGAGATATCCAGGGATAAACTTAATTTTGGCCATATCCGCCTGATAGTAGGCCGCATGAACCTCAGTAGGCATGGATACATTAATCTGTGTGTTATACTGAGAGGGCAGATCGCCGATTAGAAATTGCTTATTATTATTATAATTTTCTCCGTAATTTTCCAATATCACGATGATCCTGATACCGTGGGGAACCGACTTCTGTGTTTATTCAAAAGAGTAAATTGGTACAACTTGAATTCACTTAAAATTCTTTTTTTTTAATATTAATAAAGCCGTTTAGGTATTTACAAGAAATTATTTGTGTGGCAAAACAAAGTATTAAGTATTTTATACTTACAAAAAGAATATAGATAACTGAAAGGAAAGGAAATACGATTTAAGGCAATTACTGATCTCCATAATTTGAAGAAATTGTCCGGAGATCAGGAGTTGCGTACAAAATAAAATAAAATGCTAAATTAAAACATCTCTAAGGAGCAAAAAGAAATAGAAAATACAAAATTTATATAAAAATCAACAAATAATATCATAAATAACACATCATATTCATTAATAAAGGAGGTCTAGTAATGAAATTTCGTAACAAAAACCAGTAGTATAATGCTGCATCAAATAATCATGTATAATAACTTTAAATTTCTTTAAATCTTAAATGTTTTTCATATGTGGAGGCAATTCCATGAAGAGTCTAGGGCCTAAATACGGCCACTGCCTCATATAAAAGTCACATTTAGGGTGAGGGATTGATATCACGATGCTAGAATGCAGACGAGTAACACCATGTAATCGGGGGACAGAGAAAAAGTGATGACTAAAATAGTATTGGAGTAATTTGGAAACATAAATGAGTCGTGGGGGTAAAATATTGAGTTTTAAAAATAATGGTTTACTATGGCTTTGATACCCGGACCGGAAAATAAGGCGCAATACTGATTTTACCTACGCAACTTCAACCAACTTAAAAGATGACTGGTAAGCCCCGCCCCATATAGGGATACAGTAAGTCAGAACTGAGTACACAAACGCATGGACTGTCATTTTTAATATAGAAATGGGAAGGAATTTATTGAGAAACGAAAAAATAGAAAAGGATTTTCTGATTGAATTAATTACTGAAAGAATGTTTGATTTCCATTTCAAAAATTTGTCAACTGAAACTCCCAAGTATCTTTGACAATCAACTCGTTGAATTCGGGAGCAAGCACAAGGATGAGATGAGAATAATCTGGAAGGGACATGGAAACTAATCTCAGACGAATCAGGCTGACCCGCCTCAGTGATGGAGTGCGTCATATAAGAGGTTATGGATTTGCTAGCAGTCAACGCATTTTGCGCAAACCACTCCAGCACAACTGATACCCCATGTGAGGCAAACTCATGAGCATTGTTCCACGAATCTGACACGAAAATCAGAGCTAGGTCATCATCAAAACCTATTAGCGTGCCTCCAGTATTCAAATGAAAAACATCATTGATGTAAAGTAAAAACCCTTGCGGAACTCCCGATGATATATATTGTGACAAAAAGTCCCTGTTATCATTTGAGAACCCGTTTTAACATGTTTAATGTTTTAGGGCTGGGGGTCGTTCTGTGAATTCCGACACGCAAATCTGCAACGTTTTTTTTCTGATGATTTCCGCTTACAACCGAGTCGTTGCTAGGGAAATGGTACTTCGTCGTTTTTCATCCCACAAAATTCGTTGACCATTCGTTCGAAAGCTCTCGATTTATCCAACCATATTATGTTAACTACTGCGAAGTGCGTGGCCAACAAGCTGAGTTATGAGCATGATTATTTGAATAATTGTGTACACTCAGGTGATCATTCTCAATAATTGATATTGTGAACATGATTGCAACCGCTTGTTAATTTCTGATGATTTCATTGAGTTGGTGTTTCGAT
Organism: Adelphocoris suturalis; assembly: GCA_030762985.1. NCBI lineage: Eukaryota > Metazoa > Arthropoda > Insecta > Hemiptera > Miridae > Adelphocoris > Adelphocoris suturalis. The sequence continues at coordinate 68,915,539 of CM061044.1, forward strand.
GATTTGATTCATAGCAGGTGATCCGAATATTGCGAGAACGGTTTGATTTGTGAAGCGGTGGTTAAATCATTTTAATAGGTAATTTCTATACTTTACACTCTAGGAAGCTGTAATTTTGTATGTAGCCTCTTCAGGACATTTACTTGACGATGCCCGGGGTCCGGATCAGATGAGTGGCTCTTAAAGCTATTTTTTATGCTTTACACTCTAGGAAGCTGTAATTTCGTATGTAGCCTCTTTAGGACATTTACTTGACGATGCCCAGGGTCCGGATCAGATGAGTGGCTCTTAAAGCTATTTTTTATGCTTTACACTCTAGCAAGCTGTAATTTCGCTTGTAGCCTCTTTAGGACATTTACTTGACGATGCCCAGGGTCCGGATCAGATGAGTGGCTCTTAGAGCTAATTTCTATGCTTTACACTCTAGGAAGCTGTAATTTCGTATGTAGCCTCTTTAGGACATTTACTTGACGATGTCCAGGGTCCGGATCAGATGAGTGGCTCTTAGAGCTAATTTCTATGCTTTACGCTCTAGGAAGCTGTAATTTCGTATGTAGCCTCTTTAGGACATTTAATTGACGATGCCCAGGGTCCGGATCAGATGAGTGGCTCTTAGAGCTAATTTCTATGCTTTACACTCTAGGAAGCTGTAATTTCGTATGTAGCCTCTTTAGGACATTTACTTGACGATGCCCAGGGTCCGGATCAGATGAGTGGCTCTTAGAGCTAATTTCTATGCTTTACGCTCTAGGAAGCTGTAATTTCGTATGTAGCCTCTTTAGGACATTTAATTGACGATGCCCAGGGTCCGGATCAGATGAGTGGCTCTTAGAGCTAATTTCTATGCTTTACACTCTAGGAAGCTGTAATTTCGTATGTAGCCTCTTTAGGACATTTACTTGACGATGCCCAGGGTCCGGATCAGCTGAGCCGAGCAACGAGTGTGCAACTAAAGACATAAAATGTCCCAATGTGTTGCACACTCGTATGCAAGCGTACTTTGGTATGAGTCCCATCGGAAATATCTAACGGTAAAATAAAAATGTATATAAATATAATAAATTGTTTTGGTTAATTAGAATCATTTATTTTTTCTTGACCTTAAAAAACTATATCTAATTTCTCCCTTGCAAGGGAAAAACATTAAACATGATTTAATGTTTTTCCCTTTTAAGGGAGAAATTATGAATTGTTATGCATATGATTGGTACCTAGTTGATATGAGTTATTTTATATTGCTTCTTCTCTCACAAAGTGGAGGAGTTTTTCGGGCATTTATCCTGAGCAATGTCGGTGAGGGAGAGGGTCACCTTCCCGAAGTGTCAGAATCTTAAAGACGCAACAGCAGTTTAATCACAGAAAATATGGAGGAGGACTCAGCTGTTTCGACCTCTTCGCAGCAGAGGCGACAATCTGTTGCCCTGGCTTTGCCCATCTTGTTGAGATGGTATCTCAGCGGACAATGGCCAGTGAGGAGACTGACAATAATGCGAAGGTCTTTACGCCTCAGTGACAGATGAGCTGTAGCTTTTTTTCTTGAGATAGTTATTAGCCACTTGGCTTGCCTCTGTTTAGTAGTGTTTTGCCAATATTCAGCTATTTTGATGTTTTCCCATTTGTTTACCTGTAGAGTCATAAAGCTCTTGGTGATCCTCAAAAGGGGTTCAGGGCCAACAGGGTAGGACTACGACCCCTGTTTAGCGATGGGTCGGCTTCCTCATTCCCAACTATCCCCTCATAACCAGGTACCCAGAGCAAAGTGAGTTTGTTGCCATGGGCGGCAGTCTTGAGAGACTTGAGACAATCCCAGGTCAGCTTAGATGTAAATAAAAAGGCAGATATAGCCTTAGAGCAGCCTGGCTATCAGATAACATAAATGTTTGCACCTTTGAGTCGGTGTAAAAATTATTGCTACCACCTAATCAGTAACACTCACCATCCTGACACAAACAATCAGTGAAGAGTGTGTGATGTGGGTCTACTGTGGTTAACTTTGGATTCTATCAGTGGTCAGGGTCACCCACGCCACTGTAATTCAGAGGATAATATCCTAGTCATTGAGTTTAGTGAAGTGTAAATTGCTTGAATACCTCGGGAATACGATGTGGAACTTGCGGAAATCTGCCGCTTTAAGAGTAAATCCCGTATCTGACCAAACCCTACTTTTGGGTAAATGCATCTCTAAGTTTTGAGTAGAAATTTCCTGATATTAGCTCTATTTTACGTTGTCTCGAGCTCCAAAAGCACTCATTCCAAAAGAAATTGCTCACTGAATCGCGTAGTGTGGCAGGAAAAACGTTATTTCGGTCAGAAAATTGCAAAAAGTGGTGTAGAACATATATACTAGGCGATTTCCTCGTATCTGGTGCACATACGAGTCTTTGTTTGGCAATAAGACTGATAAGTCTTTTCTAATACAAAATTAGTACCGCTCAACGTGGCTAGAAAAAATATTTTCTCGTATATGCAGGATACTAAGATAAATAATAGTGGTAGCCAACCTCCGAAAACCGTGTCTGATCTGACAAGAGAAAATACATTCGTATTATTAAAATACTGGGAAGAAAAATCGTATCTGCAACTGATTCCGAAATCGTATCAGACGCCACGATTCCAAAAATACTTAGAAATAAATTCTTATCTGGACTTTCAAGAATGTCGCTATTTGTATGTACCTGAGTACCAATAAAATAATCGTATCTGACGCGCAGATGCGGGTTATCGCTCTAGAAAAGGCCAATTGCAGGATTTTCATTAGAAAGTCGAACCAAAATGTAGTTAATGCGATAATTGTAAGAGATCCGACTTTTGGGACTTGCAAAATCGAAAGACCTCCCGCAACGGAAGGTTAGCATTAACTCAATATGGCCAAAAATGAAGATACGGGATCTATTCGTACGACAGATAATATGTATATGTTATAGTAGAATATCTTCCAGAGCTGGGTTGATATGAGGAAAAGTTTGAAATCCGGAAAGAGAAGAATTTCCTGAGTGACCAAGTTGTGCAAGTAGTTTGACGTTACATCCACGGAGTTATTTTGGCGTGCAGTTGAAAATCCAAGGTTACCATGATGATTATAAAAGCCGAATCGGATAAGCCACAACGAGACGTTCGCAAACAAGTTCAGAACGAGACTGTAGACCCTGACTTGCTTTTTAGTTCGACTTCCCACTGCGTAGCATTCCCAGCGCTCCAGTAGCCATGAAGTTTTACACAGATCAGTTTTCTGCTTAGATTAGTGGTCTGGATGCTCGCTACGCTCGCATCTCAAAACTTCATACCAAGTATTCAATCCCTTAGTAAGAATTTGGATTAGTTGGTCAGGGTCTAGAGTCTCGTGTGTCAAATTGATTGTTCGCGAACGTCTCGTCAAGCCTCATGGGAAACTAAACAATACTTCACCAAAATCATTCGAGTTGTCAATTGGTACACTAGTTTTTAAATATAAGGACTTGGGGAAAAAAAATAATCAGCACAAAATTTCCTACAAGAACAGCTCATAAAATAATTTTTTCTACCTAAAATTGGTTTCTGGCCCAGTGAGCGACGCCCGGAAACGTAAAACGGGGCCGGAAGAAAATAGAGCGGCTGGAAACGCATGAAGAACTCCAGGAGTGGGAAGGGTGAGGTGAAGGGGTTCCGTATTGCAGCGCCCACCCAGGTGGACGCCTCCACCCCCAGGTAATCCTTCCCCGCTCCCAGGTAAGCTTCCCTAGATATTATGTTTTCTGTGTGTTCCATACCGTCTCAAAATTACAATGAATTAAGTACTTACTACATATACGAGAGTAAGAGTATATGTTTGATGATTCGAGAATAATATTGTATCTTTATATATATGCTCTCAGTGACTTATTTTACACAATTTATAATATTTTCTCTAATACAGTATGAATTACCCTAAGTATCGTGATCCTTTTAGCCTCCTCAGCTCAACCGCTCTGCAGCTCACCCCACTCTGTTCCCAGCTCTCAAGTGATAACATACTTTCTGTTACATACACTGTGAATCTTTCTGCCTCTCTCTTGCTTCAATTATATATTCAAGTTCATTTTTCATCAAAAAGTGTTAAATTCACCTACTAGAACCTCGACGATCTCAGGTACACTGTTTCTCCAATCGAGGAATCAAAACGGAAGTTAGAGAAAAACGTTGTCTATTTCCATGAAGAATGAAGAGTTACAATGTTAACATTTTTAACTTATTAACATTGTAACTATTTATTTTTAGTGGGAATAGACAACGTTTTTCTCGAACTTCCGTTTTGAAATGGGTTTCCACAACTTCGTCTGGAGTGATTTAGTTTGCCAGGAATCGAGGTGAGAAGTATAATTCTGTATTAAACATATATATATATATATATAAATATATATATATATATATATATATATGCTTTATATATATATATGAAATATATATATATATATGCTTTTTATATATATATATATATATATATATACATATATATGTGTCTCAATGAGGTAGAAATGGGTTGGTAACTTCGACTCAAATAATAAGTTACGATTTCCCAGTTGCCAGTGGAGTCCATGATGGCGCTTCCTTTTAGTCAAGGATGGCAACATGAGCTCCCCTTAGAATCGTGCCACTTTCAGTGTCCCTTTAGACACCTTGTTCAATGCCGCTAATGACCCTTCTGGTTGAGATGCGGTTTAAAAAAATAATAAAAATAAAAATAATAAGTTACGGTTTTTGAATCTCTGAACCGACAATATGATATTATTATTATTGGGTTATTAAATTATTTATTTATTCGGAATCAGCGAAAAATGTCCTATATGAATAGCTCATTAAATAATTGTGTCCACCTAGAATCGGATTCTGGCCAAGTGAGCGACGCCGGAGAACGTGAAGCGGGTCCGGAAGAAAATAGGGCGGCTGGAAACGCATGAAGATTTCAACCGTGAACTTCAGGAGCGGGAAGGGTGAGGTGAAGGGGTTCCGTATTGCAGCGCCCACCCAGGTAATCCTTCCCCGCCCCCAGGTAAGCTTCCCCTCACCCGTGCAAACCGCCCCTACCCCGCGCTCCCGTTGCGAGGGTGAGCCCTTGAGCCCCTCCCTCGGATGCCGTCTCGAAATAAACTTTCTCCCCCGTTTTGTCTTTTGATGCTCGGAGAAAAAGGAAATGACTTGAAAGAGGAGGCTTAAATAGAATTTTTACGCGGCACGTGTTCACGGGCCGCGTTGCCGTGAACTATTACACAATGGTTTTTGTTAGCGAAATAGTTTGGAGACTGCTGCAATGGCTCCAAAATTTTTAAAATAATAGTTTTCAAAATTTACATAATCAAAATCCGTTCTGAGGCATTCTGAAACGATTCTTGGATTATAACATTTTCAATAAGTACATATATATTATTTAAATTGGTAAAATTTCAAAATATATGGAAAAAAAATCACTAAAAATGGATAAAAACGGCCAAAAAATTTTACATATATCATTTTTAGCAGAATTACGGTAAAAAAAAAGCTATGTAACTAGGGCATTAGAAAATGTTTAAAAAAATGCACCTACTTACATTTTATTATTATTTGCTGAAAAATCTATAAAAGCAGCAAAAAAAAATCCAAAAATCCAGAATGATTTTTCACCGAATTGTTATTAGGTATGAGTTTTTCTGTCATAAAATTGGTTTTTAACAATTTCTTTGGACTCAGATTGCTCAAATTTTGATACAATTTAACATGTTTTAATACGATAGGTAATATAAAAAAAATTGCTCATACTATCATGCTGCCTGACTGGAACTTCATAAAATCAATTTTAAGAAATCATGATTATAGTTTTGGCGTGGGTGCCGCGGCGCCACTGGAGCGTTTCCGGGCGTCGCTGCGCAATCTTCGGGAACCCCCTGGCCTAACTGTTCTTCAATTAACAACTCCACTATAGCATAGAGAAGAATGGACAACTGCATAACATAGTCTTACCTAGTTCCTAGTCAATATTTTCATTATTTGTGATATGCAAGGTAATAAATGTTGTGCAAATCACATCAAGTTATTATCAGGTGATGACCGCAAACGCTACGAATGCAAGATTTAATCTGTGAGGTCGAGATCCATACGAAATGTGTGTTGGGGAGTTGACATACAAGGGTTAGATGTTCCAGACATCAGTCGCAAAGATGCGGATTATCTATTTCGTTTTCAGAACTGTTCTTTGGATCAATTAAGAAACTAAAAATCTCTAGAGTACTATGAAAGTGGTCATGTTAAAGGACGCGCCATGAGAGCTCTGCTAGACAGTGAATATTAGTTAAGTATCACATGTAGAAAGGTAACTCCTACCTAGAGGAAAGGTATACCTACGTTCTTTCCGTATAGTATTACTAGTTCATGTATGTCATAGACAAATACTACGAAATTAGGTACCTAATTAACTTTTTTGTCTCTAAAATTTGCGTAACTGCAAAACTGTAGTCATAACAGCACTGTCAATGCCGTCTTTATGAAATCTTACCTTCAGAAGAATGCATTTCAAGGTTTTTTCCTTACAGCTGGTTTTTAATTCATGATGCATATTTCCTGATTCGATATTAGACAAAATTGCTAATCAGCAGTTGTATTCGTCAGCAAAGCAACAACTCACCTACTTTGTTTAGGCACATCACTTTTAACCATTAGCGAATCTGGTAGGATGTAAATACCAAGTTACCTACAAGTAAGTTTCGATTCTTGGTGTAGCACCAACCTGCCTTGTTTACCTTGACATAGAGGAATTACAGACACCTGAGGAATTTCCAATAATTTTTTTCTTCATTGTTTTTCAGTTTAATTATTCTTAAAGCCTAAACGAATGAAGTTTGTAGGTTCCTAGTCCAAATAAAAACTCGTTCTCCGTTAGATTGGTATCGCTGGCTACAACCTACAACCAGTATCGCGCTGGCAGGCCCGATTATTGTAACTATTTAGTTGAATCGAAACTTTGTATTGCTACAATTTACTTTCGCAAAACAAAACTGTTCAAAAATGGCTTTATAACCACGAATTAGGTTGATGTGAGACGGTAAACTTCTTGTGAAAAGTAGGTTGTTGAGTTGCAATTCACTGACGTAGCGCAGTCATGGCCGGCTTTGGCTGAAACTAACTTCCTCTAGGCGTGACGTCACGATAATAGGGGCTATACACACGCGGACGCCCTCACTTCTCTCTCTCTTCCTGGCTTCAGCTACCCATTTCAGTTTTATGAAACGTACCTAAGTGAAATGATGAGAGGTCAGCGGTGGGTTGAAAGTCCAGATATTTCCCGCTTCACGAGGTTCGGGTGCGGTTATGAGAACTCTTCCCCGGAAAGTTCATTCAATAAAAGACCGCGGCCGCCCGAAAACGGGGAACCCCGAAAACAATCAATTTCGCGGGAGGCGGCCGCCGAAACCGCAATACTCATATCCGACTTGGCTGACCATCCCCGCGATATCCCATTCCCAAGGATTCATTTCCAGGATTCGTTCCCAGCTTCGTTGCCAGTTTCATTCCCAGCTCTTGCGCCTCTCCGTTCTCCACCTTGAGTGGGAATTCACTTGCCTTCATCTCGCCTTCGCAATACTCCGCTCAAAAAGCCCCAAAGATATGTGATCCGACCTGGGATATATTGATGTGCATCTAGTCCTCACATAATTTCTCGTCGTCAATTGTGTATATTATACCAGTAATATGACATAATTCAGAAATAAGCATCATCAAAGTTGCACTTTTAAAGAACGAAAAACGTACTTGATTTGGTGTTCACGGTGTTCTAATACGGTGCATGAATCTAGAGAAAATCAGAATTTTGCTTACATGCAGGCTGTTACTACGTGCAATCTCGGTATTTCACGCGTCTTAATACGTTATCTCCTATCAAATTAGAGAGTCCCTGGTTACTGCGGTTACGGTTAGCATGATGCGGAACCAAGATCAGCTGATCCAGCACCAGTCGACAGCTGACAAATTTCTACAATCGTGCGACGTGAATAGGAGACCACTAGATTGACAACGCAAAATTGTCTTAGTACAGTTAGTAGGTAAGGGAGAGTGGGGTAATATCGCCACCTCATATAATATACATTTAACGACCTGTGTGACAAATCTTGTAGCCAAATATCGTCATCTTTAGATCAGCAGTAATGTTGGAAAAGTTGGTTTGGGGTCATTAATAATTAATGACCCCAAACCAACTTTTCCAACATTAACAAATATTTAACTAATAATTAACAAATTATTTGTTTTTATCAAAGATAAGCGAGTTCACAGTTTATGAAGCTTGGCGTTCTAGTTTTACTGTTGTCAAATTTCTGTGGTAACACTTTTTCTGAGCACAACGACGTAGAAAAATAATTTAGCTTTAAGTTCCACCCATTACTTTTTTTTAAATAACAAAAACTGTAGTTTTTAATGATTTTTTATTTCGAAAAGTTCACTGGGGCAATATCGCCACTCCAAATTCAGGCTAATTTCGCCACGGCGGTATGCCTCAATGCTCCATTCCTCAATCTTGTGGGATTATTTCTAAGTTTTTGTTGTAATAATTACCTATTTCTATTGATTCTGAGTAATTAACGTGTAAATTAATTTTTAAAAGACGAATTATATTGTGATACCCGCTTATCTCAGTAAGCACCTCTATGCTTACCTAATCTTGATTTATTGGAGATTTTCCTACCTATCTAATGAATAATTGTGCAGTAGGAATCTACCTAACAGCCTTCCTAAATTAACATAATCGTTGTAAGAGTCCACTGTTCATGCTCCCGTTTTGATTTTGACAATGGACGTTAGTCTTGTGAATTTCGCTGCAACCTGAAGAAGAGCACAAATTTAAAACTTTAAAAGTCGGGAGATGGAATGTTGTATAATATTCATTTTGTTAACAAGTTCCGCGTTGAACGCAGTCATTAATTCAGTTATTGTGAGGAACCAACATTATTTTACCAATATTTCTTTTGTTCCAATTTTATTATTCTGATATAGAAATTGTTTGTTAACCTCTAGTGAATTCTTTTTTTGTTAACTTTGTTAATATGGTGAGAAGCTACCCAGGAAATGTTTTCGAAAATTAATAAAACGTTATTCCGATTTTCTGATGAGACTGTTCATTTCCCCCTTGTTTTAATATGGCGGTATTTCCCCAGCTAGCTCCTTATCTTCCCATGTAGTTTTGAATTTTAGTAGTTTAATGTTTGTATCTTCGAGATATGATCGAAATGAAAACATTTCATCCGTTTTTCGGCAACGCTACGAGAAATCGATGAGAAAAGGTTAGCATTCATGTTTAATAACAACAGGTAACAGTTTGATATTGCTAAATGTGACGAAATCTGCGGTTGTGTCTCTGCAGGGGGGTGGGATGAGGAGATTAAAACACTTCAATCCTTCCTTCCCTTGTATTGTGCGTGAACCGGTTTCGGCCCGTTAGCACAGACCCTCTTCAGCTCTATACAACAAACCCACTCAGAAAGCTCCAAGCACCCTAGGATAAGTAAAAAAACGCTGCAAACTATTGCACAAAGGTTTATTATTTATGTATTAGACAGCCCTTCTACGTAGATCTCTGGTCCATAATTATTAAACGCCGCTTATAGTATACTAGAGGCCTGTTAGGGCTTGGAAAGCCCTAATCTAGTCCGTATAACAGTAGTACCTAACTGGAACTCGGCACATTATAGTAACGATATAAGTCCTACCTATTTATATATACGTTAGTAACTACACTACGTTTCTTACTTACCGTGGCAACTGTTGTTACTGCCACAGCCTAATAAACGGAGAGTCTTCCTATCAAATTTCAACTTCCTACAGTGAACAGGAAAGACCCCAGCTGATCAGAAAAGTCCCCATCACTTCACTCGTCTCTTAATGTCCCAGAGAGTCTCCCTATCAAATTTCAACTTCCTACAGTTGATTCGGAATTATATATAAAGACCGTTCGGAATTATATATAAAGTTCTCTAAGTTCTTCAGTTTCAATTTCTTCGTCCAGAAATAACTCTCCTTGATGTCAGTAACTACACTACGTTTCTTACTTTGATTGATGGCAACTGTTGTTACCGTCACAGCCTAATAAACAACTCTCGTTGATAAGGACCGCCTAGAACACGATCAAGGCGGGTATAGAGACGAACGGCGACACTTTTGCAACAAACTTGGGGCCGTGCTGATTCGAATGAGTAGTCTAACACTAAAATCGGACCGCGAAGTTCTTCACAATTTCAAAGACCGTTCGGAATTATATATAAAGAGATTTAGTATCGGAACTCGGAGCTTCGGACCTCACAAATGAGTTCAATCCATTACAGCAGCGGAATCTCATAATTTTACGCTTTTTAATATAGTTGATAAACAAAACAATTTATTACCAAGTCATCTTTCCAACTCATAAAAGTGTTACCTATACTGTATATTGATATCATTTAATTGGTCAAATTTCAAAAAATGTGCTGACAAAGTCACTGAAAATGGCTAAGAGTCGTTAAATTGATATTTTTTAGCATAAGATTGGTCAAATAAAGTTGATCAACTATGAAATAGAACATTCATAAATTTATGTGCGAAATCATGCTAAATACTTGAATTTCATTAAATTTTGTTTTAAAAAATCTATAAAATTGCAAAAAATAGCCTAAAATCCAAAATCTCTTTTTGAATAGAAGAGTATCATTTAGAATACTTTTTTTCCAAAAAATTAATAGCTAACATTTTTTTTTCACTCATAAATCTTTAATTTCTATAGGTACAACTTGAAATATACAAAATACAGATAGGTACGAGGAATATCCCTTCAAACCGAAGTGCTTCGTTTCTACCCTAGGGTACTTGAAGTGGCTTACCTGAAGAAGACTTGGGGAATTCCAGAAGTAGGCGGAAAGAAATCGAATGGACGCGTTCAACTGGGTCGTAGAAAGCAGCCAACAACCAAATTTGATTGGAATCAGGAAAACTTGCTATTTAACTGGAAGCGTTTGGTTCGGTTTGAGATCTTTCCAAGGAATGGCGGAGGAAGGTTCGCGGATCGTGTAGTGGTGGAGGGGGGGGGGGGGGGGGGGGGGGGGTCGGGACGCGAGCACACGGGCAGATCCACACGGAAGGTATTAAACTCAATCATGGCCAGGGGGGGAATAAATCGTATCCCGTTTCTAGGATGCTACCTACTGTTCACGAAAATTTCCAGCAACTATGAAATGACCTAATTTTTATTTTTTCACATTCTTTGATTGATCGGATCGTAATGAACATCGTCACTAGGCTTTTCTAAGCCAAAAAGTAATATTCGCGGATCGCGTAGGGTGGTCGGAGCGAGGGGCGGCGGCGGATTCACAAAGAAGGTATAGGCACCTACCTATCATATCGCCTCCGGGAAGAAATAAACGTAAGTACCTATCTCTTCTCTAGGACGCAGCTGTTTCAAGTTCACTCGTTCTAACAACCTATCTTACGGAATTCCATCCTTTTAGAATTCGCTTACTTTGTGGGACCGATCGTGTAGAGGGTTGTCGCATTGTAATAGTTATGAATACAAATCAATGTAAGATTCGATTAAATCCCTCCGAACCTCCTCTCATCATCACCTCCCTTCATCGACATTCTTTCTTCGCCCATCTCAACCATCAAAACTCAACTTTTCCGCCACCTCTGCTTGGATACCCCTCAATAACTTATTTTGCCAATCTGTGTCTTTGGTGAAGCAGTGTGACTCTCTAGTGTGTTTCCATTTCATATATTTATAATAATTTAGGTACTACCTGTTCACTTTTCTTTTTTCTCTCTCTCTTGTAATTGGGTTCGTCCCGTATCTTCTAAATAAATAAATAAATAAATAAATCAACTTTTTTCTAAAAAAAAATCAAAGACTAGATTTTTTTAGAAAACACAATAATTTTTTTTTTTTTTTTTTTTTTTAGCAAAGTTTAATGGACATTTTATAGCGTTGGTACCTAATAGCTAACACTAAGAAAACAGTATTAGGAACTATGAACTCATGAAGGATCAGTTTAAGTTTTTTCACTATGAAATCTGAAACTCCGGCATACGTTCCAAAACTAAATCGAATTCTTGATGGAACAAAATAAGAATCACGAGGGCGTGTCGGCGTGTCCTATTTCGAGTTGCCACAACCTATACTTCTATAATTATATACACATGTTAATATTTCTCGATTTGAGCTCCTACCTATTCAAATAGTTATTGCCTTAATAATATCATTATCTAAGTACGTACGAAAAGTCGAGAGGATATGTTATTAAATATGCGTAGGAAAAGCATTGGTATTAACACACAAATATGACCTAGAAAAAAACATATATTCATGCCTCGAAGGAACGCTGTACCCACCTCATGGTGCCTCGGCGCCTCCTCTCACTCCACCCCCCGCTCACCCCCCTCACCACCCGTGACCCCCTGCCAAGCGTGCCAGGCGTGCGTCTAACACGTCCTGAAAGACACTTTTTCGTCCGTTTTTGGCCCATAGCATCTATGCGAGTAAAGCGATCGGGATGGTTAAACGTTAGGACCAACTAGACCCCGAATGGAGTCTATGTGCGAAAGAACAGGTTTTTTAAGTCAATTCTTAGGCCTTTTATGGCCCGGACGGCGGACACCGGACGGCGGACGGCGAACGGCGGACGGACATTTCAAATTTGGATTCTACGCACCTTGAAACGTAAAGTGAAAAAGTTTGAGGGGGGGTTATAAAAATTTTTTGCTACACGAGCACATAGGCTTATTATTGGAAATAATAAACCAAAAACAGGCATAAACGTCAACTGGTAGAAATAAACTCAACATTTACCTTATTAATTATTAAACGAGGTCTTCTAAAACAACATACATTTAGGAACACCTATCAGTAACAAGAGGAACAACAAAAACAAACGTCCTACAACAACTCTCTAGTGAGGAGATTGGCAAAACTAATGCTGCAACCTCACAGTGTAAAAGAACAAAGAGAAAAAAACTGGGTAGTACCATTGCAGATATGATGAATAACTATGGAAACTGGGGGAATGGGAGAAGGATCATATACCTACATTAAATTAACAATAACAAAACAATCAATGAATAATTTAAGGGAAAAAAATAGAGATATAACATCACATTCATCATCATTAGGTTACATCACATTATTAGGCAACAGTTTGTTTTCATGTTTATGAGAAATACGAATACGAGAATACAAAAACTCTCTTTTTCCCAACAGCGTATCCGTGACGTCATATGAGTAGGGTGCCGGGCCTATCTCGACTGGCCGTGCTTCGACCCAAAACTACCCTGGGGTTGAGTCCATTTCATCCCGAAACGCTCAGCCTACCGTTCCAAATAAACGTGAGTTTTCCCGGCTGCCCATCCCCCCTTTTACCCCCCTTTTTACCCTACTGTTACCCCCCTTTTACCCCCTCCCCTTCCACAGGGTTCGGTTTGAGGTCAAGTTCCGGGGTTATTATTGAAATGCCAAAAACGCTATAAGGAAAAACACGGTGGAGGTCGGTGTGGTGGTGGGGGGGACAACGTTTTTATTGGTTTTCTCGACTACATCCCGTAACTTCCTCCACCGCCACCGAACATCCTCGTCCTGTTTTCCTCACCGTTTCCACTGTATTTTCCTCAGCTGTGAGCCCCCCTCTCGCCGATCAACCAACCAACTCCCAACTACATGTTTCTTTATCGGCCTAGAGGGCATCGTTGCGATACCTTATTTTTCCTCGTTTTTTTCTCTTTTGTTTCTATAACTCGCCGACCTAGAAAATATCTGATGAAGCTATTATAACTCACAGCCTTTTGCGTGGGCTTAGAGTTGGCAGTTGGGCCGGTTTCAGTGTCGGAACTGACGTTTTGAAAATTTATTAATTCCCCTCCCACCCATCCGTACCCATCTCCAGGTGAGGCAACGATAGCGTATCGCATCATCTCGGGCCATGTTCACTGGAAACTACATTTATTTATTTTTTTGTTTGTTTAACATAGGGAATTACTCGGAAAACAACTATTATTTCTACCCCAAATTCAATATCATAGTTGTATGATATTGTTGTGTCAAGACATAGTCGACCAATCTATTAAGACATATAAATCAGAAATTATGAAAATTGAACTGTTTTTCCGACTTATTGGCTACGTTACAAAATAAGTAACACATAACCATTTAGTGTTAATGTGTAAAGTTATTGTTCTACTTTTAAAATAAATGGTGCTGCATAGTTAACATCGTATCACTGACGGTGCACTAGAGGTTTATACCCGAATTCCTCATGAACTGGACAAGCTTCTTTAAGGTCTGTGGTGTGGCATCTCGTACATATTGTGCCGTATTTATTCCACGTGGGCTGAATTATCTTTTCTTCGTCATATAATGGGCAGATCTCTAAATTATGTGTCACATCTTCTTCAACGTCCTCACAAAATTCGCAGTTGAGGTATCGCTTAGCCGAATTTTAAATTGAAATTTAATTGGACACTAGTGGAGAAAGTTACCGACATGATGCACGATCGTATGAGCGAATTTTCGATGATATGTTACAATGTTTTGAAATTTTACCGCATTGAGAGCAATGGAATTATGGTCTACCAATCTTAATACTAAAAAACTCATTCTAAATTATACTTCGTAATTTAAATTGGATTTTGAATTTTTTTAGAACAAATATTAATAAAATTAGGGTAGGTACATTTTTCATCATAATTTTGTGCATAATTTTTATAATGGCCTAGCTCTTCGTTGATAACCTTTTGTGACTAAAAGGCTGCTTAAGAAAATTTAAATTTCACGATTTTTAGCAGTTTTTTTGCCATTTTTAGTGATTTTCTTAGTACATTTTTTGAAATTTTGCCAGTTCAATGTGCTCAAAAATTGTTGGACTACAAACTCATCTTTTTGTTTGGAATGCTTGATTATTTGGCGCAAGAACGGGATTTTTATCTCAATCCTAAGGAGAATTATTGTCTGGAATGACACATATGTACATACCTATATTGCTTTTCCAAACAGTAGCTTTAGTGTGTTTAAAAGTAATGTTTAGTATGTTTAAATTACAACATTTTTATTTATACCAATTTATACACAAATTTCCGGATTGATATTCCATTTTCACTATGAACAAATAATAGAGAGTTCCCAGTAGATCCATCGGTCTCAATACGGCGTGCGGTAACGAGAAACTACCGCACCTTAAAGTCACGTCAAGTCCTTAAGGCAGTGTCCTACGTGTATCTGCTGCGAGCGTCAAGCCGCGCGGCGGAAAAAAAAAGGTGTCCTACGTGAAAACGCAAAAACGCTTCGTAGTTTAGCAAGTTAACCTGTTCTGTTCTCATCACTTGTGTTTTCAAGTTCATTTTTTCAATTTGATTTTGCATTCATGCCGTCGATCAACAAGTATGAGCTGCTGACCAGCTCAACGGCTCTTTCCTATTATTCAGCTGTAAATAATAGAAAAAAAGGAGACCGGCCGAGGAAATACATGAAAGCCGGAGCGAGGTCGGTGAATTTCATCGCTTATACTCCAATAATCTTAGAAGAGTTTCTGAAGATTTTGTGTGATAATCTTAGATAGTGAGGTTTTATCATACATTTAAAAAAGACCTTTCAATTACCACTAATTTCAGTGATTAATTTAGATCAGTGATAATTTAAAGGTCTTTTTTGTATGCTAAAACCTACTTATAATCCAAATTGTGGGAAAATGAATAACACTTTAAATCATATGCAAGAATGACAGTAAAAACCTTCGATTACATCGTGAACTAAATTAAGCAAGAATTTTACCATTTATATTCAACAAGAATTTTAATTCGTTAAGTAGAATGATTTAAAAAAAGGATAACAACAAATATTTGGTAGAATCCAAAAGTTTATTTGTATGGCAGAATAATAGGAACTACCTGCAAGAAAGATTTCCAGAAAAATTGCAATAGGTAAATATACTCTGAATAACTAATAAAATTTACTCAACTTACTTTACTTACTTTACTCATTTGAGCATGACTCAAACCTTTTTACGACTGTCTTGGAACACTAGACAATATATTGTAATTTTCTTCGAAACTGGGCATCTCCCGATAAAGGTGTATAATAAATGTAACAAATGTAGAAGGCCGTTTCTATATCAGCTAACTCCATTATCACAGAAGGAAACGTGCGGAAAAAGTACGAAAACAAGTTCAAAATGTCGAAAGAGGTAAGAAAAACATCATATAATCGCGTTTTGGCGAACGCGATAAAAATCAAACTTGTTTGAAAATCAAACCGAAGCGTTCAACGCCGGTCACATGACAAATTTCGCAAATTTCATTGGTCCGCCATTTAATCGCGTAAACGCCTGAACGCATTGACGCGTGCGGCAAATCCACGTAGGACACTGCGTAACGGATCTAGTTGTAACGCTAAATCCATGGAAGGAGGAAAATATCCCTAGGAGGTTATTTGTGTCCATGGAAGGAGATTATTTTAGGCGATTACGTTTTTTCCTGATTGCGATCCGTTAAACTGTCTTAAAGATTTAATAACCCATTATCTTCAAGTTGAAAAATCACCTCCCGTACATAATAACCAAAACATTAACATACAAATTCAAAAACATAGTGAGGCTATAGATCGAACATATATTTGCAAAAAGCCCAAACAAACAGATATATACAGCTCACTCCCTTATCGTCCTGAATGGGAAAAACCCCCCCAAAAAATATTTTCTAGCCCTAACAATAACCATAAACTAACATGGAAATATAATAATACAATTAAGAAATGTTACCCGCCAATTAGAAATAAAGAACCCCTTTTAGAATCAAGGTTCAATGTGTACAACATCCCATGTAAAGACTGTAGCTTATCCTATATAGGGGAAAGCCAACAGAATCTACATAAAAGGCTTAAACAACATGATAAAAATGTACAAAATAAGAAAGATAAAACAGCATTAGACCAACATATGCTGAGATGGAACCACCGACCGGACTTTGATAATGTAAACTCAATTATCAAGCACCCAATAACATCAAATAGGAAAACACTTGAAAACATACATATTATTAAAAATAAAGGTAGATTAATGAACAATACAACTGAAATTAATTACCTAGGTGAACAATTTTTCCCCCTCCTAGCTTAGTATAGGATATGTTAGAACCTAATCATATATAGACTAAGAATACATTAAATTTATCAACATTAATAGTAAATCTAATAAATATTTGTACATATATAGCTATAAATACACCCATAGCTAATATATCTCCTGTAAAGGGCGTGGCTACCTCCTACCTACCTATTAGCATAATAATATAGAATACACGTACTTCATTGCATGGAACACGGTTCCCTATGGAAAGAAGATCCACGGAGCACATCGCTCTAAATGATAAAACCACAAGTAGTATCAGTTGATAATGAAAGTAGTATTCGTCCCCATAAAAAAGCATTTCATCTCATATATATATTATAAAATTAGTAAGCACATTCAGTTAATTACTTATAGTGTTGTAAAAAATACCTACATATATAGGATACCTCTTAGCCATGCAGGATTTCTACATTCTTCCCCCCAAATTGGTAAGCCCCATTCATACACTAGCATATATATAGTTCATAACTCATCATAATACCTAGCACACAACTACCTAAACTACCTGATCATAATTCTAGACCCTTTCAAGCCATTGGACGAAATATAAGTGACTGAATTTATAACTTCTGGAACAAATCCTGACAAAATACACGTCGTATGGATCTGTCCTCCCTTATAGTAAGTGCCTGTACCTTATAGTTAACAATTAGCATATAACAACCTCTGTATCTACCATTATTAAAAAACTATATGTTCATATTGTAGTACCTGATGAGGCTTAGTCACAGGCAAAACTAGTTGTGAATAAACACATAAAAGGAAGAAGCCGTGTTCCTTCCACCCTCCCACCAGTATTCAATGCCTACATTGTTTTTCCGAACAATAGCTTTTAAACATACTAAACATTACAACATTTTTATTTATACCAATTTATACACGAATTTCCGGATTGATATTCCATTTTCATTGTGAACAAATAATAGATAGTTCCCAGTAGATCCATCCGTCTCAATACGGCGAGCGGTAATGAGAAACTTTACCGCACCTTAAAGTCACGTCAAGTCCTTAACGGATCTAGTTATAACGCTAAGTCCATGGAAGGAGGAAATTATCCCTAGGAAGTTATTTGAGTCCATGGACGGAGATTATTTTAGCGATTACGTTTTTTCCGGATTGCGATCCGTAAACCTGTATGTGACAGTTTCCGCGAGATCCAAGGGAATGCGCTGCCGTCGCTCCGTTGTTTCCCAACGGGCGTCGGGCGCTTCTTCCCGTGTTTTCGAAAGCACGCGTTTGGCGATGGATGGGTGATCCTAGAACTGGAAAACCTATCTTCTCCGAACGTAGTATATATGCTATTAGTACGAGTTGTATGTCTTATGGTGCTGTCACACCCCTCTCTATCTATGAGTGTGGATTTAGGCTCCCATTGCACCACGGGGCGCCTAAGTTCATTACATGGTAGCAGAGCGTGGTTTGGATTATGCACGGCTGACGCCTAGTAATCCGATCCACTAATTTTGGGGCGTTAATATTTCAGAAGAAATATGGCCCGGGTTTCCAGAAGGAATACCCATTATACTCCCTTGGATACATAAATACTTTCATTGGTTCTTGATTATTAATTTCTCAATTTATCCCCTCATATTATTTCTATTTAACATACTTATTTTCAACGGTATTGTTCCCAAACCCAGGGCATTGTTCCCTATTTCATAAGTCCCCATAGTGGGCACCTTCCACTGTAAGTCTCCAGTTGAGCAAGTTAATTCCCCAGGGCAAAGTTCCCATTTTCGTAAGTCCCCAAAGTGGGCAGCTCCCTACTGTAAGTCTCCTGGTTGATCAAGTTATATTATTCCCGATTGTTCCAATCTTTGATTGGGGGTTAACCACCTAATGAATACTTCATATGAAGATTCATTGACAATCCTTCCTGTTTTAATTTCACCTTTTTATCCTCAATCGCCAATGCAGCTATTTATTAGTGAGCATCAGTTCTCAACCAGTAAACTATTCCACCTAGTTTACATACTTGCTCTTCAATCAAGTATGTTTTTTAAGGGGGGGAGTGTGACAGTTCCCGCGAGATCCAAGGGAATGCGCTGCCGTCGCTCTGTTGTTTCCCAACGGGCGTCGGGCGCTTCTTCCCGTGTTTTCGTAAGCACGCGTTTGGCGATGGATGGGTGATCCTAGAACTGGAAAACCCATCTTCTCCGAACATAGCATATATGATATTAGTACGAGTTGTATCTCTTATGGTACTGTCACACCCCTCTCTATCTATGAGTGTGGATTTAGGCCCCCATTGCACAACGGGGCGCCTTAGTCTATTACATGTCTGTACGGAAGGATGCGTCACCGTAACTCATTACATCAGAGTTACGGCGCCAGATTGTCGATACCGCACTACGGATTGTGTTTTACGGATCTACTAGGAACTCTCTAATAAGAAAGTTTAGCAAAATATTGGATTAACAAAAAAGTCCACGCGTCACAAAGTTGCCAAGA
The DNA here is from genome assembly GCA_030762985.1 of Adelphocoris suturalis. Classification (NCBI taxonomy): domain Eukaryota; kingdom Metazoa; phylum Arthropoda; class Insecta; order Hemiptera; family Miridae; genus Adelphocoris; species Adelphocoris suturalis. The sequence goes on from CM061044.1 coordinate 68,935,095, forward strand.
AAGTTCTTTATAATAGGTACTCTTGATGGAGACAGTCGAATACGACCAAATGTCAAAAAGAGGAGCGATGTGAATTTCGCATCCGCACAAGTGAAGAATTCACACAATAGTACGTGCTCTGCAACTATTTAAACAGATAATGTGCTACAGCCCTACAAATGTTCTTTTGTTGTGAAAAATGCGTGTTATTTTCCAAATTCGGACCCGCGTTCCGGCACTACATCAACGCCAGAAGCTTAAGCGGCCCGGGCCATTTCAGAATAAAACTATAAGTTATAGCATGTAGGCGGAATGAGGACACTGGAGGGATTGTTCCCAGGATAAAATCCCCGTAGATTAACGTCTCGTCTCCGCGAGCTAAGATAAATTAATGCTCAGCATTACACTCAACTTTCCCATTACCAGCCTTTCTCGTCAGCTCAGCTGTGTGTTTCGCTGGAGATCTCCTTTAATGTCGTATTTACCTTAAAATTCATCGTTAAGTATATCTGTATGTACACGGTGTGGAACGTAACCAGTCATGCAACATGATCGTATGAGGAATTTTCGTAAATTATCGTACTATATTATGTTAAATTGATTTGAAAATTGAGGACGTTGAGTGAAAATAAATTTTCAACTACCAATATTATGGGGAAAACTCGTTCTAAATAGTAATCTGCTATTCAAAAAAAGGTTTTGGATTTTTAGCTTTTTTGAAGATTTTATCAACTTTTTAGCAAATTTTAATTAAATTTAAATACATTTTTCAACATCATTTTGTACATAAATTTTTGAATGTTCTACTTTATAGTTGATCAACTTTAATTGAGCAGTATTCTGCGGAAAAAATTAATTTTAACGATATTTAGCCATTTTTAGGTCCGCATTCATTTGTTTACGGAACGAGAGCCAATTCATGTTATTTCATGAAATCTCGCTCGTTTGATCGTGAAGAATATTCCCCAAACACTACACATCGCGTACTTTGTTGGCGTTCGGGACAAGATTTCCTTAGCCCCCCCCCCCCCCCCCTAACTCAGTCCCCCTCCCACCCACCATATTTATGGGAATGGGAAAACACAAACACAGAGTGAGCGACAGCGACATGACAACGAGCGACAGCACTTGCAGTGACGCAACGTATTGAGGGGATTGTAGGTCACCAAAAAAAGAAAGAAAAAAATTCCAATTTTCATTGAAAAACAATCTGTATTTAAATGAAACCAAACGGTGTACGATAAAAATTCTCTGCTCCACTTGAAAGTGAAGTAGGTAATTTTACTTCGAAGCGCGTGAAGTCAGTGTGAAACGGAGAGTCAGGACAGTCCTGCTCTGTATACTTGGTCATCTTCTTCCTCAGCCAAATCGTCCTCCAATTTCTTCCTGGCGAATCATTCTCCAAGAGACAATTAGATAACTTCTTATGGGTAGAGTTATTTTATTTCATTTTATTTATTTATTTATTTTTTTTTTTTTTCAATTTATTTCCTTCATAATTGTTTACAAAAATGTACATATAAATTTCACCAAAAAAATTCACAGGAAATTTTCCCGTATGTATGGACATAGTCCGCGCACAGGGGAAGTAGTCTTTATACAGTTAAAGTGAAAAATAAATGGATGGGGATAAAATAATGCACTTTACATTAATTCGATGCCAAAACCTCAAAAAACGATATCAACACCATAAAAATAAGCTAATTGGTAATAACAAATTCCACAGTAATATTAATCAAACCAGGGGGAAAAACATATATAAAAAAATATGAGTTAGGAGATTCAGAAAAGATCGATTGAATCGGAGTAGTCAGCGATAGAGAACCTCCTGGGAGTCTACCAGATGTAGAAGGAGCGGGGGGGGGGGGGACTGTCAGAACGTCCAGGTAAAGAACTTTATGGAAGACCGCCAGAAGTATTAAGATAATGTGGAGAACCACCCGGGATTCTCTTTCCCCATCTACTTAGAGGTGTTATTCTTCAGTTTTTTTTAAACTGGCCTACTACCATCCATTTTCAACTTTAAAAAATGAGAAAAACTCGAAAACAAGTAAGTTAGAACCCGCAAAAAGCAACTTCGTCAAAACTACTCAATATGAAGAAAAATATTGTCTGAGACCAAGAAGTAAACAAATGTGCCATTAATCTTCTTCTTCACCTTTACTATTTTGCCATGGAAGGTAGATGTTGTAGGCAGTGGTTGTGAGTCTTTGGAATATCATTATTTTACTCTTTTGGCACAGGTTCAGGTGATGTTTGGCAAAAAACGCTTTCCTGAAATGTCACGTTTTTAGACCTTTCTGCCCCTGTTTCTTGTCAAAGGTAATTGTGATCGTCATCAGGCAATTTTTCCTTAAAAGAGCTATAATTAATGTGGATTTTATTCATATAGTTTCCACTGTTTTTCGCTACAGGCTCAAGAATTTTTTTTTTTTTAGCTATCAAAAAACCAGAAAAATTTCCGGAACTTATAACTAACTACCTTCTCAATAATAATTTTCAAAATCTGTATGAATAAAATGCCCTTGACTACCTACAAGTGCTAACTGCAGAAATGAAAATTTTTTAATTAGAGCAAGTATCTAGTTTTTGAGAACCAGAGGCTAGAAAATGACTCTGCGGAATCAAAATACTACTAAGTACTGGGCAGGGTTGGGCATAATCTTATCGTGGAATACGAATACGATTGTAATCGCGATAATTATTCGTTGATTCTGAGTCATCTGCGATTATATTCGTATTCGTGTAATCGTATTCGTCTGTCGGCGATTACACGAATACAAACCATAAAAGTGCGTCACGGTCATCAATTTCTATAGGGCGTCCCTCCTATAATATGCGAAGCCTTGCTAATATTACGTCCTATTGAAACAGATTTGACACAAATAGGCTGGGCTCCAATCGTCATATTCGCTTTAAGGACGTCCCCCTGAAGCTAGGTATGAAAAGATAAATGCACATTTTTAAGCATATCTATTGCACTTGATAAGTTCCTGCACACACATTTCCTAAACTTGAGAAAATCAACGGCAGGGTCGAAATTCACTTAACAGCGTGTAACTACGCGAGGCGGTAGTTGGCGGTGATGAAACCGATGAAATTACATCTACTATTGACCCCTTAACAACTTCCATTATCAGTTTCCCAGTTCCGTTTGGTTCCCAAAAACATAGACTATTTTACATGACACTTACATAACTCATCGGTTTTTCACTAATCTTCAATATCCATTAACGCAGATAAAAATGTATGGGAAATTATTAGAACTTCATAATATGAGCAACCTACCTTCTTCAAACAACTCCATTACTGAGCCAAATACGTAAAAAACCGTATTTTTCGACATTGAAAATGTCTTAGTCGACGGGTCAACCGGAAATTTTGTTACGCAAAGAAAAAAACGTCACGCAACCTATAAACAAGTTAGGTGTTGTTTTCTTTTGATTTTCACGTACAACCAAGCCGTTGCTTGGGAAATGAAACTTCTTCAGTTTTCACCGGACAAAATCGTTCTCCACTCGTTGGAAAGCCCTGGATTTATCACGCATTTCTTCTTTACTTGTTATTCTATTCATTTCGTAGTTTTATATTTATTTATGTTATAGATATAGTAGACAATGCCGCTTGTTTTGTTGTCACTTGGTTGAGAAGTAATTCTTGGTTATAGTAATTGTAGACGCGCACCATAACATAAAATTCAAAACAATAAAAAACATTGAAATTACTGAGCATGAGACATTGTTAATGCTCATAACTCTTCTCTCATAAAAGAGGAAATACGAGAGGCCTGCCGGCTTTTTTTTTTTTTTTTTTTTACTCCTGGGAAAATTGAAATTTTTTTTTTTTATTAATATTTATTTCCATAAAAATTACATAATATATTACATGGACATAAAGAAAAAATATACTTCAGGAAGCATAAATACGAAATAATAATATCTGTTGGAAATTAAATTCCCCTTATGGGCACCAACCCGTGTTGGGGAATGAGTGAACTGAGCTCCCATAGTAGGCATACAAGTTATTATAATAACAAATAAAATAAACTCACATCAATTGAATTAAATTACCATAAGAAAAAAAATGATAATAATAAAAAATAAATAACAAATGAAGTGAATGAAGTATACACAATGTGAAATTCTACGGCGTCTTAAGATTTTTAAAATGTTTTGTTATAGAATGTTTGATTTGATTGAAACTGTTTGATGCAGATGACTTGGCAAGTGATATTACTTTTAATCTGAGGTCCGGGGGAAAGCTATTGAAAACTATCACACCTTGGTAAGGGAAGAAATTTTTTGAAGCAGTGCTTTTAACTTTTGGTATTTCAAGGCAATTATTCTTAGAGAAGCGAGTATGAAATGAATGGACAGGCCCAGAAAACTCTTTACTTTTAAATAATTGGAGTACTGCACTTCTTTTGTAAAGATGGTCTATACTAAATAAACCCAGCTTCACGAATAGAGGGGCTGTATGTTCCCTATATTTCGCTTTCGCGACAGCCCTAATAAAATATTTTTGAAGGGTAACAAAGTTAAGCAATGTTGTTTCATACGCACTACCCCACATAGGCAAACCGTACAAGAGAGTGGATTGGATCAGAGCACAATAGACCTGCCGTAACACCTGAGTATGCATAATTCTCCTTAGAAATGCGAAAACATACAAGCATTTCCTAAGCCTCAACTTCAGGGCCGCTATATGATGATCCCACTTTAAAAGACTGTCTATTGTCATACCTAAGTATTTGACCTTATCCTGTCTGGTTAAAGTGGGGCATGTGCATGAGCAACCAAAAGAGACGTGGCAGTGTAGCTTATGCAGCCTAGGGCACTCGTTACTCGGGGCTAAGGACCTAATTGACCTGGCGAACGGCATGAATATGGTTTTACTAACACTTAACGTTAGTCTATTTTCAATGAGCCACTCACTGATCGCTTTCATGCCTCTTTCAGCTTGTTGAAACGTTTCATGCCAAGAATCGCCATGGAAAAGCATAGCAGTGTCATCTGCGAACATTACCGCCTCTCCCACTGACATAGTCTCAGACTGGAAAATATGGTTGGCATATATGATGTACAGCAAGGGGCCAAGCACTGTTCCTTGCGGGATTCCATACCCCGTATACACCAAGGGGTCACCGAGTATGCCATTCACGCGCACTCGTTGCCTTCTGAAGCTTAAATAACTTTTGAACCAATGAAGCGAAGTATTCTGAATACCTAACTCTTCCAATTTTTTGAATGAAATCTCGTGGGAGATGGTGTCAAAGCACTTTGCGAGATCTAAGAATACTTAGATCTCGCAAAGTGCTTTGACACCATCTCCCAGGGTGAAATGAATGCTTTCTACGTTTTTCTCAGTGGATTCACAATTGAAGCCAGTCGAAGAGATACGGTCTTCATCAACACACATTTTGCTTGTACTCGATTCATCGTTTACTCTAAAAATTCAACGTTTTTTTTTTTTTTTTTTCGTTCACATTTCTTCGCTTCGAGGTCCCCTACTTGTAGACAACATTCATGCAAGTTTTGACGGGAATCCGAGCATCATAACTTTCGGGCTTTTGAGCTCCCAAATTAGTGATTTGAACGACTACCCCCCCCCCCCCCCCCCCCCCCTGGCCTCAGTGCCCCATTGGCCACAGCGCCTCCCTGACGACGATGCCCCTTGGCCATAGCGCCCAACCAACATGTATCATGGAACGATGTGACAAATGTGATAGCACACAAAACAAACGAAGGCTAGATAGGTATGTAGGATTAGTTTTCGATCAACAAATGAAGTGGGAATTGCAAATTCACGAAAATTAAGAAATTCACGAAAAAGCGAATTAGCAAATGTATTTGCGTGTTGGCAAAAATCGCTAATGTGGTGAATGACAAGATCAAATACTGTCTTTATGATGCTTTGGCTAAATCTATTTTGTTATACTGTCTTCCTGCTTGGAGTGGCGTATATAAAACAGCCTACCTAAATGATTGTGAGGACAATAAATAAGGAGGGCTATTCCAGCTCCTTCTGAACACATTTTAAAAAAAACTTAAAATACTCCCGCTTAGAAAACTTGTTAAAGCAAGCCAAATAAGTGAAATTATTTGAAAAAAGGAAAAAAAAAAAACCCAGTTTATGCTCCTTAAACACGAACTACCAACTAGGAGTAAAGATGTAGCTTTGCTAGCACTTCCTTTTCTACGGACCACTCTGGCTCAAATGAATTATTTATATAAGGTTCCAACATATTTCAACGAGCTACCTAAAAAAATAAGGAAAAAAAAAAATCTTGGCAGGGAAGATAAAACGAATTTACTCTTTCCTACATGAAATTTATTCATAAGAAAATCTAGGAATGGTTAATTAAGGCAGAAAAATAAACAATAATAATTAGCAATAACAATGTAATATTTAATAAATAAAACTAAGAAGATAAATGATAATATGTGAATACTAATAAGAACTAGTATTTTATATCAATTTTTGTTAATTTATAGGGACTTAGAAAAATACTATTCTGGACTCTAGACCCCACCGCGAGCTTTATGCTCATATGGGGCTAAAATTTCCATTAAAAGTTGTATGAATTATCTTATTTTACATGCAATTTCATAATTTAATTTTTCAATTTATTGTAATGACTGATTTGGAAATAAATTTATTAAACAAAACAAAAAAATGCCCCCTCGGCCATAGCGCCTCTCTTGGTCACAAAACTCCCTGGCTGCTGCGCCCCCCTGGCCACGGCTCGCCACGAGCTTTATGCTCATATGGGGCCAAAATTTCCATTAAAAGTTGTATGAATAAACTTAGTTTACAGGCAATTACATAATTTCATTTTCCAATTTATCGTAATGACTGATATGAAACTAAATTTATTTAAAAAAAAGTTTAAAAAAGTGTCCCTTTGCCTACAGTGCCCCCTTGACCAGAGCGCCCCCCAAGCCACAGCTCTCCCTGGCCGCAGCGCCCCCCTAGCCACGGCGCTCCCTGGCCAGAGCGCCCCCTGGCCACAACGCCCCCTTGACCACAGCGCCCCCCTTGGCCACAGCAGCCTCTTGCCAACAGTGCCCCCCTTGGCCACAGCGCCCCCCTGGTTTACAGCGCCCTGGGCGATCCTGGCTGTAAATTCATGAGTTAGTGGGAGAACCTGTCACACCTCTCCTCTGTTGACATATCGCGCGGATTTCGGACCTGGACGCCCAGCACTAAAACCTCGTGGTAGTTACGAGTTAAGTTGGTCAGTTAGAGGAGATATTTGTAACGCTTATGCGTAAATTTTGGATACCCCAATATCGAGTCAGAAAGCCGTCCTAAGTAACAAGTTTTGATTCTATCAATATGGATACTACCTAGCGGGTTTCTTATTTGATAGAGTCACTTACCGCAGAGGAAGTCTTGTTGTAAGTATCCGTGTCAGGGTGAAGACGCAAATAATTACACAATGAGCACAACTTCAATGATACTGATTTATTGAAGGAAATCAGATGAAAAATCTTGATTCACAGTAACAAAAGAAACGATTTTAGAATGCACAAACGGGAGCTTTAATAGGCAACACGAGATCTTGAGAGTGAATGGGGAGAGAAAGAGATTTGATACAATCGAATCGATTACGAGTCAGTCTTACCATTCATAGTGACCACAAAATATCATAATTGATACATGGCTAAGCTAAATACTGATACTGAATTAATCTCAGAAACAACATTAAAATCAAGTTACACGCTCATGTGTATTAATTACTAAATATTTTCCTATTGGATTCATGAACATGGAGTTTACAATAGGATAAGCGGCATAGCTTGTTTGTGGTCTAGGTTCCTTGGAAGAAGATTCCATGGTTCATGGAAGCGTCTCATTTGGAGACCCTATTTCAACACTTAAGCTGACCGAATAGTAGAATAGGATACAGTGATTATCAGGCTCATAGAAGAATAAGGAAATAGTGCATGAATGGTGTTGTCCTGCATCAGCTTCAAAATGGCAATTGCGCATGCCCGAACGCCAAATTCGATCTCATAGGTAATGCATTGAAACTATCAGCTAATATACAGAATAAATTATTATCGACCCAAACGCAGCAATGTGTCGTAGAATTATAAGGAATGGGGCCAATTGATGCCTGATTCATTATTATTTATCCAAGTGATCAAGAAATATGTCAACCATATATTTTGAAATGAAGGTAGACTCTGAAGGAAAACTGAATTATTCGCGGAGATTTACAATGTACAAGTCGAGAAAATCCCTTGCTCAGATTAAACTTGTGTCGAAACGAAAGAATCTCTTTCTATCACAAAGGAAACGCCTATAACATCGACCCTCCCTAAATTGCAACATTTGAAATTTTGAGGAGAAAGAGGATTTATTCCATTTCTTTTTTAGGTGCCTCATATACGGTCCTTACAGAAGTCCTTAGCAAACTATTTGAACGGGGGATTGAATCGCAACCAGCATGAGAGCAATCGTTGAGTGGTAATTTGGATCTAGGGGACAATCGTCGAAAGTTGGTAGGTGTCATTTATTACACTAAATAGTTTAATGCTGCGCTCATTTGCATCGAATTAAAACCTAATTTTTGAATTCCTTAATTGATTGATTGATATTGCCCCATCATGCTGAAATGATATATTTCTTCATTTAGTCGTGGTGTTATCAATCGGTAGTCCAAGGATTGTATTTATTTATTTTTCTTTGGTCTGATTCAGGAAACTTTGTACTTTTTCTTTTAATTTTCATTGTGAGTTTCACTTTATTCTAAGTAGAATTTCATTCCGCTTTTATATTTTGCACTCGAACTCTTGTAATAATCCTTCTAAAATTTACACAAATATAAGTATATACGTACACGTACAAATTTAGTAGTTGCCTAGGATATTAGCAATCACCAAAATTGGCTTAGAGACTTGATAGAGTACTTAATATTACGATTTGTCCGGTAGTCAAATATCTATAATATGTTTGCATCCACTCCAAATTTCTATATTTTCAAACCATGGTTTTCCTTCTTTGCTATTACTACAGTGTCATCTTAGTGATGCCAAGATAGGTACGGATAGTCATGTAGATCGTTCAGCAAAATAGGTATATTATCAGCAGAGCAAAATGCAATGGAAACCACTCTGACGTATCGAACCTCCGATTGGCATCATTCAACCGTCATAGCGGAGGCTCGCCGCGAGGAGAATCTCATCAATGTTGTTGTGCTATGATTTTGATGTCCATGGCTATCGTCGTACTGTTCAATGTTCACTGTTCCAAGGAGAAAGAAGTAGACCCGGAAACCCCTAGGAAAGCCGACGCGAAGGACTACCGCTGGTTGGTCGCCATTGTCGGACACTCTCGTCAGGATGACGTTATGATCTGTGCGGGAGCTGTGATTTCTAAAACTCTCGTTCTGTCATCTGCTTGGTGTGTGGAGCAGATGCCAGGTAGGTGTGTAATTCTCTACAATCAGGGTACCCGAGTACACAAATATATTCTAATCATACCTCGTACACATACCGAGCAGGCAAATATATCCTAATCATACTACACCCCAATCAGGGGCGTCGCTAGCCAAAAATAGTGAGTGGGGAAGTAGGTACCTTGAAATTCCCGACTGTACCAAAAGTTTTCCCAACTCCGGAAAAGGAAAAAAAAAGAAGAAAATACGTAGCACCACTTAAACAGTCCTGCTACCTACAGCCCCTAATATCCTGAGGTGTCGATTTTTTTAGAAAATTATTATTTTCCCGTAATTTTATCTTTAAAACAGGAAAAATAACGTAGGAATGAAGAGAAAAAATAAATTTGTTTTGTATTCAAATTTTAAAATTTTGTTGTTCTGGAGCAACATCAGGAGGAATGTGGGATGGAATGGAGGTGCTGCTACTTGACAGAATCGTAGGAGAGACTCAGTCTCAAAACTTTATATTTCATGGAATGCGTACTAAATGTTTGAAAAAAATATATTTTTATAAACTTTAATGTATAAGGAAAAAACATTTTAAAACTTCGTACAAATATACCTGTAAAAATTAATTTTCATTTTCTAAATCATCAAGCAAGAACCTTATTATTTTTAAAATCACATAAGGCATTAATCATTTTCTTATTTTCTATTGACTTGTAACTGGTGCAGATGATGTGACCACAAGTACAGTAGCTAGGGATGTAGCAAGGGCAGCAGTGTTCATTCCATTATTGATCTCATAAGCCGTTTCTTCGTGAGGATCTAAATCTTGAAGGAATACGTCGCTAACATCTTCAAAAAATAGTCGTCCACTGGTGGCACATGAGATATGTCCTTCATTGTTACAAAATATTTAGCCATTTCTGCTTCCTGCTCTTCATCACTTCCTTCTCCTTCATCATACTCAGGTTCAGAATCAACTTTCAATCTAAGAATCAATACTTCTGTAATCATTGCATTCTCCTGATTGAATTCCTCATTCGCTTCTTCATGCTTTCCACCATGTAAACTTTTCAGGGCGAAAGAAAATTCAGAGCCCTTGAGGTGAATATTGGCATCTAAAAATAAAATAAAAAAAGGTATTTGTGAACATAGCAAACAGAATAAGAATATCACTTCCACATTTTTAGCAACAAATTGAAGGCTACAAAACATTTTACAAAGACCATTTCCACGTGAGTTGTTATACGAAGAGTTGATAACATATAATTTTTATTAAGACCGCAATATTAGTTTTAGATTACGACTATAGCTATTGTAATTATTTGAAACTTGGAGAATTCCGGATATTATTAAAAACTCAATGCGATCTGCTCATCAGTGAATCAGATACATACCTATTAACATTTCTTCAATTGAAACAATACCTACTTACAATTAAGAAATAACAATAAGAAAACTAAAGTTCCTGTCATGCAGCATGATCGTATGAGCGAATTTTCGTTGATTATCGTATTATATATTATGTTAGGGCTTGGAAAGCCCTAATCTAGTCCGTATAACAGTAGTACCTAACAGGAACCCAGCACATTATAGTAACGATATAAGTCCTACCTATTTGCGGCGTTATGTGACCTGGTGTAAAGCTAAGATGATGTTAATAAATGATTAAAAAAGAGGAAATAACGATCAAGATGTAAGTAATGTAATAAAATGAATACCACTAGTTGAGGTGGTCCTCGCCACTCAGCTGATCAGAACAGACCCCATCACTTCACTCGCCTCTTAATGTCCCAGAGAGCCTCCCTATCCAATTTCAACTTCCTACTGTGAACAGGAAAGAATTTAGCTCACTCAGCTGATCAGAAAAGACCCCATCACTATGTTTCTTACTTACCGACACTTTTGCAACAAACTTGGGGCCGTGCTGATTCGGAATTATATATAAAGACCGTTCGGAATTATATATTAAGTCCGCTAAGTTCTTCAGTTTCAATTTCTTCATTCATAAATAACTCTCCTAGATGTTAGTAACTACACTACGTTTCTTACTTACCGTGAATTGATGCCAACTGTTGTTACCGCCACAGCCTAATAAACAACTCTCGTTGATAAGGACCGCCTAGAACATGATCAAGGCGGGTATAGAGACGAACGGCGACACTTTTGCAACAAACTTGGGGCCGTGCTGATTCGAATGAGCCGTCTAACACTGAAATCGGACCGCAAAGTTCTTCACGATTTCAAAGACCGTTCGAAATTATATATAAAGATGTTATATTGGTTTGAAATTTGAGCACTTTGAGTGCAAGGAAATTACTAACCACAAATTTTATGGCAAATAAACTCGTTGTTAATCATATCCTACGATTTAAAACAAATTTTGGATGTTTAGCAATTTTTCAGTTTTTTAATTGCATTTTCAGCAAATATTAATGATATTCAAATACGTTCATCACCATAATTTTGTAAATAAATTTTAATTGTTCTAGTTCATCTTTTTTTAACTTCTTACGGCTAAAATTCTGATAAAAATATAAATTTAACGATTTTTAGCCGTTTTTGGTAATTGATTGTGATTTTTTGGGCACATTTTTTGAAATTTGACCAATTTAATCTACTCAAAATGTGTTGGCCAACGAACTCATCCCTTCGTTTGGAAAGTTTGATTCTTCGAGAGAGTTACCGTCTGGAATGATGCACATATATATATAAATACATGAATTGGCCACTCTCGTCAGGATGACGTTATGATCTGCGCGAGAGCTGTGATTTCTTGAGCTTTCGTTCTGTCGTCTACTTGGTTTGTGGAGGATGCCAGCTAAGTGTGTAATTTTCTATCATGGGGGAACCCGAGTACACAAAAATACATCCTGATCATCCCTCGCACACATAACGAGTACACAAATATATCCTAATCATACTACACCTCAATCAGGGGCGTCGCTAGACAAAAATAGTAAGGGGGGAACAGTGTTAGGCATAATCTTATCGTCGAATACGAATACGATTGTAATCGTTATAATTATTCGTTGATTCTTAGTCAACTGCGATTATATTCGTATTCGTCTGTCGGCGATTACACGAATACAACCCATAAAAATGCGTCACGGTCATCAATTTCAGTAGGGCGTCCCTCTTATAATATGCGAAGCCTTGCTAAAGTTACCTAGCTTCAGAGGGAGGTCCTATTGAAATAGATTTGAGACAAATAGGCTGGGCTTCAATCGTTGAATTCGCTTTAAGGACGTTTCTCTGAAGCTAGGTAATATTAGCAAGACTTCGAATATAATAGGAGGGACGCCCTATTGAAATCCCGTGACGCATTTTTATGGGATGTATTTGTGTATTCGCCTGACACACGAATACGGTTACACGAAGACGAATATAATCGCAGTTGACTCAGAATCAACGAATAATTATCGCGATTGCAAAGGTATTCGTATTCGACGATAAGATAATGCGCAACACTGCCTGTTTAGCTCGTACGGAAGCCCCCACTACTAATCATCACACTTATTTTTTGTATTTTTCATTGCTGAGTCGATTGCAACCACTCCCAGATCTCTAAGATTCATAATAACCGAGAAAAATATTGTTTTACGTGAAAATATCAATAACTGACCAAATTTTGACAAAAGGGCATGTGGGGTGACACAGTCAAAGTATTTTTAGCGCTGAGACGATTGCAACCACTTCCAGATCTCCAAATTTTAAAAGAAGTGAGAAAAATGGATTTTTAGGTGGAAAATACCCACAATTTGCCAAATTTCCGAGTCTGGCTGCATTTTATAAATTTTATTTGCGATCTCGTCTCACGGTGTCCCCCTAGTTTTATTCAGAACATGGTTGGCCTCAATTACCAGAATTTAAATGCCTGATTTAATGTTAACCACAAATTGTCTTTGAAAATTCGCACTTTTAGTCATGATGCATGACTTTTTTTATTCAACTTCAATTTAAGGCTGAATCCAAACAAGTTGAGTCTTTGGGGAAACATTAGAAATGGATTTAATGGTCATAGTCACCAGACAAACAGTCTATCTAAGTATTTCCATTTATTTTAATTATTTCAAACCACACACTTCATTATATAATTTGTTCCTCCATTTAGGAGTTTTATAAGGACAATTTATTGCAATGCGGTCATTAAGGTGGTGCTTTGGGTTTGTTTCTGCCGATCTGTATCCCTCAGGTGTGGATCTCAGTCAAAAAGTAAGGTTTTTCATTCAAAACGATTGTTATTGTACAAAGATGTTTTGTTGGGCCCTCTAGTTCTGAAATTTATTGACACTGAGTAACGAATTCAAAAAACAGTTTTTAGCGATTTGTCGTTAAAAAAAAAAAAAATTTTAATCATATTTTGTGGAAAATTTCTTCATTTAAATCCGTTTTGAGGCATTCTGAGACGATTCCTGAAGTTTGCGCTTTTTCATATGTATATTTAAAAAAAAATATATATATATATATATATATATATATATAATTCCTCCGAGACGATAACTCCACTTAAGAGATGAAAATCTCGTTCTTTCACCAAAAAATCAAGCTTTCCAAATGAAAGGACGAGTTTATTAGCCAGCAATTTTCTAGTAGCTACATAAAATAGGCCCAATGTCAAGAGTATGTTAAAAAATCACTAAAAATGAGAGAAAAGTTCCAAAAATCGTTAAATTTAAAATTTCTAGCAGAAATTTAGTCATAACATAATTAATAACAATTGAGTAGTACATTAAAAACTTTTGCATCAAAATTATGCTGAAAACCGTACCCAAATTCAATTAATATTTTCTAGAAAAAATGATAAAACCTTTAAAACAAAAACTTTGAAAATCGAAAATAATTTATAAATTGCTGAATTAAATAATTTTTTTTTTTTTTTTTTTACATGTGGTTACAAAATTTCTTCGTACTCAAATTGCTCAGATTTCAATACAATTTAACATATTATAATACAGAAGATAATATGAGAAAATTCGTTCACACGATCATGCTGCATGACTGGAACTGATTTGTTTTCCAATTAGAGTCCCTTATTGAAGAATGTCAGTCGGTAATGAAAATGCCGAAATCTAGTCTGTACGATCTGCTACGTTCTCTGCTATTTCGTTACCTCGAATCCTTATATCAGTTATTGACGAGTTTGTTTCTCCCTATATAGGTGAGCTGTCCCTATTTTCCGGAGAAGTGGTGGTAAATTACAAGCGGCCGGACGACGAGAGCTCACAGGATGCCTCGCTCGTCGACGACAAAGACATCCTCAGTTGTATCAACAGCTACATTTTCCATCCCTGCTATGCCAAAGTCAAGCGATGCACAAACGTCATTTGCAAAAGGGTCTCGTGGAAATGCGACGTCGTCATCGTCGAGACGCGGGATAGCATGGAAAAAGACGTTTCGGTGGTTGACGTGAATTTTTTAGAGTGGCCAACGGGTGAGGAGAAGGACTGCAGTTTCTTGGGGTTCGATTACGCGCGGATTTACGATAAAGGGAAAGCTGTCGAGCAGTTCGATTTGGTCAAGAGCAACTTCACGGCGGTTCGTGGGGCTCTCCCGTGCAACGCCCGGGAAGTGTTGGTTGAAGGAGCCATCTGGTCGAAAAACCGCTTTGTAGGTTCGTACAGGTAAATATGTTAGTATTAACTTATTTAGTTTAACTATAAGTCCGACGCAACGACTCCTTTCTGGCTTGGCGAGGCTTTTTCGATCTGATTTTCCTTATGAATCCTTTTAAAGTTGAAAGTCAGTTTGAAGGCATTTAAAATCGTTGTTTACTACGATGACTCACCCTAAAGATCATGCTGCAACTCTAGAACTTTTTAAAAAATTTAACTGTTTCACTATTTTTGGTACTTACCTTTGGGAACAACTAGACGTTCAGCAGAAACTTGGCTCTTCAAATGTGGTTTCAGTGTAGCTAGAATTAAATTGGATTTTCCAATCGACATCAACATTTGAGTACAATATACATTCGAATATTATTCGAAAAATCTTCCAGGATCTTCTTTGAGCTTAAGGAACAGTTGGTGATATTCCCTATTAGAATTTCTCGTCACAATAATAGGGCGCACCCCAAACCGTCTTTTAGGTGTACACATGTTGCTCTTTGCTCACGCAATGCTCCTCTTGTTATCATCATGATTAGCATAAAACCGATCAAAACGGAAGTTAGTAAAAAAAAAAAAAAAAAAAAGTTGTCTATTTCCACGAAAAATAATGAGTTACAATGAAATCGATTTGGACGGTTAGGCCATCATCAGTAACAAACAATAACTGAAGACCCATTAGAAAGAACACAGCTTTTATAGTCACAGGTGAAGGGAGATTGAATCCCATTGGTCAAGAGAAAGGAAAGGGGGCAGGAGGTACAACCAATTAAGTGCAAGCAAAGTGAAGGGGGATTATAGCTAATCAGATGAAGAGAAAGGAGGGGAAGAATTAGGTACTGGTTTCAACAGTTTGAAGAGATAATTCCAAGCTTTATAGAAATGGACCTATCAGTGGTGAAATATATTGAGGTATATCTCATTTAAACATTTACCAGATTCTATCACTTTTGATAATTTCGAATTTTTCAAGTACATTCAACATACCTCCTTTTGGACAAAAGTGAAGACATTCTACAAACTGTCTATCTGTCAAATCAAAATTGTAAATATGATTGGATTCCTTAAGATGTTTTGCAAATGTAGACTTACCCTTATTTTCCTTGAAATCCTCATGAAGCTCGTCCATTCTTTCCCTTAATTTCCCACCAGCTTGACCGCAATTTTCGTAGCCACAAGAGCATTTTAGTTATAAAGCCCCACTTTTATCCTGAACATTGATTTTGTCCTTAACGGATCCTAGTAATGCTTGAAGACTATTTTTAGTTTTAAAACCTACTTTGTAACCTCTCGATGATAAAATTGGGCCGATTTTATCAGAAATTTTTCCATAAAAAGGTTTTCTTTAAGGTAATAAGGTTGTCCATTGCTTTTTTCCTAAATTTACATCTTCCCTAGCCAGATTGGAAACTTCTCCCTTATCTTTTTTCTAAGGACCTTATCCCATATGGTATCGACGAGATCTCCTCCATATCCGTTACTAGCCACTATGCTTTTGATAATGGATTTTCTTTTGATAAATTTTGTTCACTCATTGGAATAGATTGTGCTTGGTTGATTATAGTATGGAAGGCTGCATGCTTATGGACTAATGGGTGGTTTGAAGTACTATGGAAAGTTTTGCTATATATACATATATATATATATATATATATATATATATATATATATATATATATATATCTTTTCTATAAATTGAAAAATCATGCTTTTCGTTAACCAAAGAATTGGTCAGATCTAAAAATCTCTTTGGTTCTTGGTTGCTAGGTAAATTATCGCGCGTAGTTCGTCGCCCATCTTTCGTCTTTCGTTTCTTATCGCTCCTACCGAACCCGAGGCCTTAGAGTATTAATAAATATGGAGAGCTTATTAGCGGTAGTTGAGTCATCAAATCATTGGTGCAGCATTTGTCACGATGGACCACGCTACTTTCAAGATGACCGTACACCGATCATGATGTTACATGAGATAAATCGTTAATACTGCATTCTGTGGTACCTATTATAGTTTTCTATGAACCGTACACGAATCTACTCTCTTGAATTGTTCGACGCAGGATGTTTTGTCGTTAGAAAGTCGCCACAGATTTCTTAAGGATACGGCTGAGGCACGAGGTTCCCTGCGATCACTAACAATTGGTTTGTGCCCATTGCTATCAAGGCTTATATATACCGATGGTTTTAAGTTGGAAGCTTTGACGTTATAGAATCTTTCTGTGTTCTGTGATAAGTGATAAGCTCTACCGCCTTTTCCATCATATTTCAACTCGTCCCACCGCTTTCCATTTGTTTATTCTGGGTATATCGAGAATCTAGAATTGTTGTTTGACTTATGCTATAGTTCGTCGCTCGTTCAGTTCGCGTAATTTTGAACAGAACTGCGACGTGATCAGGTTGAACCCTTGGAACGTCCCCACTACCGAATCTTACGGCAGTTGTGAAGCAGCATAATCGTAAAAAGTAACATTTTTCAGATTAGCAAAACTCATTTTGGTTTATTATTTTCAATAATGAACCTTTGTAATCGACCAAGAAAAAAAATTGTCCCCCTCCCCCCCTCAATTTGTTGTTTTAAGTTTCAAGATGCGTACCTAGAATCCAAAAATCGAATAAACAAAAATCCGCACGTGCGCCGTACGCCGGCCGAAGCTTTTATCTAAAAGTGTCGGACCAAACTTTTAGAAATTAGGCTTAAAAATCATTTATTGGCTGGGTATGTGCCTGTAGCATCGGCATTGCGTTCGATCAATACTAAAGGGTAGAATCTAAGGGCTGAAATGTTCAAAAATCTAGATCTGGAAATCTTTCTATGTAACAGTAATGATTTTTTGAGTTTAATTTATAGATATCCGCCCAAAGAATCAAACGAAACCACCCCGGTTGCTATGCGTTTATTTGTTTGCTTTCCCTGAGGGCTAAAGCATCGACAAGAAAAAAATGCATCAAACAGGAGTGAATCTTAACCAGTAAAGGATATCAAAAATCGCCTTGAAAACTATGAGAATCGTATCGTTGTTAATATAATTCCAATGGAATTCTGAATTCTCGAAATCGAGTTTATTATCACTTCTGTACCATATTGGGCAAGTGACGCGTCGGCAGGTCACCTACTTCACTTATTATCACCTACTTAAATTATATTAATTTATTAAATAATTGATTAGTAAATACTTGGGAATTACTCTTAATTGAAGTATTACTTATATTTTTATTGTATGGGTGTGTGTGTGTGTGACGAATTTTTTCGTCGCTACCCAAACTACAAATCTCGACCGATTTTCGTGATTCTTATTTTGTTCCATTACGAATTCGATATAGTTTTGGAAAGTTTGTCAGAAGTTACAAATTTCTTTATTGAAAGGGGTGAATGGCTCGTACGGTCATTCTGCATGACTGGAACTTTTTTGTTTTTTCCCGTATTTTACGTCTCACCAAAATTATATACAATCCATTCATAGTGTCGTCCCTGTAATACATGCATTAGGTACTCACCAATATGTTTTAGTAATATTTTATGAGCGCGTTAAGTAATGAGATTTTCAATTGTTGAACGCTGTTTTGCAGGTTCTTGAGCATGACTAGTGGTTTCCTCTACTGCGGCTCTCGAGTAGCGGGCGTATTGATGGGGAAAATCAACACCGAGACCTGCAGGGTGGAGGATCACCACTACAGGTTATCTTTATAGTAACTAACACCATAGAGTATACAGTATAAATTTTTTTAAATCAATTTAGATGTGCATCCCTCTAAACATTTCTTATTATTTCTCAATTTAAAAGGCAAATTGAACCCAAAAAACCACCCTATACGTATAAGGGCACATTTGAGAGATCCATCAACCAGACAATGCGTGGTCCAGCCTCACAGATTTTCAAATATAATCCCTTTTAACAACTTGACGCAAGATGCTGAAGAGGACCCAAAAAGCAAGCATTAAACATGTAACAATAAACTACAAGCTCTGATGAGGCCATTAGAAGACGAAAGCGCTTAGCGTACACAATAAACTACGAGTACATTATTTGAGACGCCTTGAAAAATCCCAACCCTCCAACACCAGTACTCCACACGGATAAGGCAAGTAATCCATATTCAATATGTTGTCGATCTTACATCACAAAACGACTCCCTCTCATATTGAGAAGATTCAAATCTTAGAAAACCGTTGGAAAGAGCGTTAAATTTCCTTTTGGATAGGCCACCCAACCTGAGAAAATATTTGGACTTAGCAGTCACAAATCCACACCAAAGTGAAAAACTTTTCGAAACATGAAAATCTTATATTTTTTTAAATCACAGGATGGCATAGGTACATAATCCTTAGGATTCCCTCGTACGTTACGGGAAAACCTTGGCATAAATCTCACCTTTCCAATGGTATAATCAATTTTTATTTTCCTATGCGAATTGAAGATTATAAGTTTGTTTGTATGTTAAAAAACATGTTTTTTTTCTGTGAAATCGTGGGTTTTTGTGAAAAATGACTAAATAAAAATTTGAGTTTCTGGTCAGTTTCTACGTAGTTTTTCACGCTGAATCGAATGGCAACACTTGCAGATGTCCCCACAAAGTTATAAGAGAGTTTCGCACTTTAACTTACGATTTTTTTAGTTAATTTGTTATGCTCAATTTGATTTGTTTCTAAGGGTAAAATTAGTTAGTCAAAGTGAAAGACACTGTTATAAAGGAGTTGGAAAATTCTGCATGTGCTGCCACTCGATTCAGCGTGGAAAAGTTCGATGAAACTGGCTCGTAACTCAAATTGTTTTTAGAGGGTAATTTTTCACAAAAACCGTCGATTTCATAGAAATGAACCATGTTTTTCAACATTCAAACATACTTTTCTCCTTTGCAAAGTAAAGTAAAAATTGATTACACCGTTGGAAATGTGAGATTCTGGCCATTTTTTAGAACCGCTAATTATTTTACAGAAAAAAAAATTAGAAATAGGTTTCAATAAAAGGAGAAGAGAGCCAAAGTATAATTTGTTTAAAGATCTTCAAACTTTTAGTTTAAATCAGTTATATACTCATAGTATGTGCGAATATATCCTACAGAATGAGGAAGACCTTAAAGAAAATTTGTTAAGGTCCTCTAAAGGGAAGCCCTATAGAATTAGAATTAGATCGGCATTTTGAGAACAGAGCCCAAAATACTGAATGTTACTAACATTCAATTGTCTGTTCGCAATCATGCACTTATTATTTTTCAATAATGATTCACATCCCATACATTAATTATTAATTATAATTAAGAAGCATATTTTTACGCTAGATAAAGTCCTATTATGAATTAAAATATCCTACATATGCCTTCTGATTGAAACTCATAAGCATAATTTAAAAAAATAATAATAATAAAGTAGTTAGTGGTAGCATTAATTTAACTTTAAACAAACTGTACAAGTCGACATGCACGCATGCGAACACAAGCACTAGGCTTAATAGGTTTGCATTATCCTTCAGTTTTCAACTTCAAATTATTAGTCACTAGCCGCTCCGGCTTTCTGCGCTCGCCTCCACGTCCAGCCGGGGGACCCCCCCCCCCCCCCCCCTTTAAGCTGCTCGCTTCGCTCGCAAGGTGTGACTGTATACATGCGATGGTCTTTTCCCCCCCCTTAATTCAGGTCTATTACAAACATGCAGGGGATGTTGCTCACTTCGTTCGATCGGTATGGCTGTATATGTGTAGGAAAAACTCCTTCTATTATTCTGTTGAAATATCTTTCAAACGGAATAAAAAGGGCCTCCTCGCAGATTCCTGATACGGCGGGCTCAATTAACTTCTCATTTTAATCGCTTCGCCTCCCTTCCCCTCGCATTTCGTCCAACTTCCCGTCACATTTTTCGATATTCGATTTCGGATTCAGAATCGTTGGAATCAAAACTGTATTTCGCCCGCAAACACCATCCCAAAAATCGTCTCTTTATGGGGTCAATTTTAATGAGAAAAAAAATGAAGTTTTTCGTCGGAATTTCCGAGAAAACAGGTCCGTACTCTTTAATTTTTTGACGCATTTCCCGATACTTTTTTAGCAGTTCGATCGCGCCGTCGTCTTTATCGTACAAAAACCTAGGAAACGCTGTTTAGAGGGGTAGGGGAAGCGGGGAAGTTGAAAAGAACAGCATTAAAACGGGCTCCCACCCCCTTTTCGCTCTCCATCCCAACGAACGGGTGGGATTAGAAAATTTTAAAATAGCCGGAGAAATCCAAGAAGATCTCCCACCACTCAGCTGTTTGGCCGAAAAAGCAACACACACTCACATACAGACAGAGTTTCATTCTTCTTTATAAATAGTAGAGATAGAGATATACAAGTATTGCTTCCAAGTCTGCAAGGCAGTCTAAGCTTTGTTTTCACATTCGAAATGAAACACATTTTTGTGCTCCAAAATCAAAATTTCCTCTCGCATTTTGCGTCACATGGCCTCCTGAACAAATTCGGTTTCATTTCTGTCTGTCTGTCCGTCCGTCTGTCTGTCCACATTTCTTTGCCACAGCCATAACTTCCACAATTTCGAATGGATTTTAATGAAATTTTCAGGAATAGTGTGAGTTTAGCTCTAAATAATCCCCTATCAGTTTCATCATCATTGAATCAACGGTACACTCTGGGAATTCGCGAACGTGATTTTCTTGTTACACTCAAAAGTCCGTCAATGTTGGAGAGATTTTGGTCAGATTTTCAGGGATGATGCGGGAAAGGTCCCTTGAAGTCCCTTTCGACAATCATGATTGAATCAGCGGTACGCTGTAAGCATGCGTTAGCGCTTGTCTGTCTATATTTCCTTGCCTCAGCCATAACTTCCACAATTTCGATTGGATATCAATGCAATTTTCAGGGATAGTGTAGATGGTCCCGTATCAGTTTCATCGTGGATGGGTCAGCGGTACCCTAAGCGCATGCGTGAACGTAATTTCCTTGTTGAGGTCACGGTGAAGCCACGAGGAAGCTTCTGAGTCATGCCCTTTGCAGTGTATTTTGCTGAGTTTTGCTTATATGTAATGAGTATAAATGTGTATTCAATATTATGTAACACGAATGTACCTACTTATAAGAATAAAAAGGAATAAATTCATTTCATTTCATTACAGGAAATCCACTCGCAAATTCTGGATGGCGTGGACGTACCTTCACCTGCACAAGACTTGGATTCGCCAAGTGATAGATGACCCCGGGAAATGGGAAAGAAGCTGCGCGAGCCAGGAACCCAAAGTCCCATCCTGTCTCACCTGGTTCATTTTCGGAGTCGTCATCGGCTGGCGGCACATGATGCGATACACGTTGCGTTTGTCGTTATTTCAAGCAGGCATTTTTTTATTTCAAATAAAATACGCGATAGTATGAAACCATTTTCCTTTATCTGATTCAATGGTGGGCTCAACGGTGGTCAAACAAGTGGTTGGTTGATTACTATAAAAAGCAGGGTTAGAATTAAAAATCACGATTTCCGAAAAAATCAGGAAATAATAATTATTTTTTGATTTTCATAATAAAAATCAATCAAGATTTGAGAATAACGATTAATTAATAATTTTTAATTGGTATAGTATAAATCAATGATTAATGAGTTTTAGTCAAAAGAATAAAAATTAAAGATTAATGATTATTTTTTATTCTTATTTTTCTGATCAGGGATGAAAGATTATTTCGTGATTTTTACTTTTCTGGTCTGGAAATAAAAATCAAAAGCTGTTTTGGTCACTAATTAACAGTACTAGTGGCTTGGAATTTGGACCACACACTCTTCTAGGCTAAAGCATATTCATGTTTTGTAATTTTAGCCGAAGGCTAAGTACAACTCACGCGAGCTGCGACGCGCTGAGTTTAAATACATAATATTATAAATAAATATAATATAAAATATATATTTTTTCTCTCCAGAGTTCTATATTTTATCCAGATTTAGTCCCCGGTCGCATATAAATGTAATGAATGAATCCATGCTTTACATATGATAGGTTTTATTGTATTCTCAAAATAATTACTTTCATTCGTTTTCGTGATTGGGATTGGTTTGCTTTACAGTACCGAACAAAAATACAAATAAATCAGTTTGATGGCCCGCCATTGACCCTGTCCTGTCCCCCGGTGGATTTCTAACACCGGTAATAGGAGGTAAGCTTGCTGATTAGTTACTGCAGGTTTGAGGCTGCTCGTTGCCGAGCCCATTGATCATTCACTAAGCCCGCGCTGCGATGGGTTAGGTGAGACTGAGAGGCCTTCGCGGCCCCACAAGTCACAGCGGATACCGTTTGCACGGGTTTCCTTCGACCCGACCGAACGAGTTGTTCGATTGTCGACTGCGGCAAAATCGACCTTCTCCGCACGGCTTTGTCCATTGCTGTATAAACTGGTCAGGTACCGCCCTGGATGCACCTGCAAGCCCTACGCAAGTTACATATCAAGACCTTGGGGGAAGAACGCTTTATGACGTTTCTTTATTCGAACAGTTCAAACTGTAACAAGACGTGACAAAAAAAGGACTTTCTGTCCTTAAATTTATTTGGTTATTGAACTCCAACGTTTCTTATGAATAAACGTTGGGGACAAATAAAATTTTAAAAGTTAAGGGCATAAACGTTTTATGCTCATAAAAGCTGATTTTGAGATGAATAAATTTGTAAACTTCAGAACTTCCAAGCGCATGTCATGTTTCCTACGAGTCAATTTACAATAGACAATGGACATTATCCGAGACAAGGATAAGAAGACGTCTTCAATATGCAGTTCTCTTACCCAATGCACAAAAAAATGACTGCGCTGATGTCAGCGGATTACGTGAAATGGCGTGACTTTGAAATGGGGCTAAACTCCCCCACTCAGACCCTGGAAAGGAGTACCTAAGGAGAATTGTTGACCGTCCAGTGACTTACGTCAAGAAAACTGGTAGGTACCCAATAAAAAATTGAATTACAACTTGACTTGGAGGGATTTGCTTGGCAACGATTGGATCCGCCAAAAGCAGACAACTCGGGAAGCGCTCACGCCCCTTGACGAGTGAATAAAACTGTTTGACGATCACCAGCTCTCGGTCTTAGTTTCTGAAATTGTGAACCCGTCTGGAGGCGGAGTTTTGTCCGTTGAGGGAGCAGTGCAATACCAACCGGTCGAAGGAGTCCACTCTTTGGCGCCTGCGCACGTACGATGCCAAAGAAGAATCGGCAGCCGAAGATCAGCGAGTCTCCCTAGCCAAAAGCAACTGCTGAGGAGAATTCAGGATCAACAGAGAGCTGTTCAGCCAACGGTAAGCAAACACCCTCTTTTCATCAACTACCCAAAATAGTCTCTCTGACCCCCACTCAAGCATATCCAGACACTCCAGGAAAAATCCCGCGGTTTCCCAGGTCACGTCGTGCCCGATAAACCTGCGCGAAACAGAATGGTGATTTATGGAGGCTTAGGCAAGTGTTTTTTGGAGTGTAAAGGACTAAAGGTAGTTCTCTAGCGCTATTAAACAATTGTCAAAACCTAGACATACAAGTGCACATGAAGGGCTTACAGATGTCTGAATATTTTTAATAATTAATATGTGTAAACCGATTTAAAGTTGTCATCATGCTTGGCTAATTAATTCACTTGCCCTTGTCATTTTTTCGTTCTTCCTAAAAATAGCGTGGGAGTAGGAAAAATATGAAAGCTAATACTCTCTGGTTATGGTCAAACATTTCACGAGCCTGACGAGTATAGAGACGAAAACACACACACACACAGGGACACTAAGGGATGAAGACGTAAAAAAATCGTACACTTACAGAATTCAATAAAGGCACATCGCATACATAAGTTGATAGTACAAATTCAGAACATAGGCTCCTCGTCTAGCTTACTTTTCCGACGTTAGGCTTGGCCCGTGTTGTTGGTTAAGGGCTAGGTAATCTGCCCATAATTATAAGCATAGCACATTGACGAACATCGCTTGTAAAATTGTGATGTCCAGAAAAAACTCATTTCGTCCGACTGTGCGACGTCATTCAGCTTTCTTCACACCGCGGTTTTGTCCACTTCCAATCAACCCCTGAATTACAATTTACTCTGGTGGCAACTTTATCGAGAACAAGCTGGGATGCGCATTTGCAGTTTACTGTGGAGAGAATGACAGCACTATTCACATAGCAAAGTTCCGGTAGGCCAATCACTGCTCCAATAACCAGGCGGAACTCCGCCAACTGCATCTGTTTGCAGCAGCAAAGGCTCTTGAGTGGCTGCGGCATCAGTCTTTTGCGGGCGCTCGAAGATCTTCTTGCGTTTATTCAGACACTGAGATTTAATTGGCTATACCTATTGAGGAATCACCAAGTTCTCTTGACTATGTTTGAACGGATTAGGCGTCTCTGAATCGCCTTCTGAAGTGGTTGGTTGGTCGATTCGGTGTGGGTGAAAGCCCATGCAGGGGTTTTGGGTAATGAGATAGATAGATGGAATTTATTCAATAGGGACACATAAATTTGGTGATAATACAAATTCAGGACTTAGGCCAAGATTACTTTTCCAACGGTAGGATTGGCCCGTGTTGTTGGTTAAGGTCTAGGCGATTTGCCCATAATTTTAGCCATCGCACGTTAACATTGTTAACGTTGATAACGTTGCATATATGTCAACATAATCTACACATAGCTTAAATAATACAACTAATTTGGTCTATTATGTCCCTTTCTTCTTATAAGTAGAAAATTTTAGAAGTGGCGCAAATGATATAAACATTTTTTTTAGGTGGGAACCCCAAATTTTTTATTGCAGATTCGAATTTCACGTGAAATTTTATGAAGAAATTACCCATCACTCGATTTTTGAAGTTCGCTTAAATGGGCGAAATTCTGCTCTAAACGAGCGCAATTCCGCTCTAAAAGTTCAAAAATAGTAAAATATAAGTTTTTGATGGTAATCAATTGCCAAATGTAGACAATTAATACATGATTTTGGGGTATTTTTTCTTGTTGAACCTCAAAATGATGCCATTTATTAATTTTTCAACACCAGCTCCGAAAAGTCGAACAGAATTGTACTTATCGCCTCACTAGAATTCGAATCTGCAATAAAAAGAAGTTCCATTCATGCAGTATGATCGTATGAGCATATTTTCTGAAATTACCTAACGTATTATAATGTGTTAAACTGTATTGAAATTTGAGCGATTTCAGGAGAAAGAAATTGTTAAAAACCAATGCTATGGCAAAAAAATAATACAAAATAAAATTCCATGATTCAAAAAGATTTTGAATTTTCAGGGTTTTTTTTTTGCAGATTTTATACATTTTTCAGAAAATATTATTAAAACTTTAGGTACAGTCATGATTTTCTGCAAAAATTTATTAATGTCCCAGTTAATCGTTGATAATTTTGTTTTGACTGGAACTCTGCTGAAAATTATAAATTTAACGATTTTGGCCGTTTTTAGCCATTTTTAGTGAGTCTCAGCTCATTTTTTGAAATTTTACCAATTTAATGAATTGAAAAAGTGCTGGCCAACAAACTCATCCTTTTGTTTGGAAAGCTTGTTTTTTTTTTTAAGCGAAGCTTTTATACGGACTGTCCCAAACGATCCCAATTCTACCCCAGACCTCCCCGGTCTTTCTTTCTCTACCTTACGACGCCAATCATCACTTTCATAGAATATAAAATGAGAATAATGGTGTAGAAATTACTGAATGTACTTCTGATCTTGATGAACAGGCAGATAATTAAGCTTTGTAAATGATTTGGAACTGGTATGTTATATATTGTATGTGAGAACTTGTATGCAATAAAACTGATTTTGCAAAAATTGAAGAATGCAAATTTATTAAAATTATATGAAATTAATTCCAATTAGAAGAGATTGTTTATGAGTACGAAAATACTCATAATTCTATTCTACGCTTATGACATACAAAGCTTCGCTTCCTTCGGGCGTCCCTAGACGGCCCCATTTATTTATTATTTATTTATTTATTTTTTTTTTTTTTTGGCGCAAAAACGGAATTTTCATCTCGATCCTAAGGAGATTTATCGTCCGGAAGGACAGAAGAATCCAATATCTCCTTCCAAAAGAATGGAAGTCGTGTTTGGGAGTCCTTAGGCAATCACGCCTTATGGTCTCCCCCCAGACAAGCTGGAAAGATCCTTCTGAGAGGAGACTGTACACACAGTCACACGTCCGAAAGAACAGGAATAACTCTCCTTAAGATTGAGATAAAAATTCCGTTCTTGCGCCAAAAAATCAAGCTTTCCTAACCAAAGGATGAGTTTGTTAACCAGCACTTCTTCAATTGGTGAAATTTGAAAAAATATGCTGAAACAATCACTAAAAATGGCTAATTCTTTCGTTTCGCGCATGTGCAATGATTATTACTTTACCAATCGCGATATAATTTATTGGGCATTTTTCTGGATCATATACCCAATTACCTACCCAGTTTGAACGAAATCGGACAAAACGAAAAGTATGATGCGGAATCGTGGTTATAAAAATTCAAGTTTGCGCATGCGCACAGGCTACTGTTGACTCGACGGCATTGAAAACTAGAAGGAACCATTTAGAAGCTAATTCGCACAATCCCTGAAAATTTCATCAGAATCTGACTAAAACTTGGTATAGTGTTGGGCGCGACAAGGATTCACCACAGACAGACATCAGACAGACACGAAACCAAAATTGATCAGCAAGCTCTGGAACGCAAAAATCAAGTGGGAATTTCGATTTTGGAGGACAAGATTTTCTTCGTATTCAATCAAGAATAAAAAGCTTCCCTTCCTCCGGCAGTGAGGAAGCAAAATTAAGGTGAATATGTTTTGAAACAATGCAAAAATTTCCTCATGTGCTGATGCTACACGGCTGGAACTTGTTTTTGTGGTATCTCCTTTCCAAAATGCTGGGGTCTACGGACGTTAATCGGCTAATTGCGGGAAATAAGGAACTCGCGCTGTAAATATTCGCGAAACGCACTAACTGGGTTAAAGTCTCATTTGTTAGGCAGGAGGTGGTGGTGGTGGTTAGTGGTGGAGGAGAAGCTCATCCTCCATTCATAAGTTCCATGCGGAGGAAATCCATTATTAGACTCTCGAGCTTCCACTTCTGGGAAGTTCACTCAGGCAAATTGAGCGGGTCGGGGATCAAGGTGTCGCCAAGGGCAGACAAAGCTGCCTGATTCTCTCGTCTGAATGCGTTCCAGCACCACTTCTATTGGTCGAATCAGAACACTTATTTACAGGGTGATGAGGGATAAGACCTCTTAAAACCATGTTTACAAATCAATGTCATAACTATCAAAAGTTATTTTTCAATATTTACAAACAAAGTACAAGTTTTTATATTCGCAGAACATTTAAGATTATTAAATTTTAAGATTGAGTTATTAAGTTTGCTTTCGGGGAGCTTGTCTTGTGCGGACAGCGTGGAAAACAGAATTTTCTCCATTTCCGGAAAAAGAAGGAAGCTGAAATCTGAGAGGGAGGGTCAAAGGAGAATGCTGAAGGCACCTGAGAGGTGATTATATAACTTACTTCAGGTGCCATAAATTATATGGTGGAATATAATAAAATCGAATCCAATCTCTGCATTTAACACTGTTAATAGATGAAAAAACCTGTTCCATGTTCTGTCATGATTTAGTGCTTAGGAGTAAATTTGTTTTTCATTATCGAGTACACGGGTTCATTATTGAGAATAATGAATCAAAATGCACTTGATTAATGGAACTAGTATTCACCATTTATTTAAAGGTTTGGGCATGAATTGTTGGTGGTTGATGGCTTGTATTTATTAAACTCCAACAGCTTTAAGTCGTGTCCAAATAGTACACTTCGAAAACATTAGAACGGGGTTTCCTCGGCACTTGGTGTTAATTATACGGGACCTGTTTTCCTTCTTGTTTCGCTTTTCTTTTTTTCCTTACTGATCATCCTGTTGTTGATGATTTCCAGCGGTAAAACGAATAGTCCAGCTAATGAGTACATCGTTCCGGCGAAATACCAAGTGGTGTAGTCGTCATCGGTTATATCTTTGAAGAATTCTGCAGCTGGAGCTCCGTATAGGGATCCGACCGCTTGGAAAACAAACAACATCCCCATCGCGTTTGTAAGCTTGTCCAAACCGATGTACCGCACGACCAAAACGCTTCGCATGGGTACCCAAACCCCTATGAGGAAACCCATGACGCACCCGATAACGCATACTGCGATGCGGTTCGTCGTCCACGACAAAGAACAATGACATATTCCACCCAGCACCACGTAACAACTTGTAAAATAGTGAGGTGGAAGATCTGGAAAAAAGTGGAAAATGAGACCCAAGCTGATCCTAGACAGCGCCATGAAACCGCCAAATAGCTGAAGAACTAGGATGCCTGTATCTTCCCCCATGCCTTTTCTTTTGGCCGTTCGTGGAACAAAGAGATAAGTGACATATATGGCACTGTAATAGAACATAGTATCAACTAGGAACATCAAATATACAGGATTTTTCAACAACGAAAAGTCAAGCATCTCTTTCAATGGGCGGACGACGGCTTCCGGACAGCATACGCACCCCTTTTCCAATTGCTGTCTGATATCTCTTTCTGTGGTCATTTTATGTACTGAGAGCATATATTCGGCTTGAGTTTGGTTAATACCTTGTTTTTTTACGGCGGTCGTTTTACCCGTTAAAAAAATGTCACTTTTGTACATCGGTCTTTCAATTGTGACTTGGTCTTTCTTCGTGCAGCATGAGCAAATCTTTTGGAAGAACGAAGGTTTAGTTATGATTACTGAAGGGTCAGAAAGTTGACGGGGAGGAGCTTTTTGATGTTGGACATTTGTGTGTTGAGACATTTGGCGAATTACTTCGTCAGCTCTCTTTCCACCTCCGGTGCTTCGCACGTTAATTATGGACATGGACATTGTTGCCATTGCTTTAGCAGGTTTAGCAGGTTCTGGAGGCTCGTAACCTTCTACTTCAACCAGCATCATGGGAGGTTTCCTGATTAGGAAACCCAAAACGAACGCTATAACGAACATGATAGAAAGCAGGAAGAATACGCTGCCCCAGTTAATCGAATTGGCGACGACTTTTGACAGTGGAGGAATAATTAGGCAAGCTATGCCGCTTGCGCTGTTAGACACGCCGAAAGCCAGTGATCGCCTCTGGTCAAACCAGTATCCAGGGCAGGCCATAGACACCATATAAATCATCGCACCTCCGATTCCTGTGAGGACACCGTACATTATCATGGTCATAACATATATGTTCGACCAGTAACAGCTTGCTAATGCAGCTGCGCCAAAGCCACCACCCACGATATTCAATACTTTGAAACCAAATCTATTAGCTACAGCTGCAGTCACAGGTCCCAACAAGTAGACCAAGCAATTAAATATTGAAACCATCATGGACGATTCAACTCCACTGATTTTTAGAAAATCGCTCACTTCTTGCTGAATGACCGAGTATCCTAAGCTCACTCCGTCGATGCAAAGGCAGTCCCATGTACTTACAGCCAAAATCACCCACGCCCATCCTCCGTCGGGAGCTATAGTAACCAATGTATGGGTCAATTGCTCAGGTTCCTTCGACTTGCCATCCTTCGCCAGATTGTGTTTTGAAGCATTGGCTGCTCTTGGGATTGGCTGCTCATTTGCTGTTTTACCCGTAGTGCCCATAGTTGCTGGTTGGTTATCAGAGTCCATATTCGGTAAAATATTTCAAACGACTACATCCTACCAGATTTAGCCCGGGTCCTCACAAAAACCCACTGAACCAAGAAAACTGAACAAAAATTCGTACTACAACGATCGATAGCCGTACTGTTTTGTTTTTGTTTTCGTAGAAACCATCCAAGTAAAAAAGTTTCTTCACGGTTCGAAACATCTCAACATAGTTAACCATATATTCTAGAGTGACAACCAGAATTTTCATGATGTTATTATTTACATGGATTAGTCGGGAAATCAATAGGTGCCCACCCGATAAAATTCAATTTATAGAAAAGTTTTCAAAGCTCTAAGAATATGTTCCATGATTTCTATCAACGCTTGACAAACTGATGACAAGTAACAAATATGAGTTTCGTTCTCAATGTGCGCTCTGCCAGTTCGGAACGGTTCTGGGCAAGCGCAGTCGAGTTTTGTCATTCGCAGTGCCAGAACGCCCAGTTCCGGAACGCCAAGAACGCCGAGTTCGGCGTTCGCAGTGCTTTTTCGGAGCACGTGGAGTAAACAATACGCTCTTGTCGGTTTTTGGTTGCCGCGTGTTCCCTGTAAAATTTCGCTTTGTTCTGTTGTTCGCTGTTCTTCATTTGAATTTCTTCATCGAAAGGTCAACTAGTAGCTCGTCAAGTTCGGAAAGCGATAGTTTCAACGATGGTCGATTGAAGTTGTAGTCGGATCTCGTCTACATCTACAAAACTCGAATTTTTTCGACGAAATTGTTCCAAGATTCAACGACCAAGAGTTTGTTTACCACTTTAGAATGAGCCGTGGGCTCGCGGAGGAGTAAGCCCACCGTTATCAGCACCCTCTACCATTACCGTTCTGAAATCTTTCGCAGTGCAGAACGCGGTTCCACAAGTTCCGGAACGTCCCGGGATTTTCCGTCCTGGTTCTGGTGAGTTCGAGAACTGTCAGAACGCGCACTGAGAACGAAGCTAAGGTAGCGTTATTGCTTCCTCACTACCGAAGGTGGGTTCGTGATTGAAGTCGAAAAATTTGTTGTCCTCCTAAATAATAATTTTCACTTGCTTTTTGTTCCAGAGCTTGCTGATCAATTTGTTTCCGCGTCTGTCTGTCTGGTGTCCGTCTGTATGTGGTAAATCCTTGTCACGCCCAAAACTATACCAAGTTTGGGTCCGATTCCGTTGAAATGTTCTGGGATTGCGCGGGTTAGCTCCTAGACGGTCCCCTATAATTTTCAATGACGTTGAATCAACAGTAGCCTGTGCGCATTTGCAAACGTGAACTTTTCATAACGTCGATTTCCTACCATCCGTTTTTCCGATTTCGTTCAAACACGGTATAATAGTCCAGTAAATCTAGGTTCAACGTTTTTCAGGAAAAACTTATAGAAGTTTTTTTTCTCAATGATTCTCTATGTTTTTTGGGTCGCTGAATCTGAATTTTAGGTTTGCCCCCTCGCCAGAGGTGAGCTAACTTCAGGAAACACGAAACATATCGAAAATTTCGGACTTTTTTCAGTTGTTGGCATTTATCTTGAAAACGGTATGTTTTAGCGAAAATACTACTATGAACAAAATTAAATTAGATAACATTTCCTACAAGATTATATAATAATCTTTTTTTTCTATCTTCAATAGGACTGCCTCTAGAGCGCTCTGAAAATAGACCATTTTTTGACTCCAAGTGAAAAATGCTATACAATGTTTTTCAATTTATATCCGATAAGTCTGGGTCATTATAACTGGTTGGACGATCGTCAGTGAGGTGAGCTTACAGAGGGTGCATCCACTCGGCCCCGGGCGCGTACGCCAGCGTAGGTACCGTTCCACCCCTCCATTTCCTTACCTGTTTTCTTGTTGCAAGCTCAAGCCAGCGGCTCAGTTTTTACCGCCTATTATCAACCAGATATATATGAACTATGATATTCAGAATCACTAATTCAGATTCAACTGAATTTGTATTGGATAAAATCAAATCTAAATGTACATACAAAGTGTCCCCGACTTTAGTATTTTTTTCACGATAGGTATATGACACCAGTGTTGAGGTGAAATTCACTCAACTTGTCACTTCACAAGGGAATGATGGTTTTGGAATGTGTTAGTGGTATATATCTAAGGAAGAAATGGAATACAAGGCGGTCGTGTTTCTTAAATTCTTTTTAATCATTAACTATAATTTTGATGGGGTAATTGTAATTATTTTTAAAAAAAAGAGCAGAATTGAGAGAAACCCAAAAATAGAACGAACTGTTGAGCAGTTACTGTCGTCATTACAGTCATGCCCATGAAGGGAATCCTGCGCTACTGCAATACATTGGTTAATAAATTGGTATTTTCTTTGTATAATGTAAATATGGAAATGATACAGGTCTGATTTGTCTAATTAAATCTGAGCATCTTTGCTGGTACAGTGGGTGCATATTCAAAGAGAACACAATAAAAACGAAGGGTTACCTACTGATTTTTGGTCAATATGTTCAGTGAAATGATATTGTTTTTATCGTGCCATTTATTTTGTAACTAACTAAAATTTATTTATGCATTACATACATACGAGTACTTCCAGTGCTACGGCTGCAACTACAAATCTAATTAATTGTAACCAAACGATACTCGATAACATTATGTATTCGACGTAGGTATTTTATCAATATTCTAAAGGATTCAAGTTGTTCAAATTTCATGCATTCGGATCATGTTAATGATGAACCAAGCCCACCAATATGATATAAGTATAGTATATTTGTATTTTTCTACCCAATTTATTGGGAAAATTAAACAGCAGTATTCCCAAAAATACCTGCACCTACCATCCCGAGTTCCCTCCTTAAATGATGAGATTATCATCACTGTTGTTCTTATCACTTGACGTCACTGTTGATCGTTCTTGACGCGCGGTACAAAACGGATTCCTTCTTTCCGACCAGGGTCTGCTTGCAAATAATAGGTAGTTTGAATTTTCGAACTAACTTATTAACAGTACCTACCTATCCTTACATGTAACTATTAGAATGTTAACCTTCAGTGTTCTCTTCGTTCGATGTTTCCAAGGACCCGCGGATCTCAATATATTGCAGATTTTGGCAAAAACCAACTTTTCCGCTAAAATGGTCTTGTTCGGATATACAGGTGCATCGACCTATGAACGATTCACACCTTGAAGAAAGCGGACGTTAATGATTTGGTGAATTAGTTAATTTTTGGTTCGATTGATACCTTACCAACATAACAGTTTCTTGTATTTGCCGCTATTGCGCATGAGCCAGTTGTATGAACTATATATGAAATATAAACCGCCTTATTATCATTTTGATGAAAATATCCCATTACGATTCTGTTCAATTCGCACAACTGGGAGAAGCGTGGTTTCAAAAAATGGGAGGTCCGCTGACAGCGCACCTCACGGACGATCGTCCAACCAATTATAATGACCCAGACTTATCAGATATTAATTGAAAAACATTGTATAGGCATATTACAACTCAATGGCATAGAAGAGCAACGGTAGATTCGAGTTTCCTGCATTTTGGTTTATTATTTTCAATAATAAGCCTATGTGATCGTATAGCAAAAAAATGTTATAACCCCCCCTCAAACTTTGTCACTTTACGTTACGAGGTGCGTAGAATCCAAATTTGAAATGTCCGTCCGCCGTCCGCTGTCCGGGCCATAAAAGGCCTAAGAATTCACTTAAAAAACCCGTTCTTTCGCACATACGAGTAGACTCCATTTGGGGTCTAGTTGGTCCTAACGTTTAACTATCCCGATCGCTCTACTAGCATAGATGCTATGAGCCAAAAATGGGTGGAAAAGTGTCTTGTTCGAGGGTTTGAGTGTTGAGGTGAGCGGGGGGTGGAGTGAGAGGAAGAACAGAGGTGGATACTAGAAAAGAGACTGGCGAAAGCCCCAGAGCATGCTGGTTACTATAGCTGGCTATCTGATTCAGAAATAATAAACCATTATGTAATAATTTGCAGCGTTTTTCACTTGGAGTCAAAAAATGTTCTATTTTCAGAGCACTCTAGCGGCGGTCCTATTGAAGATTAGAAAAAACTTGATCAACTAATCTTCTAGAAAATTTTGTTTACATTAATTTTGTACATGGTGACATTTTCGCTAAAACATACCGTTTTCGAAATAAATGCAAAAAACTGAAAAAAGTCCGAAATTTTCGATGTTTTTCGCGTTTCCTGAAGTTAGCTCACATCTGGCGAGGGGGCAAACCTGAAATTCGGATTCAGCGACCCAAAAAACATAGAGAACCGTTGAGAAAAAACTTATATACGTTTTTCTTCGGAAAATCCTATTTTTCCTGGACTAGTAGGTAATTGGGTATATGTTCCAAAAAAAATCGTATAAATAATATTGCAATTGGTAGTGTAATGATCGTTGCGCATGCGCGAAACTGATATCGATTGTCACAGGCAAAACTCCGAGTCTATTGGAACGATTTTGATGATAATTTCAGCTATTGTGCGGGGTAGCTTTTAGACTTTCCCCTATGTGCATGCGCAAAAGTTAATTTACTATAACGTCGAATATTTATCCTTTATTGGTCCGATTTTTTTCAAACTCGGGGAGTAAATGGGTGTAAGAAAAAGCCCCTAAGAATTTTATAGCGATTGGAGGAGTAATAATGCAGCGCATGCACAAAACTAAAATTCATCGATACAGACGAAATTCCGAAGCTAATGGCCCGATTTTTATGAAACTTTCAAGGATTGTGCGGTTTAGCTTCTAGACGTTTCCCTATAAATTTCATTGCCGTTGGATTAATAGTAGTCTGTGCGCATGCGCAAAAGTTAATTATTTGCAAAGCCGACTTATCAATCATTTCGATTCGTACTATGTTCTTCAACTAAATCTATACGTCCATGTTACAATATGTGAAAAAGCTATACTGCCCACCAACTTGGCAGACGTTGTAGCGATTTTTCGTTGAAAATGAAACTTTTGCAATGGCTTGGAAAATTTGAAAATCAAAATTTTTGAAAACGTTCTTAACTGAAATCCGTTTTGAGGCATTCTGAAACGATCCCTGAAGTTTGCGGTTTTTCATATATATATATTGTATGAGAAAGACCTACTGTTTTGGGTGCAGCAAATGTCCAACCACACTTGTTAAGTTGAGATCAATATGATGAATGAACTCGAAGGACCACCTCAGTATGAGGAAAAGATAGATATGTATGTGATTGTGGGTGCTCAGATGAAAACACAAAGTTGAATTGATGAAACATCAACTAATAAATATTTTATTAAATAAATAAACAATGGTTAGAATGGGGACTCAGTGCCTAAGTGGTTCAGGTGGGTGGTAGGTAGGTACTTAATTACTGGTACTGTCTGCTCCTAAGTGGCCACTAAAGTAAATAGAATTATGCTGACAAAAGGAAGTTACTTTGATAACTAGGAGAAGTTACTATAGGTACTAGACCAATTTTACATATATATTTATGACTACAATGCTTAGCTGTATGATGAGCTGGTAGTTCATGTGGTGGTTTCCAAAGGTCCAGATCCAAGACGACTCCAATGGTCCAGTGGTAACTTTCGTGGTAACTTCAGTGGTCCAGTGGCAACTCCAGTGATTTATATTGCAATAAACGTCCAGTAGATAGTTGGTAGGAGAATATCTGCTAACCTCACAGAGGTGTCCCAGCCAAGATGTAATGATGAAGCCGAAAAATGCAATGGCTCACCAGTTCCTGTGGTTCTAAAAGACACAGCACAGCAAACTGATCAAAATAGGACCGTTATTTGACTTGGATGGCGCACAGAACACTTGATAAATTTGGAGAAATAATTTCGTTTTTAGCATGGACAACTTTTCAGGAGCAGAACAAAGACAAGAATAATACAAGATGTCTGCCACAGCTGTTCTTTTAGAAAGCTCTCAGGGTTGATGAGAAGCTGGCGGTGGAATCCGAAGACGAAGTGGCGAGAAGGTCTTGCGCAGTTAAACAACAATTAACTTATAATATTTAATAATATAATAAATTACTATAAAAACAAAACAATGCGCAAATGCCTAGAAAACCCATGCAGAAAAAATACATGGATGCTACGCACGGATGTGATTATGGATCCATCCATTTGATAGTATCCATGGTGCAGCAGAAAGAAGGTATCGAAAATGTGGTAAACCTACTCCACGGTGATAAGAGATAAGACGCAATCTCTGTTTTATTGAAAAATAGAAAAATGATAAGGCTATGAAACTAAGAGGTGAAAAATACGTAGCAGTGAAGTTTTTTGTGATGTGTAGTGCGGAAAAATGGGAAATTACTGGATGGAATTGAAGTGAAAATGTGAATATGCATGGCCAGGTTGGGAATGATAAGTAAGTTCGAACATACTCCCCCCCAATGCACAACCGCAGCTATGCATATGAAGCTTTATGAATGGATGGAGTCCAGATGCAAAGGCACAAGCTTCACGGCAGGTCGCTTGAAGGTACTTTGTGCCGTCTTCAGAGTTACAACACGGACAACGCCATCTGTCCCTGGATGGACTTCCAAGATCCTTGCGAGCGGCCAACGTGTTGGAGAGGTGTTATCTTCTCGCAGAAGCACAAGATCGCCAATCCTCAGGTTAGGAGTCTTCTTGTCCCACTTCTGGCGGACTTGAAGGGCGCTGAGGTACTCATCAGTCCATCGGGACCAGAAATGCTGGATGCGCTGGCGGATAAGTTGCCACCGATTTAAGCGGTTCTCAGGGACATCTGTAAGATCCAGTTCAGGGAGAGTAGTGATAGATTGTCCTATCAAGAAGTGTGCAGGAGTCAGCGGCTCTACATCCTCAGGACTGTTGGAAATAGGCTGCAGCGGACGTGAGTTCAAGATTCCTTCTATTTTGGTGAATATGGTGTTCAATTCTGGTAAACTATACGGATGGTTACCAAACGATTTGTATAAGAGGTCCTTCACTGATCGAACTGATACCTCCCAGCCACCTCCAAAATGTGGTGATGATGGTGGATTAAAGGTCCATTGCACACCCAAGTGAGCAGTGTGGAAGATGAGTGACGACTTATTCCCGTTGTCCTCGAACCACTCAGCGACCTCCTTGATGTATCTGGCAGTACCCTGGAAGTTGGTCCCTCCATCCGATACCATCTCCTTTGGCAGACCTCTTCTGCTAATGAAACGGTCAAACGCGTCTAGGAAGCCCTCAACTGATAACGAGGTTGCCACTTCCAAATGGAGAGCTCTGGAGGACATGCACAGGAAGAGACAGAGGTATGCCTTGCGAAAGTTTGATCTTCTTCCTGATGTCTCCCGGTACAGAAAGGGACCCGCAAAGTCCACACCTGACACCAAGAATGGTCTAACCCCGGCAAAACGGGATGCTGGTAAGTTGCCCATGAAAGGCATTACATTAGATTTTGAGAATCGAGTACATGTCAAACATTTAGACTTCAGGTGCTTTACAAGGTTCTTAGCCTTGGGAATCCAATACTGTTGTCGTATGCTGGACAACAGAGCAGATGGTCCAACATGGTGATTGAGATGATGATGATGGTTGACAATGAGGTTGGTGTAGTTTGACCTTGCTGGTAGAAGTATAGGGTGCCGTTGGTCAGGAGAGATTGGTGCGTTAGCGAGACGTCCTCCGACACGAATGATTCCTTCAGGATCTAGAAACACATTAAGTCTACGTAGCTCCAAGGGCAAAAGGTTAAAAGAAGCTTCAGTGAAGACTACAGGAAAGTAGAAATGTTGTAAAATACGGATATAATGGTGATTTGCTTGACGGAACTCTAACGAAGAGACAACTCCAATTGTGCGATGTGCCTTGAGGCGCTTGGGGATGCGACAGTTATTGATGAATCGCTTGATGTAAGCAATAATGCGAACAAAGCGAGTAAATGATGAGTGTCGACCAGCATAATCGACAAACTCCTGGCTAGCAGTTACTGACACAAGCGCCAATGTTGTCCGCCTGAGCTCAGGAACCTCCAACCCAGATATATCAGTGGAAATGGGCCAGTCACTGATGGGTTGTTGACACCACCAGGGACCTGACCACCAAAGCGGATGGTGCTTGAGAGCAGATGGCAGGATACCTCTGGAACCAACATCAGCAGGATTCTCACTACCCCTTATATGATGCCACCATTCAGGCTGAGTCACTGCATGAACCTGCTGTACCCGATTGGAAACAAAGGTTTGAAGAAGATGCGGAAGAGTTTTAAGCCAAGAGAGCACAATGGTTGAGTCTGTGAAGCAGAAGATCTTCTCAATGTTAAGATCTCTTCTCAGATGGTCCAAAGATTGAAGCAGTTGCGCAAGAAGGACAGCTCCACACAGCTCCAGACGAGGAATAGTGATAGTCTTCAACGGTGCCAGTCGAGTTTTAGCCTTTAGGAGAGTAAGAGAGACTTCTGTACCCTGCGTTGATCTCAAGTAGATAACGGCGCAAAAGCCACTCTCCGATGCATCAGAAAAGCAGAGAAGTTGATAGTCAGTATCAGTTTTTGGTAGTGCACGAGGTATAAGGATTGATGATAGGTGTGGAAGGGCTTCGGTAAACTGTGTCCACAAAGAGCGGATGTCTGGAGGAACCTCCTCGTCCCAACCAACCTGTAACTGCCAGGTTCCTTGGAGAATACATTTTGCATAGAAGATAGCTGGAGACAGGAAGCCTAGTGGATCAAAGAGTCTAGCAATGGTAGAAAGTATGGTACGCTTTGTAAAGCCTGTTGGTGGAACAGAAACTTCATATGAGAAACAGTCCGAAGTTGGATCCCATCTCATTCCAAGTATTTTGGTAACAGCTGCTTCCTCCGCACAAAGATCAACAGGTGTAGCAGATGGCTCCCCAGCATTCAAGAGAGGTGGATAATTGGAGCTCCATTTGCCAAGTTCAAAACCTCCTTTTGATAAGAGGTTGGTAAGATCATCCTGTAGTTGCAAAAGTTGTTCTGGAGAATCAGATCCTGCCACAATGTCATCGACATATGTGTTGTGGATCAGGATATCAGCAGCATCAGGATATTGCTCACGGTAGTTGTGTGCATGCTGGTGAAGGACACGCTGTGCCAGGTATGGAGAACACCTAAGTCCATAGGTAACAGTGTTCAGAGCGTAATACCGCACAGACTCACTATGATCAGAACGCCATGCTATCTGCTGGTAGCATCAGTCAGCAGGATCTACCAAAATCTGTCGAAACATTTTGACGATATCGCAACTGAAGACATATGTGTGTTTGCGAAAGTTGGACAGAATGACACTAATGTCTGTCTGCAACTTTGGACCAGGAAGCAAGTGGTCGTTCAAACTCCCAGTAGGAGTGCTGCAGCTACCATCAAAGACAACTCGCAATTTGCGACTGTCACCAGTGACTTTATAGACAGGGTGATGTGGAATGATGTAAGCTGGAGTGACAGAGGATAGGCTCATGTGGCCCAACTGTTCATATTCGGACATGAATGCAGAATAATCCTCACGAAGCAAACGATCCTTGGACAAACGTGCTTCCAAAGAGTACAAGCGATTTGAAGATTGCCGATAATTGGGCTCAATATTGGGTGGATAAGTCTTGAAAGGTAGGCGGACTACATATCGCCCATCCTCCTGACGATAATGAGTGGATAGGAAATGCTTTTCACATTGTTCATCCTCTGGAGAGATTGCAGGAGTTATAGATGATGGTTCCTCTAATTCCCAAAACCGTTCGATCAAAGGAACAAGATCAGTGTGTGCCAGAAGCGATACTGCATGATCAGCAGAAGTAGATGAGGAGACACTGTTGTATCTACCTATGACCACAAATCCAAAAGCAGATTGGATGAGCTTTGGACCATTGTCGTGAAGGGTTATTGGTACGCCAGTGATGATTTCTGGATATAGGTCGGCGCCAATAAGAAAGTTGATTGCTCCAGGCTCGATAAAGTGTGGATCACTTAGGTCATAGGAGAGGTAATCTTCCCACATAGGTGAAGAAAGAGCAGTTTGAGGTAGGAAAGGAGTTATAGAGGGTACAATGACAGCCTCAGTTTCAAAAAGATCAGATGAGTAACGATGCAGAAGAGATAAGTTAATCTTGCCCTTAATGCTTTGCAAAGGGGAATGGTTTACACCAGAGATAGCACCACGAAACGGTCGCGTGGATTTTTTGAGTTGTTTGGCACACTCCGTTGTAACAAAGGAGTATTGTGACCCTGGATCCAGGATGCCACGGAAGCGATGAGGATTTCCCTGTGCATCCCTGATCTGGGCAACTACGGTACCCAGTAGTACACCTGATGTGTTAGATGTACTAGCACCAGTGAAAGATGAAGATGTGGTGGCGTTAGCAGTGTCATTGCCACTAGCAGGAGATATGGTAGGAGCAGTTGTAGTTGGAAGATGTAGATCAGAGTGATGCCTAGCCCCACATTCCTTACATTTGTAAGGAGAGCTGCATTCCTTGGTGCGATGTTTGGGATGTAGACGGTTCCTGCAACCCCGAAATTGCCTGAGCA
Organism: Adelphocoris suturalis; assembly: GCA_030762985.1. Lineage (NCBI taxonomy): Eukaryota > Metazoa > Arthropoda > Insecta > Hemiptera > Miridae > Adelphocoris > Adelphocoris suturalis. The sequence goes on from CM061044.1 coordinate 68,976,177, forward strand.
AATCTAGACGCTCAGCAGGAGTGGATGCTCTGAACTTTGGGCAACCAGATAAGCTGTGATCCTTGCTACAGATGAAACATGATGTAGAGCTAGGCGACTTAGTGGGACTTGATCTGCTTGGAACGGAAGATGTAGCATCATGCGTTATCAACGCCTGACGAGATTGTGAGAATTTATTGGGAGGCTTAGGAGGAGGAGCAGACCTAGGCTGTACCACATCACTGGGCTTAACAGTTTCCGATGTTAGACGTAATACATGGCATCGATTCTGAACAAATTGTTGAAGTGCAGGATACGTTGGAAATTCTGTCTCAACATTATGAATCTCAAAGGCCTCCCGTGTGATTGGATCTAAGCCACGTAAAGCCAGTTCGCAAAGCAGATAATTGCCAAGTTCAGGAATGGCCAAGTTCTCTAAGGATGTAATGCTCTCCATTACAGTGGAAAGATATGACTGCAATGAGGCATTGGTAGGTTTGCCACTAGCAGCTTTATAGCTCAGCAAGCGGTCAAGGTAAGTAGATGCAAGCTTGCGCTTGTCATCATACACTTTTAAGAGGGCAGCCCAAGCTTGCTCGAAGTTCTCCTCGGTAACTGCAATATGCTTAATAGTTTCATAAGCAGGACCCTCCAAGTAGCTAACTAGGTAGTGGAAGCGCTCTGAGTTTGAAAGAGATGGCTCTTCTTTAATCAAAGATGAAAAGAGTTGCTTGAATGTCGGCCATTGAGACATGTCACCACTGAAACGCTTGATAGGGATCTTTGGGAGGATTGTCCTAGCCTGACGGAGTGAAAACTGGGATGTATCTAGATTAGGGATGGAAGGCCTTGAGGGATCAGCAGGAGGAGGATTATTCCTAGCTGAGAACTTCAGGTAATAACCCTTGGCTTCAAAATAGTAATTTTTAATAGTCCAAAAATACTTCTAGTCATCCTGACTGGGGAAAGAGGGGGTAAGATTATGGGATTCTGAATACTCAACTGCTTGTGACCAATAATCCTCGAAAGAACTCATGGTAGTCTCAATGGTAGACACCATTCCATTGAAAACAGTAAAATCAGAATTCTGAGAAACAGATAAATTATAGCTGTTGAACGCAAAGGTATTAATCAGATCTATTTGTTAATGATCCCCTGACGCTCTAAAACAAGATATGACTGAGCAGAGGACTGTAAAAAGCTGCCCTTTAACGATTGTAATTTAATACTGATTTTGATATATCGCACTAGTTTACTAATGAGAATGCCACTCACCTTGATGTTCCTGAGGGAATGCGTCCGTGGCCACGGGAAGACAAGGATCGGTAAGCGATTCAGGGTAATCCAGGCGGGTTTAACGAGGGGAAAAGACAGGAGCGCGTTCTTCAACCGACACAGGCGGGGCACTTGTTCATACTCTCGCACATTCGATCCAATGGGCGGCGGGTCGGGAGAGCATCAAGATAACATTCCCTTCACTAGTGCGATAGGTAAACAAAACATGATCAATGTGCCTAAACATCCCGCCCACCTAGGAAGATATTCCTAAATTCCAGGAATACCATGGGAAGTTCCCAAGAATTATACCACCCAGCTTGTGAGAGATCTAACAGCAAGTGGTAATACAAAATTCAACTAGATTAGTATTAAATGAAATAACAAGTTAGTAGAAATACATTTGAAACAAATTAAACAATAAACAAACAAAGCATTTAAATATCATTTTAGACTCACACAGCATTAAATAACTTGAAAAGATTGAGATTTAATAAGGAAGGATATGGAAACGAATTTCACTTCAGCCGGGGCTATGGCGAAGACTTACGCGAGAACAGGATAGCCCAACGGATAAGGAAGGAAAGGATACATACTGTGTGGTCTATTAATTAACATCTTTATTGTTCTGGCAAAGGGCAGAGGTGGACGATGGATCGGCGGTACACACCAGTAGCTGTTTTAACGTCTGCCACTCTAACCACGCCATCAGGGCCAGGGTGCAAGAGGACAATACGTCCAATTTTCCAAAGAAGTGGCGGCTGGTTGGTGTCTTTAAGGATGATCATCATTCCCTCTTTAAGGTTGGGGACCTTTCGATTCCACTTGTTCCTAAGCTGTAGTGTGTTCAAGTAGTCTGATGACCACTTTTTCCAAAAGGATGCAACCAGTTGTCGCAGGAGGACCCATCGATCACGAGGGCTGACATCCATGGGAGGGGGTGGCTCCTCAAACAAAGCACCAGGTGGTCCCATCATCAGAAAATGCCCCGGGGTAAGGACCTGCAGATCGTTTGGATCAGGAGACAATGGCACTAATGGACGAGAGTTCAACGTGGCTTCCACCTGCACCAGCACTGTATAGAACTCCTCGTATGTGAGCACCTGTTCTCCAATGACTCGTGCCAACAATCGCTTGGCTGATTTGATGCCAGACTCCCAAAGTCCGCCAAAATGAGGGCTGGCTGGTGGATTCAACTTCCACTCAATACCTCGAACAGCAAGCTGTTGGGTGGCTTCATTGTTATACTGATCGGATTGCACAACTTCTTTCCAACCTTCCATCTTATTCCTAGCACCAACAAAGTTGGTCCCGCAGTCACTATGGATGGTGGTGACATTCCCTCTGCGAGCGAGAAAGCGTTTTAATGCTGCTATAAATGCTTCAGTTGACAAGCTAGAAGCCAGCTCTAAATGGATTGCCTTTGTAGTGAAGCATACAAACAGACAAACATATGATTTGAGTATAACAGCTCTACGTACTCGATTCATTTTAATGTGGAATGGACCACCATAATCCACACCAGTGACCTCAAAAGCCCTCCCAGGCATGAGCCGATCCACAGGTAGGTCACCCATCATGGGCTGAATTGACCTAGGATTAGAACGAAAACACCTGACACACTTAGACACTCGAGCGGATATAGCTGATCTGGCTGAGAGTATCCAGAAGTTGCGGTGGATTATGGAATGCAAATTAGACAACCCAGGATGGAGATATAGCAGGTGAAAATGGTCAATAATCAAGTGAGTGAACTCATGTGTTCTGGGCAATAACACTGGAAACTTTTGATCATAAGGCAATCCTGAGTGGCGCAATCGGCCACCTACTCTTAGAAGTCCTCGATCATCCAAGAAGGGGTTTAATTTGCGAAGAGGCTTAGAGGCGTTGAGTCCATTTTCTAATAAGTCGATATCCTTGGAGAATACTTCTCGCTGTACCAAGCGACAACAAGCAGACATTGCCTCGCGAAGCTCTGGCATGGTCAGCTGTCCAAACTTGAGAGGTAAGCCCTGGGTTCGATGCAGCACTCGATTGTTCCAGAAACGTAAGCACCAAGCAACGACCCGACAAAGTCTTGCCAAAGATGAGAATTGCTTAAAAATATTCAAGAAAGGTGTTTCCACTACTGCCTGCCCAAGACCAACATGACACACCACTCGAGCTTCAAGTCCTTCCAAATCTGGAGGCTCAACTACAGTAAGGCGTGGCCAATCTTTCTCAGGCAAAATGAGCCAAGAGGGACCTGAGACCCAAAGGTCATTATTAAGCAATTCCTGGGGATATAGTCCACGGCTAGCACAGTCAGCTGGATTGGAACTCGTCGGGACATGCCTATAACAATCGGGTGGCACTCTCCTCTGACACGCACTCACACGATTAGCGACAAACGTTTTCCAACGATGAGGCGAGCTCTTGACCCAGTGCAAAGCAACAGTAGAATCGCTCCAGACTGTGACTGATGGTTGACCAAATGGTGACAAAATGCGGGAGACGTAGTACAGCAATTTGGTAGTCAGCTCAATACCACAAAGTTCAAGTCGAGGTAGAGTGTGTCCATTGACAGGTGCAACCTTAGACTTGGCCAACACAAGTGATACCCTAGTTTCACCAGAATTCAACTGGCATCGGAGGTACACCACTCCAGCATACCCCTGCTCGGAGCTGTCAGCAAACCCATGCAATTCCACTGACTGATGGCTATCAAAATGAACCCAGCGAGGAAGAGTAAACTGTTCAAGAACACAAAGCTCTCTTCTAAAACGGTTCCACCGTTCACAGATCTCATCCGGTGGCCTATCATCCCAACCAATTCCAAGCTGCCACAATTTCCGAATCAAACATTTTCCCATAAATACAACGGGCGCCACAAAGCCTATGGGATCAAAGAGTTTGGCGATATCAGACATAATCAGACGCTTGGTGACAGCAGATGGTGCATCGGAGATTTTATATGAGAACAAATCAGCCTTAGGCGTCCAAACTAAGCCAAGAATCTTTGCAGATGGTTCTCCTTCACCATCAAAGGACAAGGATTCCACAGACACAGCACAATGTTCAGGAGGGAGAGATCTCAGAACTTCTTCACGGTTGCTCATCCATTTACGCAGGCCAAAGCCGGCCTTTCCTAATAGTTGTTCTAGTTCAGACCTTAATTGAATGGCCTCATCAATAGATGAGGCAGACTTTATGACATCATCCATGTAGGTGTCAAGTAGCAATGCTTCAGATGCCATGGGGTAGGGCCTTCCTTCGTCTTCTACTAGCCGATGTAGAGTCCTGATAGCCAAGAACGGAGATGATGACACCCCATAGGTCACCGTTGCAAGACAATATTCTTCAATCGGTTGATCGGGAGAAAAACGCCATAGTATCCTCTGAAAATCATGATGACCCTCCTGCAGATTAATGTTGCGATACATCTGTCTAATATCAGTCACCAGTACTACCTCATGTAGCCGGAAACGCAGCAGAATGTCTATGATTTCAGCCTGAAGTTTAGGCCCCTTGTAGAGTATCTGGTTGAGTGATGGTCCATTTTTCGTTGTCATAGACGAGTCAAAGACTACACGAAACTTTGCTATAGTGCCATTGGAATCCTGCTTAAAAATGCAATGGTGAGGTATATAATACCCAAAAAAGGGTCTAGCAGGAGTGGGCGCCACATACATGTGACCCTGGTCCAAATAATCTCTCATAAATGCTTGATAATGAGTTTTCAGAGCTGGATTTCGATGCATACGTTTCTCCAGCATCAGGAAGCGACTCAAAGCACCCTGCCGACCATCACCCAATATTTTATGATCAGTCTTGAAAGGCAGTGCCACAACATAACGGCCAGAAGACGAGCGTGAGACGGTAGAAACATACAAGTCATGACAAGCTTGGTCTTCAGGTGACAAAATTTCGTTTTTGGGGGGCTCTTCGAGCTCCCAAAATCTCTGAATGAGTGCATCAGTTGATGGTGGCTCAACCGCTACTGCTGCACACAAACTCTGTACAGCTGCAGCTACTTTCTGATGTCGTCCAACAATACAATAACCCCAGATGCTCTTCAACAAACTAGGGGCACCCAATTGGCCTTGAATAGGTTTCTCCAATATAATGCAACCAAACCATTCTGCGCCAAGCAGCATATCCACTGCAGCTGGTTTATTGTAATCTGGGTCTGCTAGTTGAAGTCCGTGAAGTCTTTCTGCAGGTAGTGGGGTGACCCATTCAGAAGGAGCACAGGTGATGTGGTCAACCACTAACGCATCCACCTGAAGCTCCACTGATTGCACCGGGCAAAAGTGGCATCGTACCTCTTGGCGACACACTCCCAGTGACACCTGACCCATACCTAATACTGGTACCTCCGTAACAGAAAGTTTGAGACCCAGTTTGGAAGCACAAGATCGAGTCATAAAAGTAGCTTGGCTAGCAGGGTCAATCAGCACACGAACACTGTTATAACGGCCCCCTGCATCCAATACCTGAGCCCTAGCTGTAGCCAACAATACCTGTCCACCCTTACCAGACGAGTAAATCTGCATTGATGACGAAGCAGGCCCCTGGCTGGGGATCCTAGGCTGCACCACCTCTGTAGAGGGCTCTCGATCCCTGATGTGCAACAGAGAATGATGTCTTCCAGAACAATATCGACAGGTACCTCTTCTAGAACAGCTCCCAACGAAGTGACCATGGACAAGACAAAGCAAACACAATCGTTTTTCCTTCACAAATGCTAGTCTCTGATGAACATCCGTCTGACGGAACACCCCACATTGATCAAGTACATGAGGCTTGCTGCATTTTGGACATCGATCTATACCATTACCAGCACCAACCATCAAGGTTGTAGGTCCCTTGGATGGTGGTTGTTTGACTGGCGATTTCTTTAAAATTACAGGATCAGTAGCAGGACGGGATGCTTCCAACACTCTAGCCTGCTCCTGAAGGAACCAAGTAAACCGCTGGATGGAGGGGTCTGGTGAAGTCAACAAGTGGCGCTCCCAGTCCTCCCGAAGCTTGCCATTAAGCTTCTTGCAGCAAAGAAACAGAATCGGAACAGCCCAGCCCTCAACATCGTGTCCAAGTGCCCCCAACGCCCCTGTAGACTCTGTGATCTGACTAGCGAAATTTCGAATGTGTGATGGGTGCAGGGAGGTGCTCGGAAGGGAATAAATGGCTTCTAGATGAGCATAGGTTTGTAAGTGGTGGTTATCATATTGTTTTTTCAATGTATCCCAACAAACTTTATAATTGGGGCCAGTGAGGGGAAGGTACGCCACAAGAGACAATGCTTCACCAGAGAGAGCTGAACGTAAATACATATGTTTCTGAACGTCACTAAGCTGGGCATTCACCTCTACTGTAGCGAGAAAAAGCTCAGAAAATGCCTGCCATTTCCTAATTTCCCCACTGAACTCGGGTAATTTAATTTTTGGCAACTGAATGTTTAGATTCCCACCAGCATTAACGCCACCAGTAGACACATCGAGTGAAAGACGAGGTTCAATTGGAAACGCCGCAGCCATAACTGCCTGAACATTGTAATAAGGTTCCTCAAATTTAACTATTTCTGGCCCCAAGTCTTCCTCTATTCCATTCTTAAAATTATACGCAACCACCTTCTGAATATTACTCATATACTGCGTGTGATAATCGTCCAACTTAACTGCCATTACTTTCAACAAATTTTTATTTTTGTTAGTGGGTGCCGATTCAACGTCATTAGCAACCCTCTGTAATCGAATCATTCGTTCTAGCAGCGATTTGAGAAGAAAGCGCTGTTCATCAATCGCTGGCATTATTAATGGCTAATTATATTATGTTAAAATTTCAAAGTACTTACGAAAGAAACTAGGAATATAATATGGATTCACCCTTAACTAATGGGGTAGAAGGTAAGTAAATATTGGCAACAATATAACAACCTAACGTACAACCAAACGAGATCGATAGATAATAATTGGCAAGAAATACTTACAATAAACGAGTACAAAAGATATGAATTAAAAGTGCCAGCCACCTCACTGTTTCGGTAGAAAACGCCACTGCCCGTTTATTACACGTAAAAATATAATATAAACTAGTATCCGATCATGGATTAAATTTAAATCACTCAATTTCCGCAATTTAAATATATATTCAAACAGAGAATGCGATAATTCAACGGAAATGATACGTTATCAGAAAGGTAAACAAAGGTTCTACCACCACAACTCGGTGAACAGCTAAACCACGTTAGCACGATAAGAATTCACTTAAAACACTCAACTTGCTATCTCTTTGTTTACCAAGACTACAGAAATTTCTTGTTGACGAGCAATAAGTGGACGGGCAACACTGCGTGGACCACTGATAGCTTGGTCGTAACCAAAACAAAAACAGCAACTAGTTGAAGACAGTTCGTTATTTATGTTTTGCAAATAATGATCGAATACAGATTAATAAAATGAATGACGGGACAGTGACGTGCCAGAACAAGATCGAATGCGTAAATATTCTAGTTGATACCACTTGCTGTTGTATACACTTTCAATTGTGAACAAGTAAAGGAAATGAAACTCATAAGGTAACTAATATATCGCACTTCTCCAACCAGGATCAATGTAGGCGATAGGACGAGACAGGGACAAACCGGATTCAGATCATAGGAAAGGGATCAAGAATATTCACTGGTTGTTTGTTCCGTCAATACCTAACTGACAATTGAAAACAGATAAGCGACCGCTTCAATTTCAATAGACAATCTCACAAGCTGGTGATCAACAGATTCAAGAATAAACAGGTTACTGTTAAAAGGCAATCTTACGCTCTTTGCGCTCCAAGTCAAGTGCCCCTCAATAATACGAATTATAATTATTTCAATTTAAAGCTAATTCAAATTTGGCTCGAAAAGGACCATATGTTGAACGCAAAGGTATTAATCAGATCTATTTGTTAATGATCCCCTGACGCTCTAAAACAAGATATGACTGGGCAGAGGACTGTAAAAAGCTGCCCTTCAACGATTGTAATTTAATACTGATTTTGATATATCGCACTAGTTTACTAATGAGAATGCCACTCACCTTGATGTTCCTGAGGGAATGCGTCCGTGGCCACGGGAAGACAAGGATCGGTAAGCGATTCAGGGTAATCCAGGCGGGTTTAACGAGGGGAAAAGACAGGAGCGCGTTCTTCAACCGACACAGGCGGGGCACTTGTTCATACTCTCGCACATTCGATCCAATGGGCGGGGGGTCGGGAGAGCATCAAGATAACATTCCCTTCACTAGTGCGATAGGTAAACAAAACATGATCAATGTGCCTAAACAATAGCCCTTGTTCCTAATAGTTTCAATTTCAGTTCCTTTACGCTTATAAAGGTGAGTGATTTTGGTTAAACCCCTAAGAGTAACGTTGGAATCATCATCAAGCCCCATTGTATATCACAGATAAATACTACACAGGAAAATTCAATTGGTTACCTATGTAGGTAGAAAAATAGATACTTAAAAATATGAAGAAATACACACAATATAGAAAAATATACTATGATTTGTATGAAAACTGAACCACTTTGACTAGAGCACTGATAAAGATAAAAATGGTAGAGTTAGAGTGTCTACAACACTGATATTATTATATAACACTGATAAAGAGATGAGGTGAGCACCACACAGAAAAACTTTGAGATGAATGAGCTGATGCACTGGCCAAATCCGGCTCGAACCGACCACAGAATGTATGAGAAAGACCTACTGTTTTGGGTGCAGCAAATGTCCAACCACACTTGTTAAGTTGAGATCAATAAGAGAACTCGATAACTCGAAGGACCACCTCAGTATGAGGAAAAGATAGATATGTATGTGATTGTGGGTGCTCAGATGAAAACACAAAGTTGAATTGATGAAACATCAACTAATAAATATTTTATTAAATAAATAAACAATGGTTAGAATGGGGACTCAGTGCCTAAGTGGTTCAGGTGGGTGGTAGGTAGGTACTTAATTACTGGTACTGTCTGCTCCTAAGTGGCCACTAAAGTAAATAGAATTATGCTGACAAAAGGAAGTTACTTTGATAACTAGGAGAAGTTACTATAGGTACTAGACCAATTTTACATATATATTTATGACTACAATGCTTAGCTGTATGATGAGCTGGTAGTTCATGTGGTGGTTTCCAAAGGTCCAGATCCAAGACGACTCCAATGGTCCAGTGGTAACTTTCGTGGTAACTTCAGTGGTCCAGTGGCAACTCCAGTGATTTATATTGCAATAAACGTCCAGTAGATAGTTGGTAGGAGAATATCTGCTAACCTCACAGAGGTGTCCCAGCCAAGATGTAATGATGAAGCCGAAAAATGCAATGGCTCACCAGTTCCTGTGGTTCTAAAAGACACAGCACAGCAAACTGATCAAAATAGGACCGTTATTTGACTTGGATGGCGCACAGAACACTTGATAAATTTGGAGAAATAATTTCGTTTTTAGCATGGACAACTTTTCAGGAGCAGAACAAAGACAAGAATAAAATACAAGATGTCTGCCACAGCTGTTCTTTTTCAAGCCCTCAGGGTTGATGATAAGCTGGCGGTGGAATCCGAAGACGAAGTGGCGAGAAGGTCTTGCGCAGTTAAACAACAATTAACTTATAATATTTAATAATATAATAAATTACTATAAAAACAAAACAATGCGCAAATGCCTAGAAAACCCATGCAGAAAAAATACATGGATGCTACGCACGGATGTGATTATGGATCCATCCATTTGATAGTATCCATGGTGCAGCAGAAAGAAGGTATCGAAAATGTGGTAAACCTACTCCACGGTGATAAGAGATAAGACGCAATCTCTGTTTTATTGAAAAATAGAAAAATGATAAGGCTATGAAACTAAGAGGTGAAAAATACGTAGCAGTGAAGTTTTTTGTGATGTGTAGTGCGGAAAAATGGGAAATTACTGGATGGAATTGAAGTGAAAATGTGTGAATATGCATGGCCAGGTTGGGAATGATAAGTAAGTTCGAACAATATATATATATATATATATATATATATATATATATATATATATATATATATATATATATATATATATATATATATATATATATATATATATATATATATATATATATATATTGCTATGCAATTCTTAGGCCGACCCCCAATAATTTTTTTAAAATGTCCACTTTTTTTGTGTAACGTTTTTTGTCCCGAGATGGGAAGCGAGAGGTCGTGGGTTCGAATCCCGGCCAGGCCTGAAAAAATTTTTTTTTTTTTTCCTCGTGAGACGAAGGTTGTGGGTTCGAATCCCGGCCAGGCCTGAAAATTTTTTTTTTTTTTCTCGTGAGACGAAGGTTGTGGGTTCGAATCCCGGCCAGGCCTGAAAATTTTTTTTTTTTTTTTTTTTTTTTTTTCGTGAGACGAATTGCATAGCAAATTATCCTCGTTTTCTACACAGTAGAAAAGAGAAAAGATCCGGCGAGGCGCGAAGCGCCGAGTATAGATTAGGGGGTCCCAGGGGGGCAAAGCCCCCCTGGCGGGGTCAAGGGGCGGAGCCCCTTGCGAGGCCCGAAGGGCCGAGTATATATATATATATATATATATATCCTGGGGAAGAATGGCGTCCACCTCCTCAAAAACGCCATTACATAGACGTACATGAAGTATAGGCAAAAAGTATAGACGTACATTACATAGACGTAAGGACCCACTGGAAGATAGTTATTGTAATAAAATAAAATATCTAACTACGCCTCACTGGTCCGTCCATAGGTAGCACAAATTATAATGAACTACATTTCTTGGAATGGTTTTTAAAAGAATGTTTTATGTTTTATTTTTTTAGAGGCGTCGTAAAATTTAATAGACGTTGCTAGATAAATTAATTCCGTATTATTGGTATTTACAAGAGATAATTCCATTGGAATTATATCAGCTGATACGAACTAAATCACCCTCAACGAAGTTGCGGAAACCCATTTCAAAACGGAAGTTAGTGAAAAACGTTGTCTATTTCAACGAAAAATAAAGAGTTACAATGTTACCATTGTAAATCTTTATTTTTCGTGGAAATAGACAACGTTTTCACTAACTTCCGTTTTATATCAGCTGGTTAATGTCTATTATAGGTTACTATACGGTCACACCAGATCTCATTCCCTCTTACCTGTGCATAAGATATTGTTCCTTTCCTAAAGTCACTTATGGGTAGGGTTACCTTAAATGGGAAACTCGAATGGAGGACTTGAGGGAGGACTAAACTTCCAAAGAGAGTAAATTCTCCATGATTGAGAAAATCATTAATAACTTTTATTTCACCGTTTATTCCGCATTTGAAATCGGAAAAACGGTGGATCCTAATCCAAAACAGTAGTAACTGTAATAAGGCGCTGAATAACAGTAAGATAAGAGTAGATCAGAGTGTTGTTGATGTTGTACTTGTACGGGTACGGCTGGTCGCGGATAACCAAAAGAAGAGGCGAAATTGGTTGGTAGGTTGTTTGTAGAGTAGATAGCTTAGGTATTTTCTTATTGTTTTGGAAAACTCCGAAAAAGGAAGATATTTGAGTACAATGGACACACAGTCATAAATGGAGGACATGTCCTCCTAAAGGATACCATCTGGTAACTCCACTTATAGAAAACGAAAAGATAAATGTACAGCTTTAAAAGTAGTGATTTCTGAATACTAGGTACCTACTTCTGAAATATATACCAGAATGAATAAAAATTCTGAAATGCATGTTTTGGAATATTCCAGTGAAATGACTTGCATTTTACACGATTACCTCTCGAATAGTTACTAGACTCGTACCTGCGTATTTGGTAGGTAGTGACAGTTACTTCATCCAGTTCAAATTGAATTAAGGTCTTGTTCTCCATCGCAACTGCACCCCGTCAAATACTGTTATTTACACTTTTAATTCTGTTCCTTAAAGGTAAACCATCACATTTGTAGGTGAATCCCAAATTTGCAGCAGATCCAAAAGAAGTTTCCGAAATTAATTTTATCTTGTCATGAAAGCCATGCCTCCATTTTTATTTCATACAGTATTCCTCCCATGTTAAGAACATTGTTTTCATAATTTTCATCAGTTATCAAGGGGAGGGGGAGCACTTATGATGGTTTACCTCTGACGTACAGAATTAATCTTCCTGAAGAATATTTCAGAATTTTCTTACTGAATTCCTGATTCTAACTGAAACACCTATATTTTTCCAGTGGACGCAACATAAGCAAAAAGAACAGAATTTAGTGTCATCAGTGAACATTGAGGTTACCTAAAACTACCAATTTTGACATTGAAGCCAGCACTAACGTTTCTATCTAACCCAGGAGTTAAAATTGAGGCTGCTGATGTCGACGAAGGTGTAGCAGGATCCAATCCGGCAGCTGAATTTGCAGCATGCATGCCAGATCTTGATGTTTCATTGTTTGATTCAGGAAGGGTTGGTTCAACACCCGATCCAGATTGAGTTTATGCAGGATTGGATTCAGGTCCCAGACTGAGGTGTTGAAGAACCAGATTTCGGCTGAAGGGCTGAAGAAGGCGGTTTTTCTTAATATTCTGCGTGATTAATAGGTAAGAAATCACTTACAGAATTTCTAAATCGAGCTGAATCATATATTTTCAGTGGACACAACAATAGCAGAAAGAACAGAATTTAGCGTCGTCAATGAACATTGAGCATACCTAAAACAACAAATGTAGTCATTGAAGCCAGCACTGTTATAGAATCTGACCCAGGGGTTAGAATATATGCTGCTGAAGTCGACGCAGGTGTGTTTGAACCGGCAGCTGTTTCTGCAGCAGCTCTGTCACTGTTTGATCCAGGAAGGGCTGATTCAGCAGTTTTCGGTTCAAGGGCTGAGGAAGGCGGTTCTTGTACTGGGTCTGAAGATGCTGGACTATTCAACGGAATCCCATTAATTGCGACAACGCACAGAGAGGCAGCTACAATCCATTTCATCTAAAACAGAGTGGAGCAATACTTATAGCATGAATATTTTTTGTTTCAAATCTATGTGACTGGCTGCATACAACTGGTTTAAGCTATATTAAAGTTTTAGAAAAAGAAACTAATGCAATGGCTCCAAAAACTTAAAATTACAACTTTTCGTAAATTCAATGCATTTGGTATACTATGAATCGAATTTCAGAGTTTAACAATTTTTTATCTATAGGTATATATATATATATATATATATATATATATTTATTTATTTATTTATTTTTACGTCATTCCAGACAACGAATCTCTTTAAGATTGAGATACGAATCCCGTTCTCGCGCTAAAAAATCAAGCTTCCCAAATGAAAGGGCGAACTCGTTGGCCAGCACTTTTTGGGCGCATTAAATTATTCACATTTCAGAACGTGCTAACAAAAAAGAATACTAATTATCAACTTTATATTTTTTAGTAGACTTATAGTTGAAATAAATTTTTCGGCGATGAAACAGGACATTAAAAAATGCATGCTGAAAAAGTGTAGGTACGAAAAGTTCACTATTATTTGCTAAAAAAATCTATAAAAAATACGAAAAAAGTTCGAGTAGGTAATGCACCATGATTTTATGAGCGAATTTTCTCAAATTACCACCTATCCTATTATACTATGTTAAATTGTATTACAATTTGAATAGAAAGTTAAAAACCAATTTTATGACAAAACATCTATTGCAAGGCTTCACACTACTTCCTTACTTGTATTCATTTTAAATGGATGCTATCATGGTGGATCACATCTAAGAAGGATGGGGTTGTTATTCGATTGTTTGATTTTCGAGTATAGGACTCCATTAGTCCAGAAGTTTTTTCAAATGGCTGTGAATTCCTGCATTTACTTTTCGGGCGAGTAGGAAAGTGATAACTGACTTCTAACCATCCCCAAAAATCGCAACAAACTCCTGGTTTTGGCAGAATATTAAACGCCTGATATGTTCAAGTTGGAATCAATTTGAAAAGCCAGCTCAATTACTGTTTTGTCGTACAAAAACTCGTTAAGTTATGCTTCATTTTAAATGTTTACTGCGGTAAGTGGTTACTACTTTCCGACCCGCCCAAAGGGTAATATAAGAAAGTCGTGCGATCTTCTTAAAATACATTTCTGCAACTCCCACAATACACGAGTATAGCGAGACCTTATCTGAACACACTTCTATACGAACTGAAAAGATATATTATTGTATAAACAAGATGATTATCATCAGTGAATTTCATCAAGATCCCTCGAGCCATTCTGGAGAAAAGACAAAAAAAGCTAAAAACGACGTTTTTGGCTTATTACTGTCCTTGGTCATTTTCCTGGCCATGAGGGGTATCGAATATCATTTGCATCTATAAAAAAAGTCACTCCTGTGAGTTTCCAGCCATGCTGAAGGAAAGGCCAAAAAAACTACGTTTTTAAACCTATTTTTGGAAGTATTTTGCTGATTACCTCCCTTAGAGTATTTTCCCAAGTATGAGGGGTATCTAATATCATTTGTACCAATAAGAATAGTAACTCCTGTGAGTTTCATCAAAATCCCTCGAGCCAATTTGGAGAAAAGACAAAGCAAGTGCTAAAAACGACGTTTTATCACCTATTCTGATTTTTTAACCCCCTAAAGATGATCATTTTAGGCTCTTGGGTATAGAAACCCAACCCCGAAATCGGAATTTTGATTATGTCGTACCCTAAGGTTGCAATCGTGTACACGAGTAACATACATTATTTTGTTTAAATTAAACTCCCCTCAAAGGCAGAGGGGGCACACCATTAACTTGTGAAAATAAATAAATACATAAAAGAAATGGGAAGAACACCCAGGTTTACCCGACGCCGGCTCTAGTGATAAGGGAAGTTGCAGAAGGGTGAGGAAGGCGGAGAGAATTCTCACTTGCCTATGTTATCGTTTTTGGTCGATTTTAGCGAATTTTTGTAGAAAATGAAGCTATTGCAATGGCTCGGAAAATTCTAAAATACAAGCTTTTGAAAAATTTCTTCATTAAAGTCGATTTGAAGGCATTCTGCAACGATTCCTGAAATTTTTGCTTTTCATATGTGTATAATTATCTATATATGTATATGTACACATACATATAGATATGTATATGTACACATACATATAGATATGTATATGTACACATATATATATATATATATATATATATATATATATATATATATAAGTATATATGTGTCATTCCACACGATAACTCTCCTTAAAATTGAGATTAAAATTCCGTTCTTGCACTAAAAAATCAAGCTCTCCTAACAAAAGGATGAGTTTGTTGGCCAGCACTTTTTGAGCACATTAAATTGGTTACATTTCAAAAAATGTATTGAAAAAAATCACTGAAATTACTAAAAATTGTTAAATTCATAATTTTTAGCAGTATATTGCTCAAATAAAGTTTATAAAATATAAAATAGAATATTAAAAAATATATGTACAAAGTTTTGTTGAAAAATGTAGTTAAACTTCATTAAAATTTCCTATACAATCGATAAAAACTTCAAAAAAAGGGAAAAATCCGAAAGCTCTTTTTGAATAGCAGATTATTATTTAGAATACGTTTTTTGCCATAAAAATAAGGGTTAACATTTTCTTTGCACTCAAAAAGCTCAAATTTCAGAACAATTATTAATTAACATACTTCTAATATAATATGATAACTTAAGAAAATTCGTTCATACGATCATGCTGCATTGTCTTTTTTTGGCTCATAGCATTGATGCGTGAGAAGGGATAGGGTTGGCTAGACTTTAGGACCAACTAGACCCCAAGTGGAGTCCATGTGCAAAATTACCGATTTTTTTCATAAAGTTAAAGACCTTTTACGGCCCGGACGGCGTACGGTAGACGGACATTGCTGTTTTGGAACCTACGCTCCTTGAAACGTAAAGTGACAAAGTTTGAGAAAAAATGAATGTTGTTTTTCCTACACGATTAAAAAGTTTTATTATTAGAAATAATAAGCCAGAACGGGCTTCGGATCGGATTCAGTACCCTCGAAAACCCCCAGAACCAGTACCAGTTTTTTACGCCTTGAGTTAACTGCCCGAAGACGTTACGCGGAGGTGTCACGAAATTTTATCATGATTTTCACGTACAACCAAGCCGTTGCTGGGGAAATGAAACTTCTTTAGTTTTTATCGGACAAAAATCGTTCTCCATTCGTTGGAAAGCTCTCGATTAATCACGTATTTCTTTCGTACCTACTTGTTTTTCTATATTTGTCGTAGTTTTATTATAAATATAGTAAGCAATGGCTTTGTTTTGTTGTCACTTGGTTGAGAAGTTAATCTTGGTTATAGTAATTTATTGTAGACGCGCACCATAACAGAAAATTAAATACCTAGTAATTTCGATTAGTAAAATATTTATGTCGTAGTTTTAGCAGGAAGAAAGCATGTTCCATGTTTTAGCATTTTAGCCGAAGGCTCAAAGCGGAAAGCAACCGAGGGGTCCAGGGGGAAAAAGCAGTGGTATTATTACGATAACATGTACTTATAACTGAAAAAAACTTACCATCTTAATCATTTTCGTGAAAACAGAAGCTTACACTGATATATTACAATGATACTAGAAAAGGAGTGAATGAGCTCCCACAGCCACCCATATGTATATATATACCTACCTAGCCACCTCCCTCGTGATTGACAATCGTTATCTTATCCTGCTATTTCATTCCGTTACGCAGGAACCCGCGAATATTCTTTATTTCTGTCTGCACTTCGCAAAAGCTGACAAATATTTGTATTTACCTTTATTCGCATTACGAAACCATTAGTATCACACGTGCGTTGTTAGATCGGCCTGAATAGAAACGGACACAAACAAAGAAACTCCGTGATATTCAAATGAACAGGAAAAGAGCATCCGAAAATCTCAGCGTCGAGGTTGGGGTGTATGTCATAATTACTGTGACATTTTAACTCATTTTTTGGCCTTGTATTATCTTCTTATCTACATGTTATTTCACGGAAATTCGTACCTACTTCTCTATCTCTATCTCTTGGACCCAACCGTAGTTTGTCCAACTTTTCTTTAAAATATTATAGCATTTATTTATGATATAAATTTACAATATACAAGTCCATTTATGCTGCTATCCACTTATATGCTACTCTCCCATTTAAGTAATAGTTCAAGTCATGTAGCATGATCGTATGAGCGAATTTTCCCAAGTTATCGTACTATAATATTATGTTAAATTGTTTTGAAATTTAGGCTATTTGAGTGCAAAAAAATTCTTAACTATTATTTTTATGACACAAAACGTATTCTAAATAGCAATCTGCTTTTCAGAAAGAGATTTTGGAATTTCAGCTTTCTTTCAGTTTTTATCGATTTTATAGCAAATTTCAATGAAGTTTTTCACACTAATTTTGTACATACATTTGTAATGTTTTATTTTAAATTTGATAAACTTTATTTCAGCAATATTCTGCTAAAAATTATAATCGTAACGAGTTTTAGCCGTTTTTCATCCATTTTTAGTGATTTTTTTAGTACATTTTTTGAAATTTGACTAATTTAATGTACTCGAAAATTGTTGGCCAACGATCTAATTCTTTTGTTAGGAAAGCTCGATTTTTTAGTGCAAAAACGGAATTTTTATTTCAATCCTATGGAGAGTTATCGTCTGGAATGACACATATATACATACACATATGAAAAAGCGCAAACTTCAGGAATCGTTTCGGAATGCCTCAAACCGGATTTAAATGAAGAAATTATTCGAAAATTTTGATTTTTAAAATTTCCGAGCCATTGCAATATCTTCATTTTTTACTTCTAATAGAACCAACACTTTTGCAGATAACTAATCACAACGACAAAAAGTAGAAATCAATAGCAGATGAATAGCAGCAGCATCAATAGCAAATCAGCAGAAAATTGGCACCGACCTTGATTAGTGTTTTCGTCTTCTGAACCTGCTATTTTGGCCCTATGTACTGGAATTAAATTGTTTTCTATAACCGTTTTAATTTGGTTCAACATGAAAAGCGGCCACTCGATATCTCGAGTTCCAAATTTATCCAGAGTGTTGGGAAATTTGAGCAATTTAATATGCTCAACAAATTCTGGCCCACGAACTCGTCTATTCATTTGGAAAGCGTGATTTTTTTGGCGCAGGATTGGAATTTATATCTCAATCCTCGGATGATTTTAATAAAAAAAATTTCAGAAATTGAATAACTCAAAAACAAAGTGTTTTACAAAAAGTCTCTAGAAGGAAATTCCGACCGGAAATTACCTGCAATATACGTGGGTGAATATTTGCGGGTATAACGTGAATCACCCTGTCATCTATTGACTTTGGTGAAATTGCAATATTCTGATCTGGTTGGGCAACATTGTAGTTGAGAAGATACATACCTACATCTACTGTATGAATGTGTGAACTGGAGAGAGTGAACGGAGCAATATTCCTGACATTAACGGCCTTGTCAGGTGCGAGAGGAAACTGTCAGCGCTGATGAAATGTAAGTCTCATCTCGCATGCTTTGTCCTTCTGTATTCCGTTTTACTGGATCGCTGCAGACCTCCCATTACATTATTGGAGCCACTTGCCTACCGCATCTGTTACCTTCCAATATCAAGAACGCCTCTACCACCATTTCATAACATCTTAACTACCATCACCATGTTCTGCATCACAAACATTATGACTTGTAAAACGCCTGCCGAATTGGGTGTGGCACACAGCTTCCTCGTTTACGTATCGTGAATTTATAGATCATTGAAAAGTATTGAATGTCCTTGAAAAATTCCATAGCGGAAAAGAGTAAACCAAGAAGTAGCGTCAAACGTCATAATTGGTCAATTAAGAGACGAATAAATGATAATGTAATTTACATTTGCGCATGCGCAGAATGAATTAATGAGTCGAATACAGTCAAATAGGAACGGGACCACCTACAACTGAACCAGCGCATTCACTGATAATTTCATCAAAGTCGGTTGAAAACTGTAGAAATTAGGGTCGTTACGAGGATTGCACATTGGCGCGTGCGCAGTATCTATTGATGATTCAATCATGTTGAAATTAATATGGGATGATCAAATCGTCATCCCACAACTAGCATGCAAATTCGAGCGAGATCGGACGGCTAGGGCGTGAGAAAATGATGCTTGGTAGAATTTACTTTTGTTTTGAAACTAATAGGTGACCATTTAAACCATATTTAGCACATTCTCTGAAAATTTTATCCGAAACATTGAAACAATGATGAAAAAGAGAAGTCTGATACATGTAGGTAGGGTACATTTTTTATTTTATTTCATTTTATTATTATTATTTTATTTTTTTATTTTATTTTATTTTTTTTTGCTTTAGTAGGTAATTTGGAATAAATAGTGGATAAGCCTTTGATATCTTTGTTAAAATTAATGCACTTTTCCTCGTTTTTTATCATGTATATCTTACCTTTTTTACTTTGTGTTTCTCAAATGATGATCCCAAACCATATTTTCCAATTTTCGTCACTGACTGTTGCGTTATGCTTGCCTAATGCTATGTGTTTTGCTAATGCTGTTGTATAGTTGTCATTAGAAGTGGTTTTACTGTGTTTCTTTTTTTTTGTAACCTACTTGTAAGCTATCGCGAGTATGGCCTTCCGTTTTTTTAACACCTAACTGCTTCGTTTATCCATAATAGTAGATATCGCAATCTTTGCACTTGATTTCATAGACTATGTCACTGATTTCATTTTTGGAAAGGGAATCTTTCAGTTTGGAAAATAGGTTTTTGTTTTGATTTTTGATACTGTCTTAAAACGTTAATTTCAATTCACTACTGTAAGATTTTAATTTTTTCTTTATATGGTCTGAGACTAGTCCTATGTATCTGAGAGAAGTGAATTTGGACTTGGGATTGGTATTGCTGTCTGTGCTAGCGTTGAAAGTTATTTTTTCTATCACAGTAGTATGTGTTGATGGCGGAATAACTGCAGGGTTGGTTGGTATCTTAGGAATTTTTATTTCTTGTTATACTAGATGTAATGAAAATTATTCCCTTAATTAACTTTATTAGATAGTAATAGGCCTGTAGGATGGTTTTTGTTTTATTTAAGATTCTATTGTGAAATTGGGGGCGGCAAGGTCTAATCTTCATTTTAGTAGATTTTTTGCAGTATTAAATTTATATTGAAAGGTTTGAGGGGACATGAAGTTAATGATGCGACCTGAATATGCAGGTTTATGATGATGCACCTACTCCCACCTATCGTCATCCTGACTTGGAGACATCCTAACACACCGGGGATCTGATAGACCAGAACCAGCACCAAGCTGAAGGATTACACCCATTTAAGAAGCACTGCTGCAAAGTTTGCCCTATAGTTATTGAGGAGGAAGTTTTCAAGTCTCCGAACAATACCAACTCATACACATGCAAAGGATCAGCAGAATGCCAGACACCTGTGTGTGTGTATAAGTTGGTTTGTAAAGAGCCACCTTTTACGAGGGGAGAGCAGAAACTCCACTCAACTTGAGGGTGAACAACCATCGAGCATCTGTGGTTCGGTCTGATGATGATCTTCCTATAAGCCAACATACCACTGCCCATAGTTCAACTTTTGATGATTGTTTTGGCATTAAACTCTTGAAGAAAATGTGGCCCAACGACATCAAGAGAATACTTCACCAATCGGAAAAAGCCCCTAGTAACGTGTTAGTTGCTTACGATCCTCCAGGCCTAAATATTAGACGTTAAAGCGGTCTCCAAAGTTACGTAAATTCCTTGCCAACGTTGCGAACATCCCAAATTAATCATTTTCTCTTGTAGTTTCGAAAAAAGGCAGAAGCCGAAATATTGAAAATAGTTTTGTGTTGTTATTTTCTGTTCTCTTTTCTTACTAAGTGATTGCAGTCAAGCTCATATATGTGTGTGTATGGAACAAAACACAGCCGAGCCTCATAACCCCCGCGCGCCCATTGGCCCGCGGGGTTCTAGGGGAGGCGCTCGGGGGCGCCCCAGGCAGGGGCGTCGGCCATCCTCTACCTCTTCTTCATCCTCGTCTTCCTATCCCTCATCCTCTTCCAAGACCCCTGTAAATGCCCACCAGTGTGCCCACTGTGAGAGAGCCTTCAGCTCCAAGCGTGGCCTCAGCGCCCACGTCTGGCAGAAACATCCTGTACAGGTCAACGCTGCAATTGATATAGAGCGAGAGCGGCCGAGGTATGCTTCTGAGGATTTGCGGCGAATGGCAGCAGAGGCTGTGCGTAATGGGGTACGCAATATTAATGTATACCTGCAAGCACGTTTTCCCATGCCCACGGAGGCGGGCTGTTGAGAGGCCTGTGGCTTGGAATACGAGGTCGCGGCTTATGTACAGAGGATCTTCCACAGGTTGGGGATGCGACGGTGGCGGGGCATCAGGGAGGACATCCTCCAGTGTTGGTGCCCCGTGGAGGTCACAAAGCAGCTAAGCAAGCAAGGAGGCGGGAATACCAGCGGGTCCAGAGGCTCTGGAGGAAGCATCCGGCTCGTGTAGCTGCAGAGGCACTGGAGGGAGCTGGAGATGAACAAGTTGTGCCCCCACTCCAGAGGTTTGTGGAATTTTGAGAGCCACTCTTGAGTGCTCCCAGCCACAACCCTGGTGTGCCGGTGGTGCCCCCAGCTTCCTCCAGGGATTCCTTACGTGGCATTACGTGCACGCCGGTGCTTCAAGATGAGGCACATAAGTGCCGTGTCAAAAACTCCACGTCTGCTGGACCTGTATTTCTGCCCAACGCTGGAATAAAGCCCCAAAAAGTGTCAAGCTGCTCATCCTCAACCTGTTACTTCTATCGGTAAGGCCCCCGAAAGCGTTGACCCGTGCCCAAACCATCTTCATCCCAAAGAAAGGAGGGAGTGGGCCTGGAGGCTACCGCCCGATATCTATATCGTCTGTAGTCTTCCGCCATTTCCAGAAGATTCTGGCATCTCGCCTCCAAGCTGCTGGTGTCATAGGTGACGTCCAGAGAGTATTTCGGCCAGCTGATGACACAGCAGAGAACCTAAGAGTTCTCCAAACTGTCATTTCGCTGGCCCGCATCAAGAAACAGCAGCTCCATCTTGCCGCTCTGGACGTCGCTAAGGCATTTGATACTGTAAGCCATTTTGCCCTGACCGATTATCTTCATGGTGTCGGGGCACCTGCTCGCTTAATTGAGTATGTTGCCTGTCTGTACCATGAAGGCGTGACAGTCCTTGAGGCAAGAGGCGAGGTGTCGGGGGATGTTGTCATTGGGCCTGGGGTACGCCAGGGGGATTCTCTGTCGCCACTCCTCTTCAACCTGGTCGTGGATACAGCCTTGGGTAAGCTGCCAGATGAATTAGGGTTTGATCTCGCCCCTGGAGTGCGAGTAGGTGAATTGGCTTTTGCCGATGATGTCATCCTACTCGCAGAACCCCGCGAGGGCTTGCAGGTCGCCCTGAAGCTAGCCAGGTGTGGTCTAGTGGTCAACCCTTCTAAGTGTGGGTTGGTCTCCTTGGTCCTGTCGGGCTACCAACATAAGGTAAAGGTGGTGGATGAGGAGTGCTTTGTCATAGGACAGACACCCATCCCCGCCGATCCATGTTGGATGTCTGGCGGTACCTTGGGGTCGACTTCATGGGTGTGGCCACTATAGCCGCAAGCCGTGTAGACCTTGGTGGAGCATTAGCTCGTGTCACCAAGGCTCCATTGAAGCCACAGCAGAAGCTGCGCCTCCTTCGCACGTACTTACTGCCAAAGCTAACCTATGGGTTAGTCTATGGCAGGCTTACTACGGGGAGGCTGCTTGAGTTAGATCGTGAAGTTCGCTCTGCTGTACGCTCCTGGCTAGGTTTTCCACCTGGTGTCCCAAGTGCTTACATCCCGGGTGTGGTGTGGGAAAAGAGCCACGGAGTTACTCGAGTTGGGCATCTTGGTAGGAGTACTCCGTGGTATCACCACCCGCGTCGTGAGGGGTTCTTACTTGAACTAGTGGTCACTTTATAGGGGCACATCCTTTCATCCCATTCTTCCTCCTCGTCCTGCAACTTCCATCAGCCCTAGAGCCGGCGTCGGGTAAACCTGGGCGTCCTCCCCAATTTTTTATTTTATTTGTTTAGTTTTCAATTTAATGGCGTGCCCACTCCGTCTTCGAGGAGAGGTTTAAAAAAAAAAACTCGGCTCGCAAAGTGGGGCAGAACACCCGGGTTCCTGGACATCTGAAGATTGTCGTCTGAAAAATGAAAGTCATTCGGAAACTCGGAAAACTACCTATTTGTATTCATTTAGCCTCAAATCAACACATTCTGAGCGGGTTGGGTCCGAAGCATAAGGTTCTCGAGGTTTCATAAAGAAAGAAAAAAAACTCGGCCTTGACCCCGCCAGGGGGGCTTCGCCCCCCTGGACCCCTCCGGATGTTATTACTTTGAGCCTGACTGCTAAAATGTAAAAAACATATAATCATGTTTTAGCTCCTCGCTCTCACTTTATTATAGAAATGATCACGACGATTGAGCTCTTGTGAGATGATTATCTCCTAATAGAAACTCGCGAGTAAACATTCACTTTATTATAGAAATGATCACGACGATTGAGCTCTTGTGAGATGATGATCTCCTAATAGAAACTCGCGAGTAAATATTCACTTTATTATAGAAAGAGGCTAAAGAGGCTACATACGAAATTACAGCTTCCTATAGTGTAAAGTATAGAAATTACCTATTAAAATGATTTAACCACCGCTTCACAAATCAAACCGTTCTCGCAATATTCGGATCACCGGCTATGAATCACATAATCGAAACACCAGCTCAATGAAATCATCAGAAATTAACAGGCGGTTGCAATCATGTTCACAATATCAATAATTGAGAATGATCACCTGTGTGTAAACAATTATTCATATAACCATGCTCATAACTCAGCTTGTTGGCCACGCACTTCGCAGTAGTTAATATAGTATGGTTGGATAAATCGAGAGCTTTCGAACGAATGGTCAACGAATTTTGTGGGATGAAAAACGACGAAGTATCATATCCCTAGCAACGACTCGGTTGTAAGCGGAAATCATCACAATTATTGGCGCTACTTTCATCTCACTTTATAGTCTCAGTTTTCGGCGGGGGATCCATCGCTAAAACATGATTCCATGTTAAAATGCGTGTGTGTGTGTGCGTGTGTGTGCATGTGTGTGTGTGTGTGTGTGTGTGTAATTTCAAAGCCATGCTGATTTTTTCGCTAAATCAAATTTCAATACACTTCGACATCATCAATACGATAATTTACGAAAATTTGCTAATACGTTCATGCTGCATGACAGGATGTTTTCCCTCGAAAATGGCCACTCTACCTCTCTTCATCTCATTTCTGGCGGCCTACTGTTTCCGCCGTACGTCCATTTCTCTCGGCCAACTCCCAAACCGCAGTAGGCAGATGGATCGACTCACCTAATCCCCGTGAAGAGGGTAAAGGAGATCGTCGAAGACAACGTGAAGACTCGCCGACTTTCCTCCGGGAAGTGTCAGAAACCCGAGGAGATGGGAGAGGAGCCCCCACAGCCTGGATCCCTTGTCACAACTCGTGTCCCAACTTCCCCGTAACTCCGTCCGCGGGCCGAAAGTCACGTTTGCAAGGGAATCCAACTCTAACACTCGACACCCTCCTACTGACAACTTCTTGGAGGAGTTACAAGCTTTTGTATGCTACAATCTTTCGCATTTCGGTCCGGATTTTCAGCGGACACTCCGAAACCATTTAGGCTAATAACAAAATATCGAACCATTGTGATAACTGAACTTTCTTCCTCCGTTTTTACTCAATCCATGTGTTACAATTACCTAAGTTATCATTTTAAGTTGCATTTTCGTCCGACTGCCTATTTTAGCGAATTTCCGTAAAAAATGAAGGTATCGCAATGGCTCTAAAATTTTCGAATATTTTCTTGTTTTGAATCCGTTATGAGGCATTCTGATTGGAATCCTAGAGTGTAACCCTTTAAATGGAATCCAGATACTCCATTTGGAGGACAGCTGATGACGTTGGCGACGCCCGAGGCAGTCGGGCGAAAGCCCCAACCTGCAGTGGTTGTTTACTTAACTTTATTTAAATTTTACTAGTATATATATTTTGGCAGAATATTTCTAGAATAAAGTTCGTTAACTATAAAATAGAACATTCAAATATAAAGAAATTCTGCGCTGAATAGGAAGAGAACTTCTCCCAATGAGGGTGTGGGGGGGGGGGGGGGGGTTAAAGACATAGAATTTTTCAGTGTCTAGCAGATTCACATGCAAGATTTTAGGAGTTTCTGATGATAATCGCTTACAACCAAATCGTTGCTACGGAACCGTAAACTAATTCGTTGACCAGGCAAAAGTAAAGTATACAGTTTTACTGATATTCAATGTGAGCTTATTCTTAACCAACCAACCATTCACTGATTTCAAACCCCTTTTGGCTTGGTCTAATAAGTGTTGGGCATAATCTTATCGTCGAATAGGAATACGATTGTAATCGCGATAATTATTCGTTGATTCTGAGTCAACTGCGATTAAATTCGTATTCGTGTAATCGTATTCATCTGTCGGCGATTACACGAATACAATCCATAAAAATGCGTCACGGTCATCAATTTCAATAGGGCGTCCCTCCTATAATATGCGAAGCCTTGCTAATGTTACCTAGATTCAGAAGGACGTGCTTAAAACGAATTCAACGATTGGAGCCCAGCATATTAGTCTCAAATCTATTTCAATAGGACGTCCCTCTGAAGCTAGGTAATATTAGTAAAGCTTCGCATATTACAGGAGGGACGCCATATTGAAATTGATGACCGTGACACATTTTTATGGGTTGTATTCGTGTAATCGTTGACCGGCAAATACAATTACACGAATACGAATATAATCGCAGTTGAGTCAGAATGAATGAATAATTATCGTGATTACAATCGTATTCGTATTCGACTATAAGATTATGCCCAACACTGATCGGCAACTATCGACTATCGCGGATCTCTTCATGCTGCCTTAATTCGGGGCCCCAGGTAAACGTTAGCTCCCCTCTACGTATTTCCTTCAATCCCTCAAGTCAGCAGATGGTTTTATCCCTTTGGACCCCCAGGAAACCGCTCAGCCAAGCGGTTACTCGGGTTTGGCCCTCCCGCTCTCCCTGTGTTCCGTTAGCCCCCCCCCCCCCCCCCCCCCCAACACATCAGCAGGACCGGCTCTCTCTTTCTCTGCTCTGACTTGTACAAATGGTCGCCGCTCTCAAGTGTCCTCCTTCCTCCACCTCCTTACAACGATCCCACTCCGCGACCAACCTTTTTCCCTGAAACCGTTTCCTCTCATGGGCCTCTACTATTCTTCGGATTACTTTTACTTTCACTTTTTCTTCAGTCTTTCCACTACTCGCTCGTCGTTAAAAAAAAAAAAAAAAAAACCCATGGGGTAGATACAGTGATTAATCACGTCCATTTTTGCTGTCTGTTGGGGGAATGTTGTTGAAGGGAAGTTTTCTGGCACTCCAATGCATGTGTCAGAACTCGAACGGTAAACGTAACTTAACACGTCAGAGTAAATTTCTGCTCGTCATTCAGGGTGTAGCTGTGAAGAGCCGGGGGTCGAAACGTAATTATCTACATGAACTCTTTGGGTTAAGATTCTGGAGAAAATAATGGAGCAACGACGCCAAAAAGGCTATCAGACAATTACCCCTACTTCTGCACATTACGGGTTATATTGACCTGAAGAGTGTTCTAACTCACAGCAATTTTGGTGTAGGAATAAGAGGCGCTTGGACTCTCAGTAGCCTCCCAGCCAGGTTCCTTGTAGTAGAGCGGAATCATACTTTACACGTAACTTCAAACGTCAGAGTAAATTTCTGCTCGGCATTTAGGGTGTAGCTGTGAAGAGCCGGAGTGCGAAACTTGATATATATTATTATCTACAATGTTGTTTAGACGGCCTGAAGGGAATTTTCTGGCACTCCAGTGCATCTCTCTGAACTCGACAGGAAACGTAACTCTACAAGTCAAAGTAAATTTCTGCTCGTCATTTTGGGTGTAGCTGGTGAACAGCCGAAGGGCGAAACATACATTTATATTGTTATCTTCAATGTCAAAATATTATTATCTACAGTCGAAAAATCAAACTGTCCATATGAAAGAATGAGTTTGTTGGCCAGCACTTTTTAAGCACATTAAAATGGTCTATTGGTGCTAAAACAAATCAATAAAAAATGGCGGTTCTTTTCCGTTAATTCACTACCAAACATTCTTCTTGGTTTCCGTTAATTCACTGCCATTGAAATATAAGCTATTCGATACAAAACTATTCCATAAACATCAGAATACGTGTTCTGTGTTTTCATAGCCGTGTAGGATTCCTGCAATTGTTATCTTATCTATTAGCGATAGGAGCAGCGCGGCGCGGCGGGCGGCCAGTCCAGACAGTCATTGTTGCGGTAGCAGTAGCCATGAACATGTTGCTACATATTCCAGGTATTTACTACATATTTAATAACACAATTACCTAATGAAAACCAAAACCATACCTACTTTAAGTACAAACATGATTGGTAGTGAATTAACGGAATCCCAGACCAAAACAATAATGGTAGTGAATTAACGGAAAAGAACCCAAATGGCTAAAAACGGTCGAAATTTTTAGGAATTCGCTGTAAGGACGTCCCTCTGAAGCCAGGTAATTTTAGCTTGGCTTCGTATATTATAGGAGGGACGCCCTATTGAAATTGATGACAGTGTCGCATTTTTATGGGTTGTATTTACAGTAATCGCCTGCATCATGACTAAAAGTGCGAATTTTCAAAGACAATTTGTAGATAACATTAAATCAGGCATTCAAATTCTGGTAATTGAGGCCAACCATGTTCTGAATAAAACTAGGGGGACACCGTGTGACGAAATCGCAAATAAAATTTATAAAATGCAGCTAGACTCGGAAATTTGGTAAATTGTGGGTATTTTCCATCTAAAAATCCATTTTTCTCACTTCTTTTAAAACTTGGAGATCTGGAAGTGGTTGCAATGATGTCTCAGCGCTACAAATACTTTGACTGTGACACCCCACATGCCCTTTTGTCAAAATTTGGTCAGTTATTGATATTTTCAAGTAAAAAAATACTTTTCTCTGTTATTATGAATCTTAGAGATCTGGGAGTGGTTGCAATCGACTCAGCAATAAAAAATACAAAAAATACGTGTGATGATTAGTAGTGGGGGCTTCCGTACTAGCTAAACAGGCAGTGTTGCGCATTATCTTATCGTCGAACACGAATACCATTGCAATCGCGATAATTATTCATTGATTCTGAGTCAAATGCCATTATATTCGTATTCGTGTAATCGTAATTGTGTAACCGTATTCGTCTGTCGACGATTACACGAATACAACCCATAAAAATGCGTCACGGTCATCAATTTCAATACGGCGTCCCTCCTATTATATTCGAAGCCTTGCTAATGTTATCTAGCTTCAGAGGGACGTCCTTGAAGCGAATTCAACGATTGAAGCCCAGCCTATTTGTCTCAAATCTATTTCAATAGGACCTCCCTCTGAAGCTAGGTAACTTTAGCAAGGCTTCGCATATTATAGGAGGGACGCCCTATTGAAATTGATGACAGTGTCGCATTTTTATGGGTTGTATTTACAGTAATCGCCGACAGAAGAATACGATTACACGAATACGAATATAATCGCAGTTGACTCAGAATCAACGAATAATTATCGCGATTACAATCGTATTCGTATTTGACGATAAGGTTATGCCCAAACACTGTACAAAAACCAGTAAAATGTTATTTTCTGGCGGATCGCATAACTTTCCCACACCGACCCTCTCGTGGATAAGAAAAGCAAAAAGTAAAAACACCCGGAGCATTTGATGTTCTATAAGTGCCGCTAGGTCAGCACCTAGAGTGGTAAAAACAGCCTGTGAGCCTACCAACTCTTTCTCGCACACTCCCCGACAACAAAACCTTCCAAGAGGCCGATATAACAGGTTTCGCCTTTTTTTTTTCTCCAGGCTTTTTAAAGGCTTTTTCGCTATCAAAGTCCCCATTCACATCCTCATAAGGAGGCACTTAAAACAAACCTTTCCTCCTTCCCTAATGGCCCCCACCCCACCATCTCTGGACGTTTATGTACGCCCGCCTACCGGCCTCCCACTTTGAAATTCCGTGGGTGTTTCGTTCCATTTCAGATGAAACTCAAACTGGTTCATCGTTTGGATGACGTCATGAGGACTGTACTTACCTACCGTATTTACCGGTGTTTAAGAAACTTTCTTCCGAGAAAATTGGCTCCAAAAGATCCTGGATATGAGGGTCTTATAAATACACCGAAGGTGGTATGAGCTGAATAACTCACAACACAGTAATCAGTGACTTTTGACACAACCCAGTAATTAAACAATTTTAAAAAATTTAGGAATGGTCGTTCACGACCTCTCCCAGATCTCTAAAACTCACAATCAGTGAGAAAAATCGATTTTTAAATGAAAAATGACTTTAAAATTGACGAAATTTTCGATTTCGGCTGAGTAATAAAAAAATTTCTTTGCGATCTAGTCACACGGCTGTCCCCTCAGTTTTATTCAGGACATGGTTTGCCTCAATGATCAGAATTTAAGTGCCTAATTTAGTGTTATCCACAACAACATTTCTTTGAAAATTCGCTCTATTAGTCATGCTGCATTACTGAGTACTTTTTACACTACGTGCATACATTTCGTGATGGGCAAGTTCTTGAAGGGTGTGATGCCAGGCTGTTGATGCAGAGCAAATTTTGTTTAATCAATCTTGTTGAACTCAAAACTGTCTATCCACAATAAGCTCATATTGTACAAGCAAGTTGAATCTGTCAATGAGGTAATCCGCAAACAAGCCGTCAACCACCTTTTGAAGCCCAGAGATCATGTTAACGAGGATGTCGTCCAGCTCCTTGACACCGATGATCTACTTAGAAGGTTTAAATGAACTAAACCGCATGAACTAAGTGAAATAAAATGAGCGTCAGGACCAGTGACTCAATTATCAGAACAATAAGTCTAAAGTGAAGTATATTAGATCTTAAGAAAATGTATAATTTATCACATGAATATTGCTTATAAGTTGTTATTACTTGGCGCAATGAAACTTGTAAAAAAAAAAAAAAAAAAAAAAATCTTTCGAGCCTTTCCCATGTTTACTCAATGATTTACAACTATTAACATAGTGATTCACTCGAAAGGAAACGAGCTGGTTGAAAAATTGTTCCTTTTTGCTTATTTGTGGCTCGAGGTCACTTGCTGATGGTGAGTCGTTGAAATTACAAAAGGTCCCGTTGTTTGTGTGTTGAGTCTGCAGCTACACCAGCAATCGGATTAACCCCCCCCCCCACACCATCTCACTACTTAGCTATAACCACGTTTGCCTGAGTCCGCTGATACGTTGCGGTCAGCCTCATTCTCTCTTTCTTCCTATTTCACTTCTCTCTTTCTTCACCTTCATCATATCCTTCACACTCATTCTCAGCCTTTGTCATTTCATCGTCAAAAACCCTCATGGTACTGGCTACTGATCCTTTTCAAAAACCCTTCCATAGTAATGGGCTGGTACCTACCAGATGAAAATCAAAAAAAGATGGAGTTATGCACGTACTTAATTGTCCATCAATCCATTTTTCCAATGTCCATCTGTTTGCAACAAAGAGGTAATTAGTG
Source organism: Adelphocoris suturalis (assembly GCA_030762985.1). Classification (NCBI taxonomy): domain Eukaryota; kingdom Metazoa; phylum Arthropoda; class Insecta; order Hemiptera; family Miridae; genus Adelphocoris; species Adelphocoris suturalis. Next base: position 69,007,085 of record CM061044.1, read on the forward strand.
ATTGGTGATAGGTAGATATGTAGAAGGTTCAGGTGGTAGGTAGCTAATTACAAAAACGTCTGCCAAGTTGGGAGGGGCACATTGCTTCCCCATTTACCTATCATGAATGTATAAATCATTGAAAAATTTTAAATAATCTTGAAAAATTCCATAGCGGAAAAGTGTAAATCAAGAAGTAGCGTGAAATGTCATAATTGGACAATTAAGAAAATAAAAAAATGATACTCAATGTAATTTACGTTTGTGCAAGTGCAGAATGAACTGATGAGTTGAAAACAATGAAATAGGTACGGGACTATCTACAACCTAAGCCGCACATTCGCTGACATTTTCATCAAAATCGGATGAAAACTGTGGAAATTAGGGTCATTACGTATTTCACATTGCCGAATGTGCAGTAGCTATTAATGATTCATGTTGAAATTGATATGGGGTAATCAAATCGTCATCCCCCAAATATCATCCAAATTTTAGCGAGATCAGAACACTAGGACATAAACAAATGGAGCATAATTGAAATCACGTTTGTGCATGAGCAGAATGAAGTATTGATTTGGCAACAATGAAACTGACAAGGGACCGTCTCTACCCGTACATTCCCCAAAAATGTTAAGTATAGTATTTTTATGTTAGGAAAAAGTAAATGAACGAAACACACTCCATTTAAACTGATTCAGTACAAGAATGACAGTTATTTCTCAAACTCTCACATCTAAACTCTGATAATTGCCAATAGATGAATAATAATAATAATGGAAGATTCTACACCCTTCCCCCAACTGTCATTAATACTTCCTCACAACGAAATCCTTGTAGTATCACCCGTCTGCCGCTTCTTCTGACTATACCCGCCACCATATTCTCAAGGGTTGATTCATTGGATGATTCTTGGTTTGTGGAAGGTTGAGATGCATCATCTTCATGATGACATTGTTGAGAAGAATCTTCTGGTAAATCAACTGCCTCTTGAGGTAGTTTTCGAAAGAATGATGAGTTTCTCGTTACCTTCATTCCATCTCTCGATGCTGTTATCTTGGTGCCTTCTACTTTCGTTATTCTCAGTGACTTCGGATCATACACAGAGCTGTATTTATTAATCTTCCTCTGCTTCACTAAAACTGTATCTCCTTCGTGTAAATCATGAGTTTTTGTATTTCTTCTATAATCTGCGTACTGCTTATTTTTGTCCTTATTTGTTTCGTCCTTGGCTCTTAAATTTTCATCAATGTCTTCTTCATAAACCTCCGTAACAATCTGAGGGAGAAATGATCTGATGTTACTTCGTACTAGAGCTCGAGCTGGAGAAACCCGAGTAGAGCAGTGAGGGGTAGCACGGTACTGGATTAAAAACTCTGGCAAAGATTTCTCCCAGTTTTTCTGTTCAGCAACAGTAGTTCTAATCGTTTTGTTCAAGCTAGACATGAAGCATTCCATCCGCCCATTAGCTTCGTTAGCAATATGTAATTTACGAAAATTCGCTCATACGATCATGCTGTATGACTGGAACTTCATTCTCGAAACAAGCCTAATACATCGTCTTTTGCGATTCATTCTATGTAGAATCACGCGCAATAGATCTGCAGTAGTTTCAAGACTCTCACAATCCACTGCGGCACAAGCTCAGATAGCGACAAAAAATTTCACACTTGAAAGCTTCTAAGGAAGACGGGGATAGCTGGTCGTGGGGTATTTTGACTAATTTGATGGGCTACCCGTACCTAGTGATGGGACATTCCTACTCAGCTGAGTGAGCTAAAATGTCTCCTGTTCATCCTAGGAAGTTGAGATTTGATACGGAAACTATCAGGGACACAAAGAGACGATTGCAATTATTGTCTCTTTCCTAATCAGCTGAGTATTGAAAATCAAATATACACATCCATGCCAAGAAGGATACTTCGCCCTACCCAATCCATAGAAGTAATTCTTTCCCGTCTCCCAAATGTTTTTGAACAGAGTTTACAAAACAGCACAGAGTTTACAAAACAGCACATTCATGGTCTTAACAAGGGGTTTCTGAGGAGATATCGGACATTAAACAAACTGTGTCAAGATTCATGGGCAAAGATTGCATCACAGGTTTTGGGAGATCACATGTCAATTATTGCATGGTACCCCCTTAAATTATTTTGCAGAGAACCAGGTCCTCTATGAGCCTACACAGTTTTGCGGGTTTTGACCTATGATCGAACACTGGGGAACCCTGATAATTTTTAACAGATTACATGAAGTTCTTAGAACAAACCTTATACATCGTCCTTTGGGATTCTATGCCGAATGAATCATTTCCTGGCTCTCAAATATTTTTGAACAGATCTTACAAAACAGTACATATTTAGTCATAACATGGCTTTTCTAAGAACATTATTTGACAGTTAACAAAAATTTTCCGTGTTAGGATTCCTGGCTAGTGATCATATCACAGGTTTTGGAAGGTCGCATGTAAATTATTGCTTGATGACCCCCTAAATTATTTCGCAACCTGGACCTCGATTTGCCTGCAAAGCTTTGAGGGATTTGAGCTAAGACTGGGGAACCCTGATAATTTCTAACAGATTACAAGAAGTTCTTAGAACAAACCTTATGCATCGTCCTTTGGGATTCATTCTATGTCGAATAGATCCGCAGTAGTTTCAAGACTCTCACACCACTGCGGCAAAGCCTCAGACCGCGACGAAGAGATAGGTGCCGTGAATTATGGGAGGCGCTGATGTAAATTCAGCCTATATGACCCAAACAGAAGGCCTTTCGCCGTACCCTTCAGCCGACTGAATCCTGCATGACCCCCCTGCCTCCTATCACCGGCAAAAAACCCCTCAGTTGTTTTATGTCATCCTTTCCTTCCCCATGACCTAATTGCGCCTTGGACTACGTGCCGTCACCTGACTCCCGGCAGTAAATTTTAATCAATTATAAGGCTGGAGAGTAAATTGGGAAGAAACTCGGAAGTTTCCAAGGAAGACGGGGATAGTTGGTTGTGGGGTATTTCAACTAAATTGATAATAAGAGAGCCGGGGAAAGGGGGTGGTCAAATATTCAGGGGAGGTGGTCCCTGAAACCGGCTGGGCACACATTTTAATATTGCACCCCCTTGTTGTGTTTTCTTCAACTACCTACTTCCCTTTTCGGTCTGACATTAACTTGCTTGAGTGTCTTCTTTCTTACTTCTCAAAAGATCCTGAACGTAACATGGGAAACGTGCAACCATTGTTTGACTCTGATCTGTCGTAGTGTGAGAAATATGGAAAATGAGATAATTAAAATATTCCAACTTCAGTCAGAATTCCACTCATGCAGCATGATTTTATGGAAGAATTTTCGAAAATTATCGCATTAATTATATTATGTTAGATTGATTCGAAATTTGAGCTTTTTGAGTGCAAAGAAAATTATAACCATTATTTTTATGACATAAAACGTATTCTGAATAGTAATCTGTTAGTCAAAAAGAGATTCTAGTTTTTTTTTTTTTTTGTGGTTTTGCTCACAAAAATGAAATTCCCTTTGAAAATTTTTAATGAAATTTAAGTGAATTTTCAGCATATTTTGTACATGAATCTTCTAATGTACTATTTTAAATTTGATAAACTTTATTTGAGCAATATTCTGCTAGAATTATAATTTTAACCATCATTCGCCGTATTCAGCCATTTTAGCGAATTTTTGAAAAAAATGAACTATTGCAATGGCGCAAAAAATTCTAAAATCAAAAGTTTTTAGAAATTTCTTCATTAAAATCCGTTTTGAGGCATTCTGAAACGAATCTTAGCGTTTAACGCTTTTTCATATGTATATGTATTTATTTATTGATATCCGTGTACTTCCAGACGTCCTTCAGCACTGAGTCGAATGCGACCACTCCCAGATCTCTAGAATCAGCGAGAAAAGTTGATTTTTATGTGAAAAATGCCTTTTTGGTTTATTGTTTTCAATAATAAGCCTATGTGATCGTGTAGCAAAAAATTTTTATAACCCCCCCTCAAACTTTGTCACTTTACGTTTCAAGGTGCGTAGAATCCAAATTTGAAATGTCCGTCCGTCGTCCGCCGTCCGGGCCATAAAAGGCCTTAGAATTGACTTAAAAAATCTGTTCTTTCGCACATAGAAATAGTTGGTCCTAACTTCTCGCCAGCTCGATCGCTCTACTCTCATGGGTGCTATGAGCCAAAAATAGGTGAAAAAGTGTCTTTTTTTTAATATTTCAAGTTGTATAGAAATTGGAGATTTATGAGTGAAAAGAAAATGTTAGCTATTAATTTTATGAAAAAAAAAAAAAAAAAAAGTATTCTAAATGATACTCTTCTATTCAAAAAAAGATTTTGGATTTTAGGCTATTTTTTGCAATTTTATAGATTTTTTAAAACAAAATTTAATGAAGTTCAAGTTTTTAGCATAATTTCGTACATAAATTGTTGAATGTTCTATTTCATAGTTGATAAACTTTATTTGACCAATCTTATGCTAAAAAATATCAATTTAACGATTCTTAGCCATTTTCAGTGATTTTGTCAGCACATTTTTTGAAATTTGACCAATTAAATGATATCAATATACAGTATAGGTAACACTTTTATGTGTTGGAAAGATGACTTGGTAATACATTGTTATGTTTATCAACTATATTAAAAAGCGTAAAATTGTGAGATAATTGAACCCATTTGTGAGGTCCGAAGCTCCGAGTTCCGATACTAAATATACTATAAGCGGCGTTTAATAATTATGGACCAGAGATCTACGTAGAAGGGCTGTCTAATACATAAATAATAAACCTTTGTGTAATAATTTGCAGCGTTTTTTCAACCAAATTTAGACCATGGGGCATGTAGTCGATGTATTCTTCAGCGCTGAGTCGAATGCGACTACTCCCTTAGTCCTGGAGAACTGGGAATTTTCTCGCTTATTATCTGTCCTAGAGATCTGGGAGTGGTCGCATTCAACTCAGCGTTAAAAAATACATCGGCGTCTGGCCCCATGGTCAAAATTTTATCAAAAGTGGACATTTTAAACATAAAAATAGCTTTTCCTCGCACAATATTGATCATAGAGATTTGGGAGTGGTCGCATTCGACTCCGTGAAAAAATAGAATACTTTGTCATATTAACACCAAAAAATGACGGTTATCAGCAATTAATAAAGCTAGTTGACCTTTCTAAGCCTCCTATTACACTTAGTTTCACTTATCTGGGGTCGAATAATCCATTTTGGTGGTCAGTCGTAAGAAACACTAACACCACGAGAAAAATGAATTTTTCCGAACTCATTGTGACTTCCACTGCGTTAAGAGCAGGCTATGGTTTCGGCCATGTTTTCTGCTCCCATTCGGATCAACATTATTTTCCCGACGTCGTTTAAATCCTCGAATCATGCACCGATTTCCATGACTTTTTTGTTTTAATCTTCAAGTGAAACCAATCTCTAGCTATCCGTTTAGGCGTTTTGGGAGAAAAATGTCACTAGAAGCTGCAATTCATCAACAAAGTCTCTGCTAAGAGAGTTACTCTCTTCGAGTGATGATTGCTTCGTTGGATGAAAATTTATCGCAAATCTCCCTGACGGATGTCTTCCTTAGCTCTCACGCTTCAATTCACGTGTTCAAACGACAAAATCGGTTGATTTTTCACGAAGTTCTTTGATCGGGAAACTGAATTTGCGATTCGATGGCTTTTCAAACTTCCGAAGCGAGGCGGACGTCAAGGAAGTTCAGGGGTTTTACGCTAAATGCCACTAACTTCGACCACTCTTCCCGCCTGGGGACTGTAAATCGGGTCCCGTTTCTCCCAAAATCTGAGATCGGGTCACTGGGGTTTTGATGAAACAGTTTGCGTTTCTTTGATGAGATAATGTGCCAAGCTTTTGACAAAATGACATCTTTTTTTTTTTTTACGAAACCTCGAGAACCTTATGTTTCGGACCCAACCCGCTCAGAATGTGCTGATTTGAGGCTAAATGAATACAAATAGGTAGTTTTCCGAGTTTCCGAATGACTTTCATTTTTCAGACGACAATCTTCAGATGTCCAGGAACCCGGGTGTTCTGCCCCCGCACTTTGCGGCGGTTCCGATCTGAACCAGTGGGTTTGTTTTTGGGTTGTTTCGAAGGAGTTGGTAAATCTATGTTTCTGACTGATACAAAATGATGTGTGGGGAGAATATATTGCTTTTTTTATTGATATTCCGTAAAAAATGAAGATGTTGTGGTGGATTGTGATGGACATAAGCTGATTATATGTTTCCGAAACACGATGATCAACGAAAACGATTGATATCGTTCCAGCCTGATATCGCATAACTTGGATAAACTCTAGGGTAATTTGCAAAATCTGATCAGCTTTTTTTTCAAAGTTGAATCATCCTAGTATAAATAACTAGTTATAATAGAAATTTACGACAATAACTAATGATTTGGATTCCGAATTTTTCTGTTATCGTCATGCCATATAATTAAATTGCAAAAAAAAAAAAAAAAAAACAATACTCAGTAGGTATCTACGTAATCGGAAATACCCGAATTTCGTCCAAACTCGTTTTACCAAGTCAAAACTAAATGTAGGTAAACCTCGTCTATAAACATTCTTAGAGAGATTTTACACATATCAGTTTTTGCTTAGTTTATGGTCTGAATGCTCTCTACGCTCTCATTTCAAAAATATGTAACATCAAGTAATCAATCCCTAAGTAATAATTGAGACTATTTGGATATATTGATAAGTATAACAGGGTGGCAGATCGATAACGGAGAGCAGCCATGGGGCCTTGTAGGACGATAACGGGAAAGATACGAAATACGTAATTCAAAGAGTTTTCACCTTTTTGAGATATGTATCATTCCAACCTAGGAGTGCTACCCGATGAGCACTGCACATTTAATTAATCGGGCCTGATAATTATTATGAAGTAGGCATTATATGGATCTCTGAAACCGAAGACCGAAGAAGGTTTGCATTCGGTCCGGGTATGATGGTATTGCTGTATTACGTTTTCATTATCTTTCGTTGTACTTGGTTGTCCCTGATGATGTCCAGAGGCCATCAGGTATTTCAACTGTAGCCTGAAGCCATCATAATTCAACTGTAACAAATTACTCACATGTGGAATGAAGTGTGTAAAAGGAAGTTGTGTGATCGCACCGGAAGTTTTCTGATAACATTTGAAGGCAGGAGTTAAGAGTTGGGTAAAGTATGAATACGCAGAGTACCTTGAAAAAACCACGTTGGCAAATTAATAAGGGCAGCAGAAATACAACTGGGTTATAAATCGTAATGAGGTAGGAAGATGGTGGAGTTGGTAGGTAAGGGGAGCTGTTATTATTTAATGTTGGGCTGGTTTTGAATCATGTGAGATCCACCATTGGTTGATGGAGGGGTGAGGGTTTGGGTTGGTAGGTGGGTGAGAGGGGGTGGGGCTAATGGAGTGAGAGATGCAAGAAATGGGTGGAGGGTGGGAGGAAAGGTGTGGGTGAGAGGAGTATAGAAAAGGGAAAGGGCGGTACGGGAAGGGACAAGAAGGGGTACAAAAAGGGGTTGGAAAGGGGTCAGCAAAAAGACGCAGAAGGAGTAAGCAAAAGGGGTGGGGTGGTCACGAAAGGGGTGGAAAGTGGAAGTGAAAGGGGGTGAGAAGGATCAGAGAAGGGGGAGAAGGGACAGAAAAGGGGAAATAGGGCTGTGTGGAAGAGAATGATGAATGAGAATGTTGGGGGGGGGGGGGGGGGGGGGAAGCACGCCCCATCTTCTTTTTCTTGAAAGGATTTATCGTTGAAGGTAAAAAGTGGGTCTTCGGTTTCAGAGATCCATATAATGCCTACTTCATAATAATTATTAGGTCCGATTAAATAAATTTGCACTGCACATTGGGTAACATTCCTAGGTTGGAATGATTCATATCTCAAAAAGGTGAAACTTTTCGAATTACGTATTTTGTATCTTTCCCGTTATCGTCCCAAAAGGCCCCATGGCCGCTCTTCGTTATCGATCTGCCACCCTGTTATACTTATCTTTATATCCAAATAGTCTGAATTTGTGCTAAGGGATTGATTACTTGATGTTACCATTGTTGTTATTTGTTAAAAAAATGAAATGACATGAAATTCCTGGATCGAGCCATTTGTGATGTGCTATGTTTTGGTAAGCTATAAGTACTTTTTTAAATTTCTAGCTGGGTAAATCATTTTGGAGCATTCTAAAACGAATCCTGAAGTTCAACATATTATATATGTGTAGGTATATGTATTTATAGGTGTTAAGACGCTCGTAAACACCCTTCACTTTCTTCTCTATCAAATATTTGATAATTTACTTTGTAATATTACTTGTACTTGGTATGCTGAGATTTGAGAGAGAGACCACATACTAGTCCTTCCAGAAACATGCTCGCGAGTTTGTGTACCCAGGCAGAGAACGACTAGGCTTGTATGGAAATGTAAAGTGAAATTTATATATTTTTCGTGGTAACTTGTTAGTTGTATAATTTGGTTACCTTTCGAACAACGTTCTCGCAAATAAACTCAAACAGAGCCTCACCAACTCTGAGTAATTTCCGATAAATATGCTCGCGAATACTCAAGCAGAGCTTAACCTATGGAAATCTCAGTTTAATGTAATAGATAATATTTACTAGGTTGAAAGAAGAAACAACTCTTATTGAACGAATATTGGATATATATTATAGAGTTTTGTACAAAATCTTATGAGTTATTTTTACAGAGCTTATTTTTAGAGTATTTAGCTACGAGTAGATATAAAGATAGGTTTGTACTTGAAATATTTATGGTATGTTAGTTGTATGCAAGTCGGAAGGGGAGTGGATGAGTTTGAGACCGGAGCCTGTGTTTAGTAAGAGAGGATTCGAGGAGAAGTGGAGCCGTGGTCCCAGCGAGAAACTGTAATCCCAGGACCACGTTTTCGAGTATACGGGGACCTCCCGCTTATTTCTGCTCGAAAGAGATCTCGGAGGTTGCGAGTCTCCAGAGATGCAGCCTGATGGCCAGGGTGTAAACTATCGTGTTTCCTGCTTCGAGTTATTCTTCAGGCAGTTTGCCTGCGAGCATACAAAATATGTTCGTGGCAATAGGTATTTATATGTGCCACTCTATACGATGTTATCTACCCTTAGGAACTTCCTAAAAACCCAAAATGGTTCCGAAATGTCAATAATGTCAAAAGAAAGGCTAAGTTCGTTGGCCAGAATTTTAGGAGTACTCTAAGGGGTCAAATTTTAAAAATTAATGGTAAAAATCGTTAAAAACGCGTTTTTTTGGTGGAAATTACTATTCCAAGTATCGGAGCAAATGATATATTCGGAATCAGCGCAAAATTTTCTATATGGATAGTCCATCAAATATTTAAAAGTGTCATAGTTCAAATATCGCTAAATCTGTTGAAAAAGTTGCTTCGAAAATTCGCTCATTATCCCATGCTGCATGAATGTAGTAGTAGTATGTGTAGTATATATTTTATTGTAGAAATCATTTTTACAAATGATTATTACAAGTGAGTACAAGTATTCGTACATATTAATAGAACCATATAAATAAACACAATTATATAGACAAAACTATCTGAATTATAATCGATAATGATCAAAATAATATATCAGTGTATATACCTACCATACTCAAAGATTTGAGTAGAAAATCAGAGCGCTACAAATCTTATTTAATTCATCCAAATAATACAATAGGCACTAAAATCAAAGAAAAGAAAACGATCCTTCAACAGTAAGTGTTTCAAGGCATTGATATGAAGGTAACCTTAATTGAGGTTAAAAAGCTAGACTTTTAGGATTGTAGAGAAATAATCACAATGACTTCATATTATACCTAACAGCAATATACTTCTTTGAAAAAAGGTAAAATTGCAATTGACTCATCGAGTTACTTATAGGTTGGTAGGTACACTTTATTTTGTCTAGAACTGAAAAAAATCACCTAAATATTTAATGAAAAGTAACATTATTCCTCAGCTGGCATAGCCAGTACTTTTCCCTGGTCGCCTCCGTGTGAAAAAAAAAAAAAATATATATATATATATATATATATATATATATATATATATATATATATATATATATATAGACTTTCAAAGAAACAAGTAAAACAAAATGTTCTCCTTCATGCCATGTTTCAGTAAATCAAAGTATGTCGTAGGTACTTATTTATTATTTTTAAGTTCAGAAAACAAGTCCTCATTTATTCAACTAATGGACTCCCATTTATGTTGCAATAAAAAGCTATGGAAAAATCATTGTCCTTAAAAGAACCACCAGTTGAACCGTCCATGGCGCATCCAAAAGCCGCCGCCGGCGTTTCTAACTGCTATTCCGATGGGCAAAACAATTTCCTTGCTGCCTTTTCCTTTAGGCGTAAGCTTCCGTAAGCTGAGTGAGAGAGTAGGAATTTCCACGAAAAACAAGATTGAAACCTTTTATTTTGGGGTCAAGACCCTCTTCCTTAACTATTTTCCGGTAATGAAGTAGTTGCTTACGCCTATTCAGAACCTTTCAGATTTTTCGTAGCTGAAAGAATTTTCCATTTAGCGTCGTTAGAGCCCAAAACTATAACGACTGGCCTTGGTTTTTCGCCTTTTTTCCCGATACGGTATGTCCACTCTATTTCCGACTTGTCGATATTAATTTTCAGAGTTTGCATGAAAAATTGTAACAGAAGCTCTTTCATTTGAGTGTTGTTGCTTTCTTGTTCTGTTAAGCCAAAAATTACAATGTTTTTCTTCTTCTTCTCTCTTTCCAGCAGTTCAACTCGCTGCGCCAAGTCTTTATTATCTTCCTTGACTTCACCCAACTGCTTCACAACGTCATCGAGTTTTTCTTTATTTTCTTTTGAATTCCTCTCAAGGCTTGCTATGGATAGCTTTATTTCATCTACACTGGATATGAGAGGGTCCAGTGCATCCAATTTCGCTAGTTTAATAATAATTTGCTTTAATTCTGCGCTCAAGGCCATCATAAATATGAGTGACGATTCGGCTGCAAAAGTTTACTGTGAGTGAAGGCGAGTCGAGAAGTGACACACTGAAATGATTAATCGCCGATGATGGGAATAGCTCTGTAGAAGGGGAATGTAGTGGGTGGGGACTATTTACCAGTAAGTAGGCAAGGAAAGGGTAGCGAAGACGTTAGGTACAGGTAGGTTTGGAGGTCAACGGTTGTGAGGGCAACGAGTGGGGATGTTGTGGTGGGGACGTGTCACCTCGATTCGCCGGTGATCGGCTCAAATGAAGAAAGAACCAATTCTCCAAACTCAGAAAGTAAATCGGAAATTACAGTTCAGGGTGAGGATTCTTAGGTTGTAAAGTTCGGTAGGAAGATCACGGTCTATAATAGATTTCACCTGCACAACAACACGAACTAATACGCGCAATAACCTTGGTAAAAACACGACAAATTATGGAGCAATCGAAAACTTGGCCACACGCACCGGGCGCTAGACTCGGGCTGCATGAATGTTGATTCTAACATAAACCTGAGACCTCGACGAGTAGGCCTTCCGAATTTCAAGTCTGTTCGACCTCCATTTGTTGCAGTAAGGGTCATGTCCAGGAATTCGGGTGTTCTGGCCACTGTGCGCCGTTATGTTCATTTCAGTGATGTCGCCCTTTTGACATCCGCATTCAGTCGTATCAACCACATCGAAACGCCCTTTACTTCTCACCTGATATTTCGGGAGGTGTCTGATCGTTGATTGTGCTTCAACATTCGTACCATCGCGTCGTTTCTCATTTCGTTCTCCATCCGTCCGTTTAAGACGTATTATGGAACGTGAAATTTCCAAGTTTTGGTTTATTATCTTTAATAAAGAACCTTTTTAATCGACCAAGAAAAAAAAAATTTTTTTAACACCCCCTGAACATGTTTTGGTTTACGTTTCAAGATGCGTAGAATCCGAAAATCGAATTTAAAGAAATAAAAAAAAAAAATCCGTCCGTCTGCCGTCCGTGGCTTTTCTCTGAAAATAATAGACCAAATTATATGAAACTTGTGTTAAAAGTCACATTAGGGGTCTAGATGGTCCTAGAAGCTCGCAATCAATTCTTATGAACCCTAAAAGGTACTAAAGGGCTAAACATTAAAAAATTCGAGATCTCGAAAACTTTCTAAGTAACAGCAACAATTTTTTTGCTTGTCAATGATAAGTTTATTCCCGCAGAATCAGTTAAGACCACCCGCAACGCTGTACTTGATAAGTTCGCATTCCCTAAGGCCAAGGGCTAAAAACCTTCGAATTTCTAAGCGCGAGAAGATAGAGAAATCACGCGCTGCCAGCGGATCAATTGATATATATGATCAAACTCTAATTCCACCAAAAATCACTAGATGGTGATACTGGAATAGATAAAAATTGCCTTGTAAATATAAGCTGATATGCCAATATTTTAACTATCAGGTGATATAGTTCCAATGGAATTTATTATACCGTTGCGGAATCGAGTTTATTAACTTTTGTTCGTGCGATGTACCTACTAGTGAAGTATTGGTAGGTACCAAATGCTAAATTTCATCTCTTTGATTTCTCCCTCCTACCTGTTCCTGCGCATGCGCGAAAGTGTACTCCGAGAACAAGGTCAAGTTTTTATCAGATTTTGATTAGGTACATGTTCTGGGAATGTGTGGGTTAGGCTGTAGATTGTACCCTACTAATTTCAGTTTTCTCAAATCATTACTCCTCTGCGCATGCGCTAATGTAAATCACTTCAAGCATCATTTTAACATTTTTTTAAATATCTTTATTGTGAAGCGTAAAACTGCGAGGGTCTTGGAACTGTAAAAGTGTGAACCCTTCTCAAAGACACGATGCGCCATGTTCTGATCATACATTAGGGATGGTTAGGGATGGTTAGTAGGGTTAGTAGGGTTTAATACCCGTAACTATAGACCAACGATCTGCGTAGAAGGGCTATCTAACACTGAAATAATAAACCATTGTGTAATAATTTACAGCGTTTTCATTTTCATGGTTGACTCGTGAACACGATTGATTTGTCGAGTCGTACTACGCCCGTTCTCCTCACACTGTTGGTAATAGTGCGCAACAGAAAATTTTCATTGATTTGTAATTATTCAGGTATTTATTATTCAAAACGGGCAAGCCCCAATACAACGCTTCTTTTCGCAAATTTCGGTCTTTTAGCAAATCTTTGTAGAAAATTAAACTATTGCAATGGCTCCAAAAATTTTAAAATCAAAATTTTCGTAATTGAACTCCGTTTTGAAACATTCTGAAACAAATCCTAGAGTTTAACATTTTTTGGTTATTGGCCGTTTACATATATTATTGAAAGATAAATCTAATGACAATTCCACCGGTCCTCCACCGTAACCATTAAAATTTTATTTACTCACATATGTTGAAAAACTGTCCAAAAAACTCAACAAGGTCCTTATTACAGGTAATGAAACATCCAAAATATTATATAAAAATCACGCAACTATTAACAAAATCATGTCAAAAACCAAAGACTCAATACCAAAAGACCTTCAGTCAGACCTTATTTATCAAGTTCCCTGTGATTGTGGATTAAGTTATATTGGCCAAACACATTCACATCTGAAAACCAGGCTAAATTCTCACAAAAAACGCATCAAGCCAGTGAAAAGTAGACGTCAAGGTCATGATCCCATTGCTTTATATACTCACGAAAAATCTGGGCATACTTTTCAATTTGACAATAATAAAATAAAAAATAAAATTTGATCGAGAGTACTTCGTATGTTAGCAACAAAGTTACGTATCAGGACCTGTAGAACTTCCCGGACGGCCTGGCAAAATAGAAACGATTACTGTCATGACCAGTCAGTGCTTGCGTTAAATTGGAGGTGAGCCTGTAATATAATAGCCCACTGATTTTAGACATCAAACATCGGAAAAATTCGCGTAAAAGATTTCTCTTTCTTATGTTGTTAATACCAACGAGTAGTATAGAACCAATTTTGCAGCTTCGAAAGACGTGAGCTAACCTCAGGGCATTCGGAAAACCTCGTAATTTTTTGGCTTTTTTCAGTTTTTGGCCTATAACTTTCAAACTATGTACCCTATCGAAAAGGTCACTGTATAACTTTTTAAACTAGAGTGAATCCCCTAAAATTTAAGCTCAATTTAAATTTTGTAGGTTTGATAGTTTCCGAGATACATTGCTCCCAAAATTGGCAATTTTTTCTAAAAAGTCGAAAATTTATGTTTTGACTCTATTTCGGGCAAAATATTGGCCTAAATAATAATTTCACGAGAAAGTCGTAAGAGATGAAGTTATAGGGAAATTATTTGGCTTCAATTTAAAACCAAAACGAAGCATTTATGTTTAATAGTTCTCTTGTTATCTCAAAAAAAGAAAAATTGGAAAAAGTCGTATTTTTTGTGAAATTGGGTTGGTTGACTTGTGCTCCCCTAGCACAAGCTTTTGAGGAAATAAAATGAATTACTCAACAACAAATTATTAAAATCTTATTGATTAAACAGTAATAGGTAGGTAGTTAAGTATATACAAGTAAATAACAAAAAGTATTTCTTGAAATTACAGTAGCTCAACGGTAGCACATGACATTAAAATATCATTGGTGGGTGGAGGGTGTTGGTCTGTGGAGAAATCACCTACATCTTTTGGGCGGCTCACATTCGTAGATACTTTGTGAATCTACAGGATGAGGTACTGGGAGTGGGTCGTCCACGGCATCTTCTTCGTCTATACCTCGACATGAGCCGAACAAACTCGAGCAGACAAGTCCTGCTTTCCAGCAGGAGCACCCACCCATGCAGCCTTCCTTGAATTTGCATGAAATTAGCTTCAATACTTCAGGTGAAGCTGTAGCCTGTCTGAAGGGGATGGGAAGGAGCCCTTGCTGGGTCTTCATCCAGCCCCAGGTGGTTGGCTGCTTTTCTACTCCCAACCACTTCTGTACCTGGTGGTATGTACGATAAGAGTGGTAGGCTACTGCTTCTTTGGTTGGGGGTAGACGTGCTAGATTAACTCGCACGTTTGCTGCTGCCTGGACGAAGTAGTTGTAGCGGAGCTGATGCAGTTCATCTGTTTCTTAGCCTCCATAGATGGCTTGGAGGCACTTTTCCCCAGCTGAGGCAACCTCTTCTAGGGTGGCGTTGGGATTTAAAAAGGCTCAAATTCGAAAGGGATTTCACAAACATCAATGAGGCTATTATTCAGCTCAAAAACTCGCAGTACCTTCATTTTCCCAACCCAGAAAAGGGCGCTTGTTTTGTCACACCCAGTGAATGCATGCAGAAATAATTCAAAACCAGTGGGATAAGACACCTCCCCCGATTGAACGAGGATGTGGAGTATTGTGATGGCATAGAGTCACTCCTCCCGCTTTTGAGGAGGTACAAGTACGGCACAGCCCAAGCCAGTGAGAAGCACAACTAGGTCAACATCTTCTTCAACGATAAAAACATTTTCGTAAAAGCTGCTCTTGGCTAAGGCTGTCCTAACAATAGTAGAGTCTGCATCCTCTTCAGCTACTTTTGTTTCTATCCCCTCTCGCTGGAACCCCGAGCAGAGGAATTGGATGAGGCGACGCTTGTTATTATCGTTGGAGAGAAATTTCTCCTGGGGCACTGTAATGAATCTTCGATTCTTGGAAGATGATATCATTACATCCCAAAGTTCCATATCAACGTAGGCGTTCGCCTGTTTTCGTATTTCTCGAAGCGTTATTCTCAGGATAGCCATCAAAAACAATCGTAACATTCTGCCCATAGTGGTGACATGTGTAAAAGATGAAGGCAGCTACAATCACTCTGATGCTATCATTCCGATGCCACTGCACCTTGTGGAGTAGGAAACCTCCATCAACCACTTTAAAGGAACCACTTTAAAGGACTGTTATAGGGATGTTTTCTGCGAGGGGAGTGAAAGCTGCATAAAAGCTCGATTTTGTGCCTTTACGCATCCCTTCTTCAGAAAACACAGCCACTGGGTAGGGAGCCAACTCGTATTTGAAGTGCTCCTTTAAGTGGTGTTCCGATTGCTTGATTATGCTCAGACTTTGAAATATGGTGAGGGGATCAATCTCAACCTTCTTGTCAAAGTTGAAGACAGCTGCGGCCAAGGTTCTTACTTTGTATTTTCGTTTGAAACCGACTTTTCCGTACGTATTTCCTGTGATTTTCTTAACCCCTTCAGCTCTCAATTCCTGTGCCTGGTGACAGTTGACCTCTGAGGTTTCAACAATTCCACTGCTTATGGACACAGTTTGTCAGTGGAAGGAAATAGAACGTGGACATCCAACCAGTTTTTCAATTTCTCCACATTTGAGGATAATAAGGTTTTATTTACGTTGTATTTTACCAAACTGAAGTACTGGAATAAGCAAATTGCTATGTCCATTCGAGAAAAACGAAATAATTACGAAATCACACGATTATCGGGCGTTTCATCGAGTTTTTAAATCTTCACGTGAACAATTGAGGAGCACAAGTCGACCAATTCAATTTCTCAAAAAACCCGACTTTTTCCCAGTTTTCTTTTTTACGTTAACAAGATAACTATTAGGCCTAAATGCTTCGTTTTGGTTTTAAATTAAAGCCAAATAATTTCCCTATATCTTCATCTCTCATGACTTTCTTGTGAAATTATTATTTAGGCCAATATTTTGCCCGAAAGAGGGTCAACACTTAAATTTTCGACTTTTTGGACAACATTTCCAATTTTTGGAGCACTGTATCTCCGAAACTATCAAATTTAAAAAAATTTAATTGGACTCAAATTGTAGGGAATTTACTTTAGTTTAAAAAGTTATACAGTAAACTTTTCGATAGGGTACATAGTTTGAAAGTTATAGGCCAAAAACTGAAAAAAGCTAAAAAAATACGAGGTTTTCCGAATGCCCTGAGGTTAGCTCACGTCTTTCGAAGCTGCAAAATTGGTTCCATACCACTCGTTGGTACTCTTACAACATAAGAAAGAGAAATCTCTTACGCGAATTTTTCCGATGTTTGCCTTTTTTTGTGTCTAAAATCAGTGGGCTAGTAACAGTTCCAAAGTAACTATCACGGTGACCCGCTCAACCGTTAAACCGTGGAATCACCGTGGTGTTGGTAGCCAATCGGATACCTCGGCTTTCCCCTCCAGGGAGCCTCCATTCTCTTGTGTCCTCCGAGCAAGGGGTAAGTCAACCTTTTCGTCTGTATTAGCAATCATTGATATATCATTATATTGATTCCCAATATCCATATACCTAACCCAATTGCTATCCAGACTCACCCTCGGAATTACCCCTGCGGTGTCTCTCACTTTTAACAGAAGAGTATATCTAAAAATGTAACTACTTTCAATTCAGTCAGAATTCCCTTTAGTAATCTTCCTAGAGCATCATAAATCATTTCCTTGAATAAACACACACAAGTACCTATCATTCTCCTTCATACGTTTGAGGTAATTAAAATACAGGTATCAGGGTAAATTGATAGGCAATAATTAGTCGCGACAATCATTGGATTGTCACAAGCCTTAATTGGCACCTCATCCTGAGGTAGACAGACGGGAAAAACTTATTCGTATGGGAGCCAGTTAAACCAGAAGTCCGAACTTCCAACGAGCCAGCTTTAGTCTTTTGATTCCCGCTGTTATACACGAAATCGGTACTCGGAAAAATGACTCATTTAGGCTGGCATCACTTGCAGTATCCTTAGCCTGTGAGTCAGCCTCCTCGTTTCTCACATCACCACTACCCAACCTCGCCAATTTGTAAGGTCATAAAGGAGATCTCTAATCTTCAATGCCATCGGTTTTTGGATACGATCCTCTACAATTACTCCAATGGAAACCTCACTGTCAGTAAGAACAATAGTAAGGCGCATCTTAGCACGCTCAATATCAAGGCTCATCGACCACCCATTCAATAAGAGCAGTGAGTAGAAGTGCTGAACTCTAGAATTCGTTCCAGTGTACCACAAAACGGATTTGAATGCCAAAAATTTTCAAAAATTCCCACTGACAAATTGTGAAGTCATTGCAATACCTCCATGTTCTACGACAATTCGCCAAGAAGCCAATTTAGTTCGAAAGTTAGTTTCAAAAATTCAACTAAAAATTAATTTAATTCGAATGTTTGTTTTAAAATTCAACTAAGAACTAATTTAGCTTTAATCTGAAAGGAGGAACTGAATACTAATTAGCTTTAATTCGCAATTTAGTTTAACTCAATTTTTAGTTAACTACCCAACTCTGCCAAGCACCACCCGTGCTTCTAGCTAGAACTTTCAACGGTAGTCCTAAATGAAATGATGAACTGAAAATCTCTAACCCTCCACCACCGGCAAAATGATTCTTTGAAACAACAGTTTCCATTCAACAGGAGAAGAAGTTGTCCCGGAGCAGGATTTATGAGTGGAGGCTCCGAGAAAGAGCGTCGTCTCGTATTGGAACCAAACTCTGCCAATATTTCCCTGAGTAGACGGTAGAAAAGAGGTCGGAACGCTGGAGGGAAAATGGATAGTTAACTATTACCAACCTGCAGGGGAGGATGGATGGTCTCCTTGTTAAGGGAAAGGGGTGAAAACGTAGGTACTTTCTACGAAGTCAATATTGTTCCAGGAGCTGGACCCCTCCCACGATCAGCTTTTTGAGAGGCGAAAGGTGGGCTTGGCACGCTCCCAACGCGTTTTCCTCTCTGAGTGAATCAATTTTTACTTTCCTCACCGCCCGAAGGATAATACGGGAAAGTGATTTAATTCGTTTGAAAGTTCCAGTCATGCAGCATGACCGTATGAGCGAATTATCGTAAATTATCATATTGTATAATGTTAAGTGAATTGTTTTAAAATTTTAGCTTTTTAAGTGCAAAGAAATTGTTAACTATTAATTTTATGGCCAAAAATGTATTATAAATAACAATCTTAGTGGGGTGTTGCAGTTTTCATCATTTATTAGATTCATGGAATGTAAGTAGGTATGTATCATGAAGGAATTATTAGTATGGTAATAAATTATGTTCTTTTCCGTTATACCCCCCGTCAGTCAATTTGTCTTCAACACGCCCGCCTGATGTCTTGGCATTACTTCTTACTTAGATTATGTTATGTTATGTATTTTTGAGACCAGTATACACATCATTCATACCGCCAAAGTATTCACATACATTCATACCACCTAAGTATACACATCATTCTGACCTACATGTCCAACTAATCTGTATTTTTACTAAGGGATGGACTACTTGATGTAATGTAATTTTGAGATGCGAGCTTGCGAGCATCCAGACCACCAACCTATACTCAGCATTCTGATCTATTTGTGAGAATTCATGTGCATTCTTCTTGTGCGAATCCATGTGGAGGCAATCAAACCACAACCACGCTAATTTGTTTTAACAAATCCTCACCGACATCGGCAACTTCTGAAAACACGACAATTCTTTTTTTTTTTTTAAATAATATAATTTCTTTCCACAGCTTGGAATTTTCACCAATTCTACATAAATTTGTAATCTAAGTAGGGAAGGAATGCCTAGAAACATCGGGTGGGCGTGTTGAAGACAAATTGACGGGGGGGGGGGGGGGGGTATACCGGAAAAGTACCTAAATTATGATATTGGTATTTACAGATGGGGGGGGGGGGGTGTCATTGATTGGGATTATTTTCTTGATAGCCATTGTAACTGTAGAAACAAACTCCCTTGTTTTTGAAAATTATGGCCTCATTAGTCAAGAATTATCGTTTTATTAACCATTTAGAGTGTTGGGAAAATGTTTTACATTCAGTCAGTTTCTGGTTTGGAAATAATATTCACAGTTCGAGAAAAAATTTCAAATCTCTTACAATTCCAAAATTAAATACCGCTGTTCCGAAAAAGTTCCAGTCATGCAGCATGATTGTATGAGCGAATTTTCGTATATTATCCTACTATTATTAGGTTACATTGTTTTGAAAATTGAGTACTTTGAGGCAAAAGAAAATGTTAATTACCAATTTAATGGCAAAAAACTCGTTCTAAGTAATAATCTGCTATTCAAAAAGAGATTTGTAATTGTTAACTTTTTTCTATGCTTTTAACGATTTTTAAAAAGATATTAATGACATTTAAGTACATTTATCACCATTATTTGTACACAAATTTTCTAATGTTCTATTTTATAGTTATCATCAGGAAGGATATATATATGTATATATATCAAATGCGTTAAACTCTAGGATTCGTTTCAGAATGTCTGAAAACGGATTCCAATGAAGAAAATTTTGGTTTTAAAATTTTTGAGCCATTGCAATAGCTTCATTTTTTACGGAAATTCGATAAAAAATAAATAACGAAATTTATGCTACTTTGACTAAATACTATGTCAATTTAATTGTTAGTTTTCAGCGGAACATTTCTGAAGCAAACAAGGCCTTGGAAAATAATCCCAGGATCCGGTGAAATTAAGTTTCCTCTTTTGGTTGCATCGGGCCGCGTCCCGCCCAACTCCAAAGCTCAGAGAAATTTATAATAACGCCCTTTCGAAGGCCCCCGTCGCGTCGCCCGCCGCTGAGGCCCATATTTAAAGTCCTGTCCTTTACTTGTTTACGTTTCACCGGACGTTTATTCATTCGAAAGAAAATCCGACTGGAGGGCGGGTCTCAAAATAGAAAACGGTGGAGGGTAGAAGGGAGTAAATATTTGTTAAAACTAACGAAATTATACTCTCGGTCGCTATAACTTATTTCCAGTTGGCCGACGAGTGATGGCCCCCGGGGGTCTGAGTTTTCAATCTATCCCCTGTTTTCCCGAAGAGCGGACAGTCATAATCGTATGTTATTCGATTTTAGCGAGTTTTCGTGGAAAATGAAGCTATTGCAATGGCTCGGAAAATTTTAAAATCAATATTGTCGAAAAATTTCTTCATTGAAATCCGTTTTGGGACATTCTGAAACAATTCCTGAAGTTTGCGTTTTTTTTTTTTTTTTTGTTTTTTTTTAGAAACCTACTTTCAAAGGCGGAGGGGGCACGCCATTAAGAAAAAAAAAGAAAAAACTAAACTAAAAAGTGGGGAGGACGCCCAGGTTTACCCGACGCCGGCCCTTGGGATTAGGGAAGTTGAGGAAGATGGAGGAGGGAGAGAGGGATGATAGGATGTGCCCCTATAGAATGACCACCAATTAAGGTAAGAGCCCCTAAGGACAAGGGTGGTGATACCACGGAGCACTCCTGCCGAGATGCCCAACTCGAGAAGCTCCGTGGCACTTTTCCCGCACCACATCCCGCGCCATGAGACGGTCGCGGCCATGACCTTCATGTTATTAGGCGCCACTCCTTTTAGCTCAGATATCGCTTGTCGCAGATCACTTCTATCATATTTACTTTTCTTAGCCCGCCAGGTCCGCTCCAAGTCCACGCTGCCACTGACAACCTGGACAACCAGGATTATGGCAGACCCATCGGGCTTGATCGCAACGATATCTGGCTTCTTGAGATCCTTTTTGACCTTTTGACATCCCAACCGCTAGATGACAAAGCACCTGCTATCTGCTTGGCAACCACATCATGACGTAAAATATGGCCACCGTGAGTACGAGGATACTGCTGCACCACATGATAAAGATTCTCATTTTCACCCTGACAGGCACGGCAAAGGGTGTCTACTGTACCGCGACTACTCCTTGAACACCTCACCGAGGTGGCTAAGGTGGCCACCCGGATGGAGTGAAAATGGCGATAGTCGCGAGCCCCAATGCCCTCTGAAGCCCATTCCATCCACTGGGTAGAATTGGGGGATTCAGAGCACTGTCAGAGTTCTTTACCATCTACTGAGTCATGCAGTGCAGCAGCAACCTCAGCAGACGAGCTGGGTTTTGGAGCAGTTGGTGCTGCTCGATTGCACCACAACAACTGCTGCCGGACAAAGTACAGGTCAGCAGCAGTGTGGGCGACCTCCCAGCTCGAGCCCCTAAGGGCAAGCAGGCAGTAAAAATGGGATGCTGGCAGAAAGAAAGACAATACCGAGCCCACCGGCCTTGACCGATGCGTGGATGTAAGCACTTGGGACACCAGGTGGAAAGCCTAGCCAAGAGCGCGAAGCACAGCAAACTTCACGATCTAAATCAAGCAGCCTCCCCGCAGTAACCCTGCCAAAGACTAATATATTGGTTAGCTTTGGCAGTAAGTACGTGCCAAGGAGGCGCAGCTTCTGCTGTGGCTTCAATAGAGCCTTGGTGACACGAGCTAATGCTCCATCAAGGTCCACACGTCTTGCTGCTATAGTGGCCACACCCATGAAGTCGACCCCAAGGTACCACCAGACCTCCAACACGGATCGGGCAGGGATGGAAGTTTTTCCTAAGACAAAACACTCCTCATCCACTACTTTCACCTTATGCTGGCGACCCAATGGGACCAAGGAGACCGAACCACACTTAGCTTAGTTGAGCACCAAACCACACCTGGCTAGCTGCTCAGCAAATGCGTTGAGGGAGATCTGCATGCCCTCACGGGTTTCTGGGAGTAGGATGACAGCATCAGCAAAAGCCAATGCACCTACTCGCACCCCAGGGGCGAGATCGAACCCTGTTTCAGCTGGCAGCTTACCCAAGGCCGTATCCACGACCAGGTTGAAGAGGAGTGGTGACAGAGTATCCCCCTGGCGTACCTTGGGCCCGTTAACAACATCCCCTGCCATCTCACCTCGTGCCTCGAGGACCGTTACAGGCCTTTGTGGTACAGACAGGCAACATACTCAATTAAACGAGCAGGTGCCCCGATACCACGAAGACAATCGGTCAGGGCAAAGAGGCTAACTGTGTCAAAGGCCTTAGCGATGTCCAGAGCAGTAAGATGGAGCTGCCGTTTCTTGATATGGGCTAATGAAATGACAGCTTGGAGAACTGTTAGATTCTCCGCTGTGCCATCAGCTGGCCGAAATGCTCTCTGGACGTCACCTATGACACCAGCCACTTGGAGGCGAGATGCCAGAACCTTTTGGAAGTGGCGGAAGACCACCGACGAAATAGAAATTGGACGGTAGCCTCCAGGCCCACTTTCCCCTTTCTTTGGAATGAAAATTGTCAGGGGCACGGTTCAACGCTTTGGGGGGTCTTCCAGATAGTAGCAACAGGTTGAGGATGAGCAGCCTAACATTATTTGGAGCTTTATTCTAGCGTCGGGCGGAAATACCATTGAGTCCAGCAGAAGTGGAGTTTTTGACACGGCACTTATGTGCCTCGTCATGAAGCACCGTTGTGCACATGATGCTGCGTAAGGAGTACCTGGTGGAAGCTGGGGGTACCACTGGCTCACCAGAGTTGTGGCTGGGAGCACTCATAAGTGGCTCCCAGTAGTCCACAATCTCCTAGAGGGGGGGCATATAACTTGTACTTCCCCAGCTCTCTCCAGTACCTCCGCAGCTGCACGAGCCGGACGCTTCCTCCACAATCTCTGGACTCATTGGTATTCCCGCCTCCTTGCTTGCTTAGCTGCTCTGCAACCTCCACGAAGCACCACATTAGGGGGAAATTCTCCCTGGTGCCTCGCCACGGTCGCTTCCCCAACCTGCGGGAAGATCCTCCGCACATAGGCCGTGACCTCGTCCTCCAAGCCATTTGGCCCCTCAACAGCCCGCCTCGCCAGATCCTGCAGATAGGCACTCTCATAACCAATAATATTGCCTACCTGCTCCCCGAGCCTCAATACTTCAGTCTTCAAGTCTGAAAGAAGACCGGAGGTCACGAGGGAGGATTGCTGAATGGCAGGCTGTTGTCCCACATCTGCCGGAGATGCGGGAGAGGCCCCACTGCTATTTGCCAGGATTGCAGCCTGGACAAGCTGCTTGTAGTCGGGCCTCAGACGAAGAGATTGAATGGCAGAAAGCGTGCGCATGGGAAAACGTTGCTGCAAGTAAACATTGATTCGACGTACCCCATTGCATACAGCCTCTGCCTCTTCTGCTGCAGCAGAATCCTCAGAAGCATACCTGGGTCGGTCTCGCTCTATACTAATTGCTGCGTTGGTCTCTACAGGATGCTTCTGCCAGACGTGGGCTCCAAGGCCACGCTTGGAGCTAAAGGCTCTTTCACAATGGGCACATTGATGGGCTGTGGAAGAGGAGGAGGGATAGGATGATGATGAAGATGATGATACACACACACACGGAGAGTTATCGTCTGAAATGACTGACACACACTCACACACACGTATACATATGGATGTGTGTGTGTGCGCGCGCGTGCGTTCGTGTGTGTGTCATTCCAGACGATAACTCTCCTTAGAATAGAGATAAAAATCTCGTTCTTGCGCCAAAAAATCTACTTTCTTCCTGATGTAATTGGAACAAGTAATGGTAATTGCAATTCCTTTTTTAACAACTCCGATAGGAGGCCATCTCGGACGAAAACTGTAGTAATTAATCTTGTTTAGAGGGTTTTACAGATTTTACATTTGCGCATGCGCAGGAGCTAGTATTAATACGATCAGGTTGAAATTGATATGAAATTTTCAAATCGTCTTCTCCCAACTACCTTCAAAATGTGAGCAAAATCGGACGACCACGACGAGAAAAAATGATTCTGTAGGAATCTAGTTTTGCGCCTGCAAAGAGTGAAGTATGTTTTTGGGACATATGATACTGGGAGAAGACCATCTACACTATAATCTGCATATTCTCGGAAAATGTCATTAAAATCGGATGAAAACTGTGGAAATTAAGCTATTTGCAAGGATTTGCGGACACACGACAGACAAAAAAACAGACAGAGACGTAACTAAAGTTGTCCAAAATGGTCTAAAACAGTGGTTCTCAACCTATGGTATGTAGACAACAGGTGTCCTCAAGGTTCCGAAAGTGGTCCGTGTGATGTTTTAGAAAACTTGATACCCTACTTCAAATATTTGGTATATTTGCGATTCGTTGTTGGAAGCTAGGATATCCAACAATCGATCAAGAAAACATTGATCGTGCACTATCTATTCCAATGAGTGAACAAGATTTATCAAAAGAAAACTCAATTATTATCAAATGCATAGCATCAAGTAATGGGTACGAAAGATTTCGTTGATACCATATATGGTTCTTTGGGAAAAGAGTAAGGATAAAGTCTCCAATTCGAGGAAGATGAAACTGGAAGAAAATCAATGAAAAAGTCGGCTGTACCTCATTATGGGAACATCTATACTATTAATAAGAATGAAACTCCGTTTGTCTGTTTGTTTGTTTGTCGTGTCTATGCACGGCCAAACGGCTGAGTGGGGGGAGTGTAAATTTTGGATTCATTGCAACGGCTTAATTTTCTTAGAAAATTAGCTAAAACGTTCCAACCTTGGTAGACTCGGAAGTAATTGACCTTCTGTTGTTGGAATAGAAATAATAATTTAATTAAGATTAACTCCTGAGTATTCACTAATCAATAATTTAATAAATTAATGTAATTGAAGTAGGCGATTACCTACCTACGCTTCACAAGCACAATAGAAATCCATCCGTCAGAATTCTATTGGGATTATATTATCAGCTGATACAATTGTCATAGTTTTCAAGACAGTTTTTGATATGTTTTACTGGTTACGATTCCAGTTCGCGCCTGTCTGTATGCTGATGATCTTGTCATTTATACCACTGCACCAACTATGGCAGTTATAACTCAAACCCCTACAAAGAACGAATAATAATATTTCAACGTGGGCTCGCACTACACGTCTCTCAATTTCCATTCAAAAAGCTTGTTCTTTCGTCTTCTCAAAAAAATACTCCTGGATCACTCACGGTGTCCATAGATAATTTACCGATTGAGAGCTTGAAAACCGTTTGGTATCTTGGGATGAAACTTGACCGAAAACTAAGCTGAACTTATCGAATTCTTCAATTAAAAGAAAAGTGTTGGAAAAGTATGAACTTACTCAAAGTGTTGGCGAATTGCTCTTGT
Organism: Adelphocoris suturalis; assembly: GCA_030762985.1. Lineage (NCBI taxonomy): Eukaryota > Metazoa > Arthropoda > Insecta > Hemiptera > Miridae > Adelphocoris > Adelphocoris suturalis. Next base: position 69,032,929 of record CM061044.1, read on the forward strand.
GAGTGTGGCAGAGTGTATGTATGCTACGTTTTTACAGAAAATTTATTCGATCCAAGATTGAATATGGAGCTATTATCTATCGTACCGCACATCCTTCCAAATTTAAATTGCTAGATCCCGTTTGTTGAGGCTAATTGGGCGTCTCTAGTGAGAACGCAGCAAAATCCCGTTATGAAATCAAATCGATAGAAAATAATAGTGGACTGTAAAAATTAAATTAACATAGAATGTGTGTGCTCAACGGAAAAAATAAAAATCAAAGTTAGAATGATGAACATAAATAATAATATTCTGTTTATTAATTTAAAAAAAAAAAAACGCAAGTGTATGCAAGTATTGAGTGTCCCTACCTATGGCATGCCGAGGGAATACAATGCAGATTTAATAAAAATAAAATAAAATAGAAATAAAGGCTGAAAATTCGATTAGGAAATAATAGAGTTTTTGAAAGGGGAAACTTTGGTTGGTGTCGATGGTGTTCCGCGGTGTTGTCCAGAATGTAAGGCTGATCTAATGATATCCAAGAATGAAGATAGAATTGGTAAAGGTACCACTCACCAGAACTCTGACGCAGATATACTACTATTGAGTAGTGCAAAACAAGCCTCGAGGCGTAAAAGAGACCGTCATAAGAGTATGCACGGGGTGCTGGTGGCCACCTGTATGCAAAATGTTGCACCACCTGGTTTCCGTTGACTTCGGGAACAAAAATTGGCGATATGGAAAGCTGGAGCTACCGTACGGTCTTTGCTGAAGAAGATTTGGTTAGGCACTGGTGGTAGAACGAGAGAGACGTCGGACAGTTGAAGAGGAGGTGAAGTAAGATGATATGATGAACTTTGGGGTTGTTTGTCTCATGTGTTCGCGGCAGGCACATAGGTTGTTCTATAAAGAGTTTCCTCATCTCTCCAGCTACCTTGCTTCCTACCTAGTCGATCCAGTTACTAAACACCGTTCACAACCAAGCTTTACGACTTGCCACTGGTGCATTTAGATCAAGCCCAATAGAAAGTCTAAACGTGGATGCTGGAGAACTCCCGTTGCACTACAGACGTGTAATTCTAAGCCTCCGATACGAAGCTGAAATTAAAGCTTCATCAAACCACCGTCTCCATGACATATCTGGTGATCCTCAACCACTTTCTCTCCAAATAAAGCGACACAGCTCTTTAGATATAATTCGCTGTGACCTCTTAAATCACTCAATTACTTTTCGTAATTTCAACGATTGGATCATCTACCCTCCACCTTGGACCTTCCGGCAGCTCAACTCTGCTTATCATTATTGAAATTCCATCGGAAAACCTCTACATCAAATGAAATGTTGGCATCATTTAGAAAAATCAATAATTCATTTTCGCCATGTCTCATCTCTTACTGCGACGGTTCCGAATCCAGTTCTGGAGTCAAAATGTTTACCAGTCCACAAGCCGATCATCCGGATCCGGGCATTTACATGTAAGGTGCCCTCAGCTGTAACGGGAAAAAACGGCGTGGAAAAAAGATCAGTCCGAGGCTGTTGACGGAAGGCGGAGAAGGAACTCGGAAGACTTCACATCCGACAACCGGGATTATGCTAGCAGGAGCGACTGGAATTGTCGCTATAGGATCAAGTGTTTATAAGTCAGAAACCCAACAAAGAAACGGGATCTTACAGATAAGGACCAATTATAGACGTAGAAGGTTCACTGGAAGAAAGTTAACAAGCTGGTTATTATATAGGAGACCCGAAGTTCCTAAAGAACATCTAGCTTCTATTCTAAAATGGTGGTGATACTGAAACCTGCAATTGAGCATATTTCATGACAAAATATTATCAGGTTATAACAATATAGGCAGCGACCAAGGTTTTATACAGGTACTTATAGATAAATTTTGTGTTACAAACTAATAAACAGACTTCCCAAGTCCCTTGTAACCAGGCCCCAGCCAATTCCTGTAGTCTGTACCCTTCTTTCATATTTTCTACGTATTGACAAAGACATTCTTCAGTACAAAGCCAAACACAATAAAAACTTCCCACAACTTGCTCAGTATTTACTGCGGAATTATTCGCTATTTGTTCCTCTCTTAATTAGGTTACTCCAACTGAACGAAAATTTATAGTCTGCTCCGGCTCATTAAGTGCACTCCAAGCGATTCGAAAAGGAGTGCATTCGGACTCACATCCGTTGATTATCGATACTATCATAAGAATACAAGAGCATCACTCAAAAGGAATATCGGTTACCTTTTGTTGGACTCCAGGACATGAGAGCGTAATTGGAAATAAACTTGCTGATAGCGCTGCCAAAACTGCTAGTAAAGGAACTTTGTCATCTTACCTGCACATTCGTTCCGACTATTGAGAGTTTTTGGTGACCAATAACGTGCCCTTAACGTCACCCTAACATACCCAAGAGTACGTGACCTTGAGGGGACGTTCGCAACGTCGCACGTTAGAATGGCTCATTTAACGTCACCAGTTTGGGGACCTAAAGGCACACGACACCGGCCTAACCTTCTTGTTAATGTAAAACTAATGGTAACCTCAAAATTACTCGAATAATAATAGTTTTTTTTTTCCAAATGCCCCATTACTAATTATGTTGATGTAGCGAGTAGGTTTTTTGAACACCCCTCAAAATTGGTAATTTTACGTTTCAAGTCGCATAGAAACCGAATGTGCTACCATCTGAAGTCCGCCTCCGCCGTCTAGCTTTACTATCCTTTAACTCGATCGAAAAAAATCGGTTCTTTAGCGAACAGGCTCTGTTTGGTCGATTAGAGCCTTGTTTTCATTTTTATTTTACATATTTTAAATGAGAAACCTGAGTTTTATGACACTACTTCTTGGTAGTATTGTTCTTAGTTTGCCTGATATCTCAGCTGTTTTCTCGTAAACATTGCGTGAAGTGCTACCTCCATTGATGATTATCAGGTAAAATCCTGGTTCATTGTCATAGAGATAAATACTTTTTCATACTTGTTGGTAATTTGCCCAATGGGAAACCCAAAAACATGAAGTTCGTAACGACTAATAGGTAACCTACAAGTGCAACAAAACCGCGGTGTTTCCCACTTGAGGCTTACTATCTTTGCGTTAAATCCGTGCCTTGTTTACGAATTGAAAACTAAAAATGAGAAACTATCCCGTATTTGTACTGGGACTAACATGAAATTCGAATTTAGGATTGAAAATCGGCGTTTCATATCGAAATAAAGAAGTTGATTAGACAACCAGTAGACAACAAGACAGCTGGGGGAAAATTTCGCGTTGCCCAACCTCCGTTAACGTGATATAAAAATTAGGATAACCGTGTCCCCTGTTTCATTTGGGTTAGTATCTTCATTTGCACCCTGAAGACTATGGTGACGGGTAACGTTGAGTTGAAGTCACCAAAAACTTTTTTATATGTCAACGATAAAACGTATTGTGCGGACTGAACGGCAATCGAAATGGCGAGAATATGGATTATCGAAAGTTGTGGGAAGTAAAGAAGGACGTTCGTCCTTGGTCTTCATCAAGTAGGACAAAACTTCTACCCAACGGATCAATTACCCATTCCCAACGTGAAGAAGTAATTCTGAGCCGGTTACGGATACGAGACACTCGTATCACACATGGTTTTCTCATGGAATCACAACCAAGGCTCTCAGCACCTACGTGATAATTAGGTGGCTGTCAATTGACTGTTCGACACCTAATTGAAGAATCCCCAGCTTATTCTGTCTCCTCAGTGAACATCTCTTCACGAGCTTTTGAAAAATGATAGCACTCATTTAGAGGATTTATTCAATTTGTTAAAATCATTATCATTGTACCACCTAATTTGAAATGATGTAATATTATCCAATGTTTGGCGTCAATGACTTTATTTCGGTTGATAAATAAAGAAAAAAAAGATTCCCTCCCGTTTTGATGTATTTTTTTCTTGTTAGTGCTTGAGCTCTTAGGGAAAGCAAACGAATAAACGAATAGTGACCGGGGTCGTTTCGTTAGATTCTTTGGGCGGATACCAATAAATGAAAGTAAAAAAATCATTACTGTAAAGTACATAGAAAGATTTAAAGACCTCGATTTTTGAATATTTCAGCCTTTAGGTGTCCTACCCTTTAGGATCGAACGCGATGCCGATGTTACTGGCACATCCCCCGCCGATAAATGATTTTTTAGCCAAATTTCTTTAAGTTTGGTCCAATACTTTTTCAGAAAAGCGTCGAATGGCGTACGGCGGACGGCGTACGGACGGTTTTTTTTCCTTCGATTTTTGGGTTTTACTTGAAACTCGAACCAACAAATTTTGAGGGAGGGTTAAACAAAATTTTTTTCTTTTTAGATTACAAAGGATTATTATTGAGAATAATAAACCAAACTTGTTTCATCTCCCAAAAGTGAAAACAATGCTTTCGCTACCTATAGGTAGACTCGGAGGCAATAAACAGGCTAAAAGCACAAAATACACACATTTTAATAAATAACAATATTTATTTTAGAAAACATTATACGTAATGTCACATTTTTCAACGAAATCCTCATACTTATGGCACATACATAATAAGGAAATCCATTAATCCTGTCTTTTGTACAGTAGATATATATTCATTTATTTTGTTATTAAACACGTATAATAATATAAGTAGGGTATGAAATTCGTTATTCAAATTACAAAGTTGTTGAATTCATGTCCATTTGTACATCAGGAACCGGAAACAATATTCGTTTTCTCACATTCAAAACAAGTTTACAACGAAATTTGATTTTTTAAATGTTATCTTTAGAGTTTATTCTCGTGAGAATCACGTAAAATGTATATTATGAACATACTATTTACATTCGAACATTTAGAATTATTAGGATGAATGGGAGCTGTCAGGAGAGTTGTCAAATGTACAGTACAGGGAATATTTACAGTGAATATGACAACGCCCATACATCACAGACCTGGAGCGGCCTACCGTATTTTTTCATAGGAATGATTACAATTAATTTCAAATTAGCTATGTCTTAAAAAATTATCATTATCTATTATATTGTTTTGGAATGTTTTTTGATGTTTTTCGGTTTTTTTTACATTCAAATTATAACGGTATTACCTTAAAAATACAGTAATATTTGTTCACCTTCTAGAGTGTAGGTGTTTACCGTTGAGATACCTACGAGTATTTCCGTAAGAAGTTTACGGCAGTGAAGTACCCATGATTGGACGAAATGAAAATTATAGCTAACGTAAACAGTCCATCAAAACTATGTATACGAATCTAGAAAACAACACACTTAGAGCACCGTTTCTTAAGGATATTTATCAGATGAAATTTTAATTTCTTAACATTCAATATGTTGTGAATTAATGACGTATAAAGTATTTAAAACCTATACATTCCTGAATCCACAAAGTATCTCTCAACTCAGAGTCATCTGTTTGTAGTTAACCAATATCTATCCCCGAGGAAGAAAAATAAGGGTGAAAAAGATTTCAGACAAAATAATAAATTTTAAACTAACAATGTCTCAAATTTTAGAAACTTTGATATTGGAGGTCAATATCAGGACTTGCGCATCTACTCACCGACTTATTTTCTTACTGTGAAGTTTTTTGACTTGAGTGTGTATGCGTCATTCCAGACGATAACTCCTTAGGATTGAGACAAAAATTCCATTCTTGCGCAAAAATCAAGCTACCCAGAAGAAAGGATGATTTCGTTGGCCACCACTTTTTGAACACATTGAATTGGTCATAATAAAAAAAATGTGCTCAAAAAATCACTACCTAATAATGGCTGGAAACGGCTAAAAATCGTAAAATTCATGTTTATTTTCATACATGCTGCTAATGACCTGGTTGAGGTGCGGCTTAAACCTTAATAAAAAAAAATATATATAAAAATATTTGCAAATTTTCAATCAAAAGGAATTTATTAACAACGAACCAGAACAAAAAGAGAATTTTGCACAAAATTATGCCGAAAAATGTAATTATATTTTATTAATATTGCTGACGAATCAATAGAAACTGCCAAAAAAGATGAACATACAAAATTTTTTTGAATTGCAGAATATTATCCAGAAGGAGTTTTTAGCTACCTATACAATTAATTGATTGTTAAAACTCGGCCCTTCGAAGCTTTGGGCTTCGCCCCCCTGGACCCCCCGGTTGCTTTCCGCTTTGAGCCTTCGGCTAAAATGCAAAAACATTGAACATGCTTTCGTTCCGCTAATTCGTAAATGTAGGTAAATAAATTTAAAACTAGGTATGACATAAATGTTTTACTAATCGAAATTGCTTGTTAGTCCAAGGCTAAAGCATGTTCAATGCTAATATATATATATCTTTCCACGCAATGTGCTCTAATTTCGTCGTACGATAATTTACGCAAATTCGCTCAAATGATCATGCTGCTTGTTTTATTTGTTTCGAATCTCCAAGGGCCCATTCTGTCGAACGTCAAAATATGTGCTGACTCATTTTCCACGTACAAAATTCTTTAATTCAAAAGGAGTCTTTTCCTTGTAGACGTCAAAGACTCCAGGTCAATCGGACAAAGTTCACGTTATATCTCATAGGTTAGGAGCCTAGCGGAGATGGGATGCACCGTTCTTTTTGTTTTTTCGCAAACACTGAGAAAGACTAACGATATCGAGCTTCAACGAGCCAAAACAGAATGGAATCTGAGCATTTTTTCAAAAGAAGTAACCCCCCCCCCCCCAATTTTTTCCAAAAGTTTTGAGATGTTGAAGTGAAACTTGGAAAGCTGTTCTGGGGTGCCTAATACTAAGTTATATGAAAATAAAAATCAGAAAAAATTCCAAAATTTTTGTGGACTACCCAAGGGGGAGGGGGGTTATTGGATACTTGGAATTTGTTTTTCCATTCTTTGCCGAGTAACGCCTCATTTCAAAGTTTTTTTAGTGCTAAACACGATGGTGAAGCTAGAATTGCGATGATATCTCATTCCGTTTTGGACTAGAGCTGATAACCATGAAGAAGCACGATTCATTTGGTTTTGGCTCAAATCGGAGCGTCATATCGCATGGTGAGAACATTAGTGACGTAATCCCAAAACCTGCGTGATCAATAGCGACGGAAGTCGAGATACGTCACTTTTGAGTTTATTGTGTGATTCGATTGTCAAAAGATGTTTGAAGGTTCTGTACAAGTTTCAAGACTGTGGTTCCATTGGTTAACGCTAGAGAGCAGTAAACGTCACTACTATCTGGAGGAAGGGGGTGTCACCTGATGAGGCTATAGTGGCGGATCTAAGTTAACGTCATGAAAGAGGTACGTTAATACAAAATAGTAACAGCAATAGAGACGTAAGTGAAGTTTCGGCGGTAGTGCATTGCAGAACACTTGACATAAGAGAAGAATTCCAAGTTAACATTGACTGAAGTACTGGTTAAGCCTATAATGCTCTAAAACCTAACAAAGTTAGGGTCATGCGTTTATGCCGTATCAATGTGTTGGTCATTAGTGCCCTACTTCTATAGGTTTATTGTTTGCTTATTATGGCTAGCCGTTCTCAGTATTTGAAAAAAAAGGTGAATCCCATTTCCACAATGGTCTTCGGCGTCTGCAAGGAAAAGTTATCCCTTAATTCTTTTGAGGTGTGTAGAAATTCCAGCAAATATTTCATTTAGATAGGCAACGGACCTACCGCGCACTCCCCTTGTTAGTCATACAACCTACGATGAAGATTGTTTTTCGGGCAGGGTAAAATAGGTCAACTTACGATTTAAAAGGAAGAAAAAATCGGTTGGCAGTCAAAGAGTGCACTGGCGATGAAGGTGTTTGTTATGGTTGACGAAAGCAGACTCCGCTCGTAACGCCCAACCCCGTTCCCTCGTTCAGTATGCGCCGTGGGGCCTCGAGGAAGGCACAATTTAAACCAAAAGGCGATAGGCATGACAAGAGCTTTGAAAAGGTGGCGATAAAGATACTGGCAAGAGGGAAAGATGGCGCGGGGGCTCCACGAAGGAGGTATGGCAGTATTCTGGATACCTTCTCCGTGCAGCTTCCTTGCCCTGGGTTTCTGATAGCATTATCAAGCTTCCCCTTCCTCCACCTCCCAGCCAGGAATACCAAACAAGGCCGGGTGTTTTTCCTTGCTCGCTTCGGGAAACTCTTATTGTTCTGTCGTTTTTATTGTCAGTGAAAAACGTCTTCCATTACCCCCACTCACTTCCAGTACTTCATCGTTTTTGCTTTACAACCGTTTCTACTTTTCCTCTACCAATATTTCTAACTTTTCCATTATAAAGTGCCAGCGTATCTCTTAGAGAGGACGGAAACGAGGAGTTGGCTTTGTTCAGCTCTGTTCAAGTAAAAATTTGAATCAAGAGTAAGCAAGGAAAAATAGTTCCAGTTATGCAGAATGATCGTATGAGCAAATTTTCTTAAATTAGGTACCTATCGTATTACATGTTATAATATGTTAATTTGTATTCGAATTTGAGCAATTCAAGTGCAAAAAAAATGGTTAATGACACAATTTTACGGCAAACAACTCATAAAAAGGTTTATAATTTCTGTATTAGATAGCCCTTTAACGCAGATCTTGGTCTATAATTATTATTAAGGCCCAAATATATCTAGTTAATTATCAAACCTTGGCGCAGCGTTCCTCCCGAAAGGGTTCACACCTTTACAGCCCAGTACCCCACAATTTTACGGTTTATATTAGGTGGATGAAGAAAAAATGTCTTAAAATGTCAAAACAAAAAAGTTAGTAGTACGGCAGGTTGAAAAGGAAAGAAATTAGCCTCAGAGGCCTCATCAGCTATTCAGTGATCCTCCGAACCTCGTAATATTTACTAATTTTTTGATACATTTTTTGTAATTTGATCAATTTATTGTACTCAAAAAGTGTTGACCAACAAACTCATCCTTTTATTTGGAATGATTGATTTTTTGCTCAACAACGGGATTTTTATCTCAATCCTAAGAAGAAATATCGGCTGGGATGACTCACACACATAAATAAACGTACTTTTGAAAAAGAGGTGAACTACAGGATTCGTTTCAGAATGTCTCTAAACGAACTCTAATGATGAAAATTGTCAAACATTTTTATTTTAAAATTTCCGAAGTCATTGCAATAGCTTCATTTCCTACGAAAACTCGCAAAAAAATTAATTTTTAATGTGAGAAATTGCTTCTCTGGGTAGTAGAATATTACAACCATATTTCAACAAGCGTTTTATCTCCTTTCTGCGGCTCACAACTTGTATTATTTGTTTCAACACGTAATTGGTATTTTTACTATACAGAACAACATTCGCCGAAATGATTTGACACCTTTGAGTTTGAATTTGACACCTTTGAGTTTTTACAACTTATGAGGTCACCTGCCCCAAGCGCGTCAGTCCTAAGGTCCTAGGGGCCATGAGTTAATTTACTGATATAATTAGCCGCAAACTGAATTTAATGTTGAATCCATAGTTCAAGATAAAACTATCTCCGGTAAAAACGAAAGAACCAAATTGAAGTTTAATATCATGGAGGATCGAATTTGACGCTCTTTTGTTGAACCTTCACATATACCACACCTAAAATCTTCGAAAATATAAAATATTAGCAAAGATAATTAATTTATAGTCGATACCCGAAATTCTGATTTTTATTCATGTATTCATGCACCTTTGTTTGACTTGCTAGATTTTCGCTCCATTAATTTACGTATTATTTTGGCAATTACGCCATTGTGACCCGTCTCAGGAAAAGAGACCTTATCTTACTTTGGTAAAATTTGTAGGAGCGTTTTTCAATAAAATGGTCAAAAATATGGATTTTTAGGTTTTTTATCGATTCTTTTTTATCCCTTTACTCAGTACAATAGTCACCTATCGATGTTTAGCTGATTATGATATCGAAAAAATCCTCGAAAATATAAAATATTAGCAATAATAGATTAATTTATAATCGATACCCGAAATTCTTATGTTTATTTATGTATTTATGCACCTTTGTTTGACGTGTTAGCATACGCTCCATTAATTTACGTATTATTTTGATAATTACGCAAATGTGACCCGTCTCACGAAATGAGACCTCATCTTACTTTGGTAAAATGTTTAGGAGTGTTTTTCGATAAAATGGTCAACAATACAGAATTTAGGTTTTAATCGATTCTGAAGATCATTAGCTGATTATGATATCGAAAAACGAGAAGTAGTTGCAATTACAATAAAAGAGGCCTTATCTTACCCAACCCCCTCTGTCATGTCAAATGGACCGTAACAAAATAAGACCATATTGCACTGATGCAACAAATGACATTGTGTGCCCCAACCCTGCGGGACAAAACAATATGCTATAAAGTGTATATCATATTGTATGTATGATATACAGTATTTTTTAATGTGAACAATCTTATTGATGTTTTAACACGAATAGAATTATGTAGTGTTCTCTTGGAAATAGTAATAGGTTGCGATTCTGTTCAATTACCTACATAATTGTTTGAGAAATGTTAAATTTTGCGTAATTTCTCTTCAGTAACCACGTTTTTTTAACTTTTTCTTCATATTTACATTTTCTTATCACATCTAAAATTATCTGCAGTGATGGTGAAATGAACCCAACATGCATACTGATCTTTGGGGAAAAAAAAATAAAAAAAATCAAGTTGATATCGCCAATCGAACGGCCACAATTTACTTTTGAATGTTGCTCCAACTTTGAACGCGTTTTTCTCAAAATGAGGTATCCAGGAGACCAGATTTTGAAAAATCGTATCTTTGGAAATAATAAAGATAACATTCTTTTTAAAAACATAGCAGCGTTTTCAGCAATATCTCAAGAATCCAGAAATGGCACTAACTATCTTTCGACATTTGGTAAGATAAGGCCCCTTTTCCCAGGACGGTTCACAATTATAGTTGTTAGAAAATTCTGCTGTTTTGATTTGTGAATAAAATGTGATTTGTTTATGATAAAAGTAAAACATGATAAGGAGAAAACATGAAAATAAATTGTCATAAATATTCCCATAAATAGGATTATATAGCTAATATTATACAGCCAAAGGATAGAATGCAAATATTTTATATAGTAAATTTAATGGATAATTATTTCAGTGTGGTTAAAGCGATAAATCCAAGATGTACGGTTGATAGATTTGAACATTACTTCTTCGCGTAGAAAATCAGTTCTTATTTCTACTACTAGTGATTTCATCATTCAGAAAAGAACTACCCAGTGAGTTATCATTTTCAACCCTTCTGTCAGTCGTTTGGTCAATATTCTGTGGGAATAAATAGGTATCACAAAACAATAAATTTGTACATAATATGTAGTATTTTAAATTGATTCGGTTGAAAGTGATTGATGCACTGAGGGTACAAAATTTCCTTTGGATTCATTGAAACATATAAAGTACAGTTAAGCAATTTTCTTGGATAATGACGGAAGAAATGAGGAGAGCTGCATTACAATAGATTATGAATGGAACATGATGTGATTTCGGTATCATCATTATGCATACATACACTTATTGTTGATTTTAATACGATCATTGAAATAAACAAGTACTTCACCACCTATAAAAATATATACTAAACACTCCACTATATTTTAGAAACGACCGAATTTCAAACGTTTTTCCATCAGTTGGATATTGTCCTCGACCCTACCTACAATCACCAAACGATGCTACGAATCCGATTCAAAAATAAAAACCACCTAATCAAAGTGCTTTTCTTACTCAAATTTACACCTTTTAAAGCCCTTTGTTTTGTTAGTTTTTTTCCCCTTCTGACTTACTTTTTAAAACTAATTATATCAACACCAAGTTTTCATTATTAATACTATTTTTCCAATGGTAGTCACAACGTTCAATCTTATAATGTAACTGTACAATCAATTCGTAAACTAACTTATAAAAATAATAGCGAACAGACGATTTTTTGAAACAGAGTTTGTGGTTCGCAGGCCATTCAGCGCGTCTTGGATGAATGTCATAGGAAGAGGTTACAACTAATTTAGATCGATAGTATTTTCAAGTCCCAATCAAAGTTCCTACATAATAATAAAATATGAAATTAAAATTCCATCAAATTGATGACGTTTTATATTTTTTGAATCTGACGCAACCTAAAATAATCCAAAAATTTACCACGAAATCGGTTTTCTCAAATACTGTTTCTGTTCACAATTTCAAGATAAATTTTTATTACGATAATATTTATTTATCAAGTTCATTGCAGTGTTTCAACTCCAGTTGCAGTTGTATAATTCGATAGGTACTTATAATTAGATGATGATATCCCTCGCAAACCCTAATAATTAATTAATTTACAATCACGAATTAGGAAAACAAACCTCATCAAAAACACAAGTCATGTACCGTAATTTGTACAAAATCGAGCATTTCGGTGTAGCAGAGTACTAAAACTACACGCATTTTAACGAATTGTTAACATATTCCATTTATTCAATGAGAGCAAATGTAAAAAAATAAAAAATCATAAAGCAACCCTCCTCCGCACCACCACTATCTTTGACTTTGGAAACAATGCAAAAATATACACGTGTAGTTCGTTACTGTTAAATCAAATAGCAAAGCAATGGAAAGTAATGTAGGAAGCGATTCTGATTAGATGAGAACAGTTGGTGCGGTACAACTGTTTGGCACTATAATACCGCACCAAGGGGCAAATAGGGGCAATATCCTGCACAAAATTCTACCATTCAGGGATTTTTATCAACGTATCCACCAGGACATGCGTCGAACTTGGCAAAATCTTTTCAACTCCTACCAGTCAGGCACCTACCACAGAACTCTCTTTCCAACACTCCCAACAAAACCTTGGTTTGACTTCTATCCATCTGAAGATAAACACTTCATAAAAACTATTTCCAGATTACGAAGTGGACACATCCTCTGCGATTCCTATTTTCAACGATTTGGGATAGGAAATGTAACCAGCGGCTACAATCACTGTGGAGAGGAAGACACTGCGCGACACAAAATATTGGAGTGCCCCATATTTTCTCGAGAACGGCAACTTCTTATGGACAATATAAGCGATAAAATCCTAGCTTCATTCAACTTAGATTTTATTCTGACGTCAGCAGAACAAATGGTCTACAAAGAACTTTACAGATACTTTAGTACAATCAACTGTGGTCAATAAAAATACTTAGTATTATCAGAAAACTAAAAATATGCATTGATGAAAAATGTATTACCCAATATGGCGTAAAAGTCTAATCTTGAGCCAAAAAAAAAAAAAAAAAAAAATAAAAATAAATAAATAAATAAATTTAAAAAAATACCACAGCAAGCTTTTAGCATCCAACCACCAGTATAATATTCAAAACTTAAACCTAAACCGAACGATTTGATCACCTAAAAATTATTTCTTTCTTTTTTACGTTTTTAAAAAATCGAACTATACCTACAATGGTAAACTTCAGAATTATATTGAAAGCGTCAGATTAGGTTTTGAGAACTCTGGATTCATTCAGGAAAACCTTGATGATGACTTGGAAATGCTATAATAAGTAGAACGAATGTGTACCTATTCGTCAAACGCCGAATTTCCGAGATGATTTGGTAAAAAAAGAAATCTTTTTGATAGTCTATCAAGACGACTACCTTCGTGTTGGCTTTCTTCTTGCTTGTACATTTTATTTCATTTTCGTTCACTAAGTCCTATTTGTTTCGACGAACTACCATCATTTTGAATTCACACTCAGCTTATTGGAAGGTATTTTAGTAGTTCATATTTCAATATAAAACACGGAACCAAAACATATCACAAATACGTAGAACCTTGGTAAAATATAATGTTAAAACCACTCGTAACTTCTAATTCACGGACATGTCAGCTTCTCAGTGTGATTCCATTAATAGTTAACATGCGCGTTTGCATTGGTTTTGTAATTGAATTACAAATGAGCAGGATTTCACCTACAATTTTAATCTTTTTGAGGAAAATGTATACATTAACTCATACCTTCAGTTTATCAGAAGTTGACTGCATACTGTTTACTAGTGGTGGATAAGCCATGCAACTCACAGACCTGCAAGAAACTTCAACCTTCAAACTATTGGAATACATTTCACTGGCACTGTTTGTAAAAAGGGCCACGCAACGGTGACCAAGTTCGGAAATAGGAAATACACGTACCTATTGAACATCATTTCTTGTTTCACATCTGATAAGTAGAAACAATAAAATGAAAAAATATAGTTATAGATGTTGATGTAGCTGATGATAATCTATGTTAGTATTCAATTACCACTATCCGTAAAATGAAGTTGAGGATGTTCGAGGGTTGGTCAATAATTGAAAGTATTGGCTAGGTGACGTTTCGTTGTATTTGTACAACATCTTCAGTCTACATTAACACAGAGGATGACATGATGGTTCAATTTGGTCCATATTGAGATTCTAGAGTGAATAAAAGTTGGTAATATACAAACACTGTGAAGGTAGGAATTTACTAAGTAATGAAATGCGTGGACAAAATTCAATAATAATAACAATGCAGATAGAAAAATTTAAACACAATACACAATATTATGAAAATTGGGCCAATTGTATTTAAGATGGGTATTATAGTGCAACGTGTAATACCTATTGCTGTGTAGTACGTGTGTAATACCTGTGTAATACGTACTAACTGTGCAATACCTACTGTAAAGACAGCTAAGCAATGAAGACCTCATAATTTTCCTGCTCCATTACTCTGGTATTTTATTATTAATTACATTTTAAGCCTGTTACTACAATTTTACAATCTGCATTGTTATTACGATTAAATTTAATTCGTGCATTTCATTAGGAAGTAAGTACCTACCTCCACAATGTTTGTATTTTGCCAAGTTTTATTCACTGTAGAATGTAAATGTTGACCAAACTGAACCATCATGTTATCCTCTGTGTTAATGTAGCCCTGAAGATGTTGGACAAATACAACGAAACGTCGGCCCAACAGAAAGTTTCAATTATTGACCAACCCTCAAGAATGCTTACTTCATTTCAGCTGATGATAATAGTATAATCTAAAAATCTACTTGACTAACGATCCGTTAGACATCTGTTCTCTACACGTTAGTGATTGTTTTTCCGAAAGAAAGATTTTCTAGTAATAATAGATTAGTACGATGCCTAATCCAACACTCTTATAGAGCCCAAAAACATATTTCCTGAATCTTCTTTCATTTTTGAGCTTAGGGAACTACCCAAAATATGATTTCATACTTAGCAAAAGAGTGAAACCTTCTTCAGTTACTATCTGTTCCACCAAAATTCACAGCATCTTGAATTTTGACATTGAAAATCAAGTTAGGTACATATTTAACTTCTATACTGATTATGAAAACGTTTTTCGGGTTTGGAATATTTTAGTAGTCACTGTAGAAGATGCATTCTATATTGAGTTCATCTAAACGTAATGTAGCGTTATGTAATATTCTCTCATGGGTTTCGGTAGGATCACATAAGTTACTGATGCAGATCACAAAAAAACAATTTCCACCACTAATAACCAATTAATCAGTCAATAATTAAGACATAACTTCATTAAACAACCAATTTCTCTAGGTATCTACGACGTGAATTTTACAATCCCACGACTTCATCATTCTTTTTATTATTTGCTACCTGAGCATTTAAAACGAGTCACAAATTTGAGACATGATTTTTCTTCGTGATCAGAGTCACTGTGAATCACAACCGAAGGAACGAATCCGCGCCATTTGGTCGGCCAGACGAGTCGTTTAGAGGTGTAGTTCCATATGTGACACCTTTCAAACCAATGTAAATCTGTCATAATCTTATCAAAAAATGAATTTGACGTCTGTTTCGGAAATCTAGGAATCTCGTCCTTCCCATATTTTCATGATAGATTAACTTTCTCCTTTACGTACATGAGAAATATGGAATTGAAAAAAGTGGGGACGCATACGGAAGTATTTGCCTAGTCAAAAAGTTCCGTACGTGTCCGCAAGCTATATCCAAATCCACCTAGCGTGTAAACACATTAGGAGGATGTATAGTTTAGTGGTCTGGATACCGGCAAGCTCGCATCTAAAAAAGCATAACATCAAGCAGTCAATCCCTTAGTAAAAATTCAAATAATTTGGACACATAGGTCAGAATGATGGGTATAGTCTGGATATAGGACTGGATGCTCGCAAGCTCGCATCTCAAAAATACATAACATCAAGCAGTCAATTCCGCAGTAAAAATGCAGATTATTTGGACATATAGATCAGAATGATGGGTATAGTTTGGTGGTCAGGATGCTCGCAAGCTCGCATCTCAAAAATACATAACTTCAAGTAGTCAATCCCTTTGGAGCAGATTACCTACCTAAGGTTTGGGAAGTTCAGGTGGTTTAGTTGCCACTGGTACCCAGTTCAGGTGAGCTCTAATCTCCGTCGGGGTCCCTAGTCTGTTGGTATGTATAAGATGTGTCTAGTTAAATTATGACTAATATTGAAAGAAAGAACTATTTGTATGGGTAGATGTCATTAATCATAAATTTTATATATTTTATAAGTTGGACTTGAACTACAATATTTTCAGAATGTTCATGTCATAACAATAATAATGGTATCTATCACGCATGGAGTAGACCTCACGTCGGTAGGTACTTAGATAATAATGAAGTGATAACTAGTACCTAACTCTGGTCAAGATGCATGTTAATTCAAGAATCTGTATCATCCTACACAATATAAACATCAACTTTGTCTAGTTGAGATTTAGAGAGATCAACCACAAAAGGGTTTTAGGGTTCATTGCTCAACTTACTGACTCAAACATAGCGTGGGGACACAAACGGAACTTTTTGACTATCAAATGTTTCTGTATGTGTCTCCACTTTTTTCAATTCCCTATTTATCACGTACGCGAAGGAGAATGTTAATTTATGATGAATTCGTGGGAAAGAGGAGATTCGGAGGTTTCTGAAAGTCGTCAAATTCATTTTTTGATAGGTTAACGATAGATTTACATTAGTTTGAAAGTGGGGACAAATATGGAAATACGCCTGTCATTTACTTTCGATTAAATCATACAATCTTTCACACAATATACAAAAAACTATGAAAAAATACTAATATTTAACGAAAATAACGACCAGACGTCGCCAGATAAATAAATCATAGTTTTTTTCTTAAAAAGGGTTTTTGTTTGTTTTAAAAGTTGGCACTTCGTGATTACTTCAGCTGATGGTCGTAGATTTTGATCAGACTTGAGTGTGAGTGTTGCTGTGGAGTTGATCCGTTTCTGGCTGGTTGATGGCGTTGCCCGACGAGTAGTACTGGAACAGGGTGTCCCTCTTCTTGGTGGCACGTTTCAAATTTCGGAAAATTGATTCAAAGATTTGGGAAGAGGGGCAGTTTTCGAAACGAAGATTGGGAACAGAAACAAAAAAGAAAGAGTTCACAGTTAGAATGTTCGAAGAAGAAATAATTTTCATGAGAACAGCAGAATTATGTTGATCGAAAGCGATGCAAAGGCAAATTAAGTAAGTAGCGCATGCGTCGAAAAGCAATATAGTCTTCCAGAAGCTTGAAAAATGCGCAGACAAAAATCAGAGCATAAAACGACGATTTAACAAATAGACTGCAACTCGAAATACAAACAAACCGGACAAAGTACAATAAATAAATTTCATAGCACACTTGTTGTAATGTAAATGTAAAGTGTTTGAACATGAATAAGATGACAATATAATCGAACTATTTACCTACTCATTCCTTCTTGAAGCTTATGCAGATATTTACAAGCACAAGAATACAAACTAGCCTGGCAAAGCTATTATAGACAAATATGTTGTTAGTACCTACTGATAAAAATGGATTGTTATTGCTTTCGAAGTAGATTTGGTTTCATATTAGTCTAGTTAATTAGGGAAAATGAGTAATGATGTTGTGGAAAGGCTTCATGAAATTTTGGTTTCATTTTAAGCTTTACATGACTTTCCTAACATGAGTCATGTGTATACGAGTTAAGGTGGTAAAAAAAAAAAATAAATAAATAAATTTCAAAAATTAAGTTGCTCTTTTGCACAAAACATATATGAACAAAGGAAGCTGCTAAATTTTCGGCCAATTTCGTTGCGTTTTGAGGTCGCCCGAATTCTTTTTTTTTTTTCAGATTTATGTTTTTTCTCCCGAAGAATTGAAAACAAAAAATTATCGGACGTCAGAAAACTAATTTACTTAGCTTTCTTACTAATTTTAATAACTAAATAATTCAATTACTTACTAGTTTTTTAGCTTTCTCATTTTTTGGCGTCTTAGCTTTTTGATGGCGCAAATTCTTTTCCCCCAATAATGTAGCCTACTCTCGGACATTGAGGAAAAATGGCGGAAAAATCTCTAAAATTTCAAGGTATTTCGTGGTAAATCTCTTATGATGTAGGGTAAATGCTATGAAATGATTAATTCTAAATATGTTAATTCGCTATTTTTTTCCAATTCCGTAGTACTATTAGTTTGACGAAATAATTACTTCAACACTCCCAAAACCATCCGTAAATCCCGTCGATGCATTTGGAAAAATCCTTGCAAAAATACTTGCAATTAATCGTTATATGATCTTTTGTGAAGATTTGTTATGTGAAGATCATTAACTGGGTTTTAGTAAATGAAATTATGACGTTTCGTATCATCCGGCTTACATCTAAGCATCATTTCATAGGATTTTATCTACAGCAGCAGAATTCTTATTTGACCTTAAGAAGGAAATCCGAGTTTGATCCATTCTGTGTTATCGGAGCGAAAATGCAGAAAATAATTTATTTAAGTAATTATTTATACAGCCCAGTAAATTATCTCGTTTATTGGAAAACGGCGCTACAGATCTACTTCCCACGCAAGACCACCCGGTTGTGCGGGTTTTGCATAACCTAGAGAAAGTTCACGAGATTTGTTCCGCAAGCACACGAGATTCAATCAATGCCTTTCAAACCAATTCAGAACTCGAGAACAATAATATCCGTGAGTAATTATGGGTTGTTTAATGTAGGATCTATGTTGTTATTCCTATAAAATATTTTATTTGAAATAATTTATAGTAAAACAAATGGTAATTGAGTAGAAGTCGTACAGTGTAACTAGTTGGTACCTAAATACCTAATGCATAACCACTAAAAGACCTGCAGCTGTAAGACGACTGAACTCCGGATTTATATAAAATTTAAAAACATGAAATTTAATGAAAACACTGACAAAATCTAGATAACTCCCTAATCGATTATTTTTGCATGAGTATCAAGACGCGTACATTTTTACGAGTAAAAATGATCTTAAAAACTCTTCACTTTAACTGGGTAAAAAAGTTGGCGCAACACTTGGCATACCGTTCAACTATTTTTAGTAGAGCACATTTCGTATCGAATATCCATTGTTTCGAATCTGATATCGTTTAAATGCAGCTAGTTTGGGATAGGATCATCCAAGTAACTTGCACAATACGAAAGCATGTTGTCCTCGATCGTTCAATGTTGCGTATTGCGCAGTTTTTAAACTAGCCCATGCGTAAGTTTTTATTCAGCTAAAGTCTTAAGAATTTGGAGAAGATAGCAAGAACTGTTTAGCAGGTTCCGAATAGACACACAAAGGAAATGTACTGAAACATAATGACTGTTCAGTTCAAAATGTGTGAGTCAGTTTATGTTTACCGTTGGTTTGTCAGTAAGAATAAATTATATCCCTTATAAACTCGGATAATTAGTAAGAGATGCTCTACTCAAACCGCTGAAATTGGCTAATTTTAATTCCATGTTATCTTAACTAGCTAGTCAACGAATGAATAATTCAACACATAATTAGCGAGTAAATTGCACTACCGAATCCATGTGTAAGTATAAAATTCAAGTGAATTTAAATATATACGTAGGACTAACAATATATTACCCTATGCCTTTGTATAGTATTACTCTGTTCTCCCCCTGATGCTTCATAATTGTTATTTAAACGCATAAAGTTCATAATTAACAATAAAATGTAATGTTTCATATAAAATACGTTGATACAGCAGATGCTAATTCCCACAATTACGAGTCTGCCAAGATTGAACTGCTTAGCAGCTCATTCCACGGAAGCCGTTTTGATGTTTGAGACCAAAAAGCAGAAGGCATGAACTCAATGACTGGAATAGTTTTATGAATTCTTGGAAAGAATATCAATATTGATTTGATTTTCCTAATGAAATTTACAAAGGTTTTCCAATCTGACCCTGATACACTTGTGGACTAATGGGCGGTACACCTTAGGGTTTATTGAATGTCATTTTTATATTTTATTTTTTTAGGGGTAATCCATAGAGCTGTATAGTAAATTGATACATCAAACTCTATCCTACGATATGCAGTATGTTTCATGAAATTTTTTCTTCAAAGTTTGCTGAAACTAGGACGTCCTTTGGGTGATCTTTTCTGCACAGTCCCTATCTTGACGAGTGCAGCATTATAAGTGCTGCAAATGTCGAGTAATTAAATCATTTAAAACTTGCTTTATCATAAGAATGAGTATGTTCTGCCACTTACTTGGGATAATTATTTCCCCAAAAGTTAAAGCACTACTTTTTTGACCATTGAATAATTTTCATTGCTCCCAAAACCATAAAAATCCATACAAAAATAAAAATATTCACCAAAAAAGCAACAGACGCTTGCAGTCAGCATGCAGTTTTCCAAAGCAGCTGCGACGAGAAGACGAAAATAATAGAAAATCGCCAATACAGTAGAATGTATTGAATGTAAAGTACTCACAATGCGATCGACTTCATTACTGGTCTCAGTAATGGCTAGTTTGAGCCAGCTGTCCATGCATCTACACTAGCTTTGCATCTGAACACAAAACTCATATACAAATTCGAACAAAAAGAGTAAAGAAAAGGAAAGTGATTCGGGTGCAGAGGCAAAAGCGGTACATCATAGTTGTTGAGCATGAAAATTATGAAATCACAAGATCTTTTAGGCATTTCCATTTGGTGTAATTTGTTCATTTCTCAATGGGTTACAAAGCCGTGATTTATGATGAAATATGTGTCAATATCCCATAACTTCGTCGTCACAAAAAACGTCTGCCATGATGGGTGGGCAGTATAGCTCCCTCACATAGTGTAACAAGGACGTATAGGAATAGTTGAAGAACAAAATACGAGTCGAAATGATTGATAAGTCGACGTTATAGGAAAATTATGTTTGCGCATGCCCACACACTATTATTCCAATGGCAATGAAATTTATAGGGGAAGTCCAGGGGCTAAACCGCACAAGCATTGAAAATGTCATACAAATCGGTCTATTAGTCTCGGAGTTTTTTCTGCGTCGATCAATTTTAGTTTTGCGCATCGGCTATTGTTATTATTCTACCAATCGCGATACAATTCATAAGGATTTTTTCACGAACATACAGGTACCCATCTACCCCACCGAGTGTGAACGAAATCGGACCAATAGATGACAAGAAATCGACGTTATAATAAATGAACGTTTGCGCATGCGCACAGACACAGTGTTGAAGAAAAATGTTGTAGGTATACAAAAGGAATAAAAAATAATAAAGGGGTATGAAATCAAGTCTGAATAATGTAAATAACAAAATGGTTCTTCAGTTACACATCCAAACAAAAAGCTTGCGATGACAGGGGACGTGGAATATAGAAATGTTCAATAGACATTTTTCCACCCAATGACTATTCATTGTACCTTCACTCCCTTACCAGAACAAGAATATGATGAGTTATCTTTTACTGAGATCCATCAAGAGCGTCCAATTAATGAATTATGAACATAAAAGTGAATATTCCTGTGCCTTTACTGTGCTTTATTGTTTGTTCTTTGTGTTGTATCTCAACAACGCCTTTCCAATTTCTGAGAATGAGGTTAACTTTTATTATTTTTTTTTTATTAATATACATGGCAGGGGTTACAACAAGCTCGTAGCTGAACATCACAGTGTTGCACAAATGAAATGATATAGTTAATCAAACACAGGGAGCATAATCTTATTTGGAACATAGTAAACAAAAATGCATTGAATGGAAAGTAAACAAAATAAAGGAAAATTCTAAATTCGGGGGAGGGGGAGAGGGTGTCAATATTACCGGTCGAGGTATTCCATGAGAGCTGCACAGGAGGGCGGGCATCGCAGACGAGAGGGTAACCAGTTCCATAGTCTCGCACTAGCGAGTCTGAACGAGTCATATGATTTACAATTTGAATGTTTATGGACAACTGTGAAAGAACTACTGGATTTGCAAAGGGGGAAGATGACCATTAAATAGGTTGCAATTTAAAGGTTAGTGGGGGATTTATATTTTGGAAATGAATTTTGAGCTTCTAACTTGCAAGAAGTAGTATAAAACGTTAGTTCCCAAAACTAAATGTTTGCCGTCTGTTGATAAGTGGCTTCGAGGCTTCAGTCCAAGGATATAACGAGTGCAGGTATTGATAACTACTGCACTTGCTTGTAATTTATTAGGGAGAATTTCTGTTTACCAAACCGCAAACATGTTGGAGCAACCAAGCTAAACTAATTTTTTCTTCTTTTCTGAAAAGATTTTTTTCAAAAGATCTCACCACATGCGGATAAAATACTGGAAGATGTGTGACTCCTCCTTGAGTCTCACTTTTTCACTTCAGTTGGGATTAATATTGATTTTTCCTATTTCTTACCAAAGATACTTGAAGCTAGTCTCCAAAACCATTCCGAGGCCTTACCTACGAAATGATGAATGTGAAAAAGGTGTAAAAAAGCCCAAGCATATCATTAGGAGGTATACAGCCTCCAGCGATCCATGTACTGGCAGTGTTTAGAAAACCAAATCTCATCCGTCATTCACACCTGCCAATAACCAGAACTTACAGGGAACACTAGACCTTACATAGGCTATTATAAAATGGGAAATGGCGAAACAAGTGTTACTCACATAAGACAAATAATCTTACGTTACTCACATAAGACATACAAATCTCTACCACATCTGAGGTAATATGATGTTCATGTAAAAACAGATCAGGAATGAGCCCATCATTTCATTCGCCACTTGATGTCCCAGAGAGGTTCCCTGTCAAATTTCAACATCCTATAGTGAAAAGTAGAGAATTCAGCTCATTCAGCTGATTAGG
The DNA here is from genome assembly GCA_030762985.1 of Adelphocoris suturalis. Classification (NCBI taxonomy): domain Eukaryota; kingdom Metazoa; phylum Arthropoda; class Insecta; order Hemiptera; family Miridae; genus Adelphocoris; species Adelphocoris suturalis. The sequence goes on from CM061044.1 coordinate 69,056,010, forward strand.
AAAGAGCCCATAAATTCATTCGTCTCTTGATGTCCCAGTGAGGCTCCCTGTCAAATTTCAACATCCTACAGTGAAAAGGAGAGAATTTAGCTCATTCAGCTGATTAGGAAAGAGCCCATAAATTCATTCGTCTCTTGATGTCCCAGTGAGGCTCCCTGTCAAATGTCAACATCCTACAGTGAAAAGGAGAGAATTTAGCTCATTCAGCTGATTAGGAAAGAGCCCATACATTCATTCGTCTCTTGATGTCCCAGTGAGGCTCCCTGTCAAATATCAAAATCCTACAGTGAAAAAGAGAGAATTTGGCTCATTCAGCTGATTAGGAAAGCCCATACATTCATTCGTCTCTTGATGTCCCAGTGAGGCTCCCTGTCAAATATCAAAATCCTACAGTGAAAAGGAGAGAATTTGGCTCATGCATCTGTTCAGGAAAGAGCCCATCATTATATTCGTCTCTTGATGTCCAACAGAGGCTCCCTGTCAAATTTCAACATCCTACAGCAAAGGGTGATAATTTAGCTCATTCAGCTGATTAGGAAAGTGACCATCAATTCATTGGTCACTTGATGACCCAGTGAGCCTTTCTGTCAAATTTCAACATCCTACAGTGAAAACATAATTACCACATGTTACTACCATGACTACGTTTGCTCGTTTCGCGGTCCTGCAAAAATTCAAATCACGGGTCATCCTAAAGACATGCAATACGTCATAAATTACAAATAATCATCTTAATTTTGACGTGATGAATGAAGTTATGGGTATGAACATCTTACACGTGGAAACTCGACCTAGTTTATAAGCAATATAATCATTAGAGAATCTGATTTGATAATAAAAATACAATATTTTGCCAATGCACCAAAGATTGATAATATGGGAAGAATAACGTCACATCATTTCCTCTTGTAAATCACTGGATAACGGCAACAACGATGAAGAGTTTTAATACGTTTTTGTCGGTGTAGGTGCTGTTTGTCCTACACATCTTTCTGTATGCCTCAGGCTAACGTGATGTTATTCGCCCATGTTCAACATCATACTCGAAACGAATGTAGACTGTTATTTGAACAAATAAGCGAGATATGCTCAAGACTAAATGTCACAGTTTTTATATAGCAACTACCAAAAAGTATTTTTCAACTCATTAAAATCATGCTTATGAACAATTCTAATACAGCAATCATGCTGATAGATCAATTTCTTGTTAGGTACGTAGTTTTTCTCATTTAAACTATTCGGATATTATATTGATTATAGTACACATTAAGAGCTAAGTAGCGATAATGGGTCCAACGTATGGATCAAGGGATTTCCATGTTCTTTAGCAGTTTAGTAATGAATAACGTTCTATCAACATTGTAAAATATTCCAACATCAACTGCAATACTGAAGATTTTCGTGATAAGTTTTCATGTTCTATAGCTCATACAAGTGTCTGTAATTTGCAAGTCGCAATTTGAGGTGAATATAGCAGGAATAGATGCAAAAAAAATTACATTGATATGTGGAACTTTTGTTATGAGATTCTCTAGTCGTAAAAGGGAATATATTTCTTAATTTGTATTTATTTATGTATATTGTTTCAAGACATCAGTCAGGTCCTATTATTTGAAATCTAGGCGAATTGATGACATTATTTCTCCGTGAAAATAATTAAAACATAGAAATTCGTTTCAGAACACATTCAAACTAAACCTTTCTTAAAAAAGTATATCTGCAAGTATATAAGTGATCATGCTACAAAGACTATATTTTTAACCACTTGGCCTGGTTGTTAATTTTTTGACGTGGAAAACTGCTTAAATAGGATGGTTGAGGTGAAAACAGATAAATCATGTGCAAGTTGAGCAGGTGATTACTCAACCCAGTGGAATCACCGAAAAAATCAGAAACAGGTTTAAATTGAAAATTTTGGAAAAAACTGATTGATTGTGAATTTTACCAACCGAACATAAGTAATTTCAGTTTAAAAACTTTGCTTCACACTGGGTGAATATGTTTGCAAATCTCGTCCAAAAGCACGCTCTGAATAATTAAATTTAAGTCATTCAAGCTTTGGGTTTCAACAGCCAGACAATTCATAATGATGAAGAATTAGAAATTTTGTAACCATCAGGGATCAATTCAGGCTGTGGAAGTGGCTTTGTAAAGAGTATGTCAATTTGAACGGAGATTATAAAACCTCTACAAGACTTTTCTCCGATTATGCTCAATGACTTTACAGTAATAAGAAAATATACAACTAAGTATTCAGTTCAAATTTTAGTGTGAAATCCTAAACTGAGGAGAGCGATTATTTTGAATAGAATTCGATATGCTGACAGTTTTTCCAACACGAATAAATGTTCTGACCGATTTTATTGTTTTAGCTATGACTGCATTAGCATGATAATAAGTTGATATTGGGAGTGCACGATGAAGGTTTTTTTTAACCATTGAAAAAAAAGAAAGTTGTGATGAAATTGCGTTGAACCAAATCCAATGTTTCAACACAATTCAAGAAGTTTTAACTCAAGATAAGACGTGATTACATTAGGGTACATATACATTTCCGCCATAATATATAATGGGATGTATACGGTGTATGGAAATCCCTTGATCGCTCGGAAATTTATGACGAAGCAGATTAATAAATCGATGGGTTAAGAAATAAATTGGCCAAACTATAATTTAAATATGTGGTTTTCTGGTATGAGAGAAATACTAACCATTTTCCAAAATTTATATTAGAGGGTTTTATTTTAAATATCTTAGTGATCTCGCTCCACCGTCCTGTGCATTGGGCTAGGAGAGGGGATAGGCCCTCCAGGCTCTGACTATAAAATAGCGAAGGAGCCTCACGATAAATCACTCCATCAAATTATTCGATGTTGATTACACCTCCCTGGATCCCCACATCATAAATATATAAGTCAGACTTATTATGGAAATTAACTAACGAGGGGCTTGATCGAGATATATATTTTATTATTGCGTTTACAGAAAATTACCTATAGTCACTTAGTATGACGTTGCCCCACTCTACTGTAGGTTTTATCGTTCAAATGTCAATCAGTTGTTATTAAAGATACAAAGATGCTCTCTGAATTTATAACACGACTATTCCAATGGGCCAATTTCCCCCTCCTTAACCCTCCTGAGAAGTCCTAGCTTATGTATACAAACTAGTTTTGGGACTCTTACTAGATCAATCCACAACTCTGCTGAGTTTTTTCTCCCCTTGCTCAATACTCTTGATTTTTCTCACAAATGGTTTATTAGGTGATGTAGTTACCAAGGAATCCAATGGCATATCCATTCCTTTTTTATGTGCGTGTAGCATTACTGCTTTTGAGCAATTTAACCATCACTCTTGATAATATTATTTTTGTCATTCGTATAACTCACCTATGAAATAATATGTACCTAGAATGATAAAGTACGCTATTGAGGTACTATTGTTTAGTAGTTATAATATACCTAAAAACGCTTTAAATTATTACACCAAGTTTTCATTAAAAAAATTCCCTGACATTTGGTGGTTTTTGCCAAATTCCCTGACATTTCCCGACGCGAAGAATCCCCTAACGATTCCAGATTTTTCCTGACTTTTCCAGTTGGGGGCCGCCCTGGATCATTAATTTGGCTTACAAGTAATGTAAACCAGGTAGGTAATCCTGGTTCATCGAGTCAATATATTCTCCTTCCTCCACCACAAACTACTATCCCTGAACATCATCCCCACCTCCAACCCACTGATAGTAACCCTCTTATTTAGAAGAAATTCTATTCAACGTTTTTAAAATTGGAGGAATAGAATAAAGTACTACTTTATTAGAAAGGCCGAATGATCAAGTACTTACAAAATGTCATATATGTTGATCAAATGAACGGTAATGAAATCAAGGAGATCGTACATTGACATCCAATGATGACACTCCATCAAACCCTTGGATGAAATGGAAATTCTCTCAGACCAGAAAACCATTCGAAACAAATTGACTTAGAATCGATTTATTTATCGGTAGACAATCGCATAAGAATAAAATTGACAATGCCAACAGTACTATGCTAGACCTACGACGAATGATCGTAGTACTGAGAAGAATGAATGGGAATTATACAGGTATTTATAAGTAATTAGGTTTTGGACGTCGTGACGTCTAAAATGTTATGTGGTATTCCCTTTTCATGTTGACGTTATTGTAATCCCTGAGACTCGTCATACTTACTCGGGTGTTATCGTATTCTCTGCCCCCGATCGTTAGTCTGGCTTTGGCTTTCATCGCATCAGACAGCGGGATCTGGAAAAATGAAAGAGTAAACTGAACGAGGCACCAAGACATTTTAATTGTAACTAAACGTACGGTTGTAACTAAAGTATGGTGGTAACTAAACTGACATAAATGACTCGCGTGATTGGGAAAACAAGTTGTATTTCTATCGCAAATTCTTTACTCCTAGGCACGTAAACAAGAGGATATTATGGTTACCAACAACAATCTGTTAAACAAAACCGTATACTTATATTTCACAAAATAGATAACAGCAAAGAAAGAAAAAGCAGAAACAGAACAAAGAAAAAGATGAAAATAGGTATAGTCGCACACAACACACAACCTAAAAAATAAGAAATTAAAATCGCCTAGCAACAACATGACTCCAGCATCCCGGGGTTATTACCATTCTGCAGGGTAAGCTACAACAACTTTTGAAAACCCAAGAAATTGTTCCTAAGATTTGATATGATCAAGGTAAATCACCCCCATCGAAGAGGTTTAATTAAAACGGCCTCATAGCTCAGATCGTTGGAGGTTGCAACTATGGGGAAATTTCCTGCAGTTGTAAGGACACGAGTTCGAACTCCTGTCGAGGTATCAAATATTTTTGGGCCGCTACAGTGGCACAGTCGAAAAAGGGCCCAATTCAATACAAAACAATAATTAATTAAATTCCTCTCGAGCCAAAAGACTGTAAGCATCACATTCCCTGTCGTAGCACCTGGCATTCCCTGCCGTGGTGTTTCCCCGGCCTCAACCGGGGGACGCGTTAAGAGGCCCTATGGTCTATACGTTTACCATCGTACAACTTGTCGTAGCACCTTTCACTTCCTCACACACGAGAGTCAAAACACACCGTGACAATAGCCTCGCTTGACTGCTGACTTGTTCCAGAGAGCATCTGCTGAGCTTGCACTTTCACTTTGTCATTCGTTCGACTCCAAACCAGCTGAAATGGCTGGTATTTGACTATGGGGAAATGTTATGATCAAGGAAAATAACTCTAGTCGAAGTAAATAGGTAGTCGAAGAGTAACTCTTATAATTCTCTTGTAATAACTCTTATTATTTGATTACATAGGCCTCATAGCTCAGGTCGTTGGAGTGCTGCAACTAAGGGGAAATTTCCCGTGGTTGTAAGTACACGAGTTCGAACTCCTGTCGAGGTATCAAATATTTTTGGGCCGTTACAGTGGTGCAGTCGGTAGGACCCGAATTAATACAAAACAATAATTAATTAAATCCCTCTCGAACAAAAAGACTGTAAACATCACATTCTCTGTCATAGCACTTTTCATTTTTTCACTCACTTGAGTCAAAACACACTGTGACAGTGACCTTGCTCGACTTCTAACTTGTCCCAGCGAGCATCTGCTGAGCCAGCGGCCAGCAGTTTCACATCGTGTTTTGTCCAATCTAAACTAGAGGAGACGGCTGGAATTTGACTCCGGGGAAATGCTATGGTCAAGGAAAATAACTCTCACAGTCGAAGAAGTTTGATTACACCGGCCTTGTAGCTCAGATCGTTGGAGTGTTGCAACTAAGGGGAAATTTCCCTCTCAGCAGTCCAGCGAGGTCATTGTCGCGGTGACTCAAGTAAGTGTGGAAGTGAAAAGTGCTACGACAGGGAATGTGATGTTTACAGTCTATTGGCTCAAGAGGGATATAATCATTTATTGTTTTGTATTAATTCGGGTCCTACCGTCTGCGCCACTGTAACGGCCCAAAAATATATGATACCTCGACAGGATTTCGAACTCTTGTCCTTACAACTACAAGAAATTTCCTCTTAGTTGCAACGCTCTAACGATCTGAGTTATGTGGCCGGTGTAATCAAACCTCTTCGACTGTGAGAGTTATTTTCCTGAAGTGCAACAGATTGCATCTCTGCCAACAGCTTTTTTTTCCAGAAAGTGGAGAACCTGTCGGATATCACATTTTCTCCAGCAGAAGTATCCCTTCTCGAAAAAGGGTTGAAGCATAACCCTTTTTCCTCAATAGGAACTCAGCAACTCGGGACTTGGCTTTCTCCATTGAGGCTTCAAATCAGTAACAAAGGCTCTCTGTGCTGAAAAGATCCAGTTCTCATTAGCAGCACCAAGAATATCATATCGGCGCTCAAAGTAGATAAATGTAATATGACTGTTATTTTGAATAGGCAATATTATTTTACAATAACTGTACCATTTTTAGAAGATAATAATTTATTGTTCGAATCTTTCGTCTGACCAACTTTAAAATTTCAAACATAAGTTCTAAAAGTAGTCCACCATTCAAAAGACGGCTTACTTAAGGTTAGCTGTGTTTCACATTTTACATTCTTCCACTTTTCCGACCTGTTGCTGTCTCTATTCAAAATTCATCGTTTGATCCTGTTTTATGCATTGATTTTTTGGCCTGATCAAAATCAGATATATTGATGGGTCGGGTTTTCTTGACACACGGCATGAAAACCCAGAGGTTCAATGAAAACAGGGCAGCTGATAAAAGTGAAATTTCATGTTGATTACCCTCGGCTCGTTATCGTGAGAGCTAGAGAAGTTACTAGCGAGTTTATGACAACGAATCCGCCTAAAAAGAATAAAAGACTTGCAGCGGCTGCTCAGATTTCAGCAAAGTTGGATCATTAGCCTCTTCGTCCATCAAAATTTTACTTCCCATCAAAAACCTACACAAGAATAATTTCGATCTCTCCCGAAAAATTCAGGCATTTGATTCATCTAATAATGTTCTGTACAGAGAACTCCAGGAGGTATCACCCCCACAAGTGAGGAAATCAATCGCTGTCAAGGAGGTTATCCCGTTCTTACGCTGTTTTTGTGGTGTTCGGCACTTTTAACCAATTTTTGTAGAAAATGAAACTTTTGCAATGTCTTTAAAAATGTTAAAATTAATTTTCGAAAACTTTTTTACGTCGAAATCCGTTTTGAGGCATTTTGAAAATAATCCTAGAGTTGGACAAATTTTTGTATATGTATATGTCATTCCAGACAATAACTCTCCTTAGGATTGAGATAAAAATTCCGCTCTTGCTCCACAAAAATCCAAATAAGATATGAGTACGTTGGCCAACACTTTTTGGTCAAATTTCAAAAAATGTGTTTTAAAAAAATCATTAAAAATGGACTGAAACGGCTAAAAATGGTTAAATTTATATTTTTTTTAAGCAAAACTTTAGTCACAAAAAGTTATTTAACAACGAACTAGGACACTATCGAATTTATGCAAACATTTATGCAGAAAAATGTAATTAAATTTCATTAATATGTGCTGAAAAATCTATTAAAAAACTGGGAAATTGCTAAAAATCCAATGTCTGTTTGGAATTGTAGAACATTATTTAGTACGAGTTAATTTACCATATTTTCGGTGGTTAACAAATGTTTGCCCTCAAAGGGCTCAAATTTCAAAGCAATGTAACAGAATATTATACTATAATCCATTAAAATTCGCTCATACGATCATGCATGCTACATGGCTGGAACATTTTCCCGTTATATATCGATAAATGTAATTTTGTGAGGTATTTTGGAATTTTATGACTTTTACCTTTACCTTGACATAATTATTTCAAAACTTCAGATTTTATGAACGGAAAATACACGTTTTTTTAAAAGTTTTTTCATTCAAATTCGTTTTTCTTTAAACTAGGAAGAACCATAATAGCCCGTTTTTCCCTGTACTCTTCTACGTATCTACAACAGGATGCCCCACAAATCGAAATTTTAAATTTCCCTGACCGAACTTCAGATTTCCCTAACAAAAAATATCAAATTTTTTTTGTTCTCTCGTCATTTTATTGTACTTTTAATGCTTCTAAAACGGAAATCAGATAATTTAAAGAAGAAAAAAACAGACTACTTATATATAGTCTACTTATATTTAACAATTTCATTGCCCTCGAAGAGCTCAAATATCATAGCAATTTAACCTAAATGTAATACGATAATTTATGAAAATTCACCCATACGATACTGCTTGACTTTTTATTTAATATTTTATGGTCTTTCAATTTGTGATCCGAAGCTATTTGTGGAAGTATATTTTTCCTTACATGGATTTTTAGCTCTGGGGTAATTCAAAATTTCCGACCGACAGCGAAAAATGTCATGCTTTTTCTCACCTACTACCAATTGTTGCCAGAGAGAGTATATCTTCAAGATTTCCCATCCCACAAAAATCGTTCGTTGGAAAGTTGCTCTGTGAATTTATAACACATGACTCCACATTCCAATGGGCCAATTTCCCCCTCCTTAACCCTCTTGAGAAGTCCTAGCTTATGTATACAAACTAGCTTTGGATCAATCCACTACTCTTCTGGGGTTTTTTTCCCCTAGTACAGTACTCGGTTGATTTTCCTCACAAATGGTTTACTCTAGGTGATGTAGTTACCAGGGAAGCCAATGGTATATCCATTCACTTTATATGTGCGTGTTACGTTGTTACTTTTGAACAGTTTAACCACCACTCTTCATAAATATTTTTTTCATTCGTAAAACTCACTTATGAAATAATATGTACCCAGAATAATAAAGTACGCTATTGAAGTACGATTGTTTAGGAGTTATAATAAACCTAAAAACGCTTTAAATTATTACACCAAGTTTTCATTAAAAAAATTCCCTGACATTCGGTGGTTTTTTTTAAATTCCCTGATTTCCCAGACTTTTCCCGACGCAATGAATTCTCTGACAATTCCAGGTTTTTCCTGACTTTTCCAGTAGGGGGGGACATCCTGTATTATCTCAATGAAGCAGTTATAAGTAAAATTACTCACTTTGGCTCTGGTTGCTTCGGAGTGGGATTTGTAACAGAATTCCAGGAGAGCTACGGCCATGGCGAGCATAAGACCACCGATCAAGATGTAAAATATGCCCGCCACGTTACTCAACGACAACTCGTTTCTTGACGTGTCCTGTAAAACCGCAACCACATTTCAACTTAAAAATCATACAGCATTAATTTACGGTTAACTAACAGTAGTATGACTCACTGTAGTATATTATGATTAAGACTTCATTGCAGAAACTGGCCAAAATTCGTGACTATTTACTTATGAGAATGGGAGCCAGTTATTTTGTGAATTTTCGTAACAAACGAAACTTAGCACAGAATCGTAGCAATCGGACAGAATAGGTTTTAAAAATCTAGATGATTAATTAAGCTTTCCAATCATGTCTTTACTTGTGGAAACACCGTACGATATCTTTACATTTCAGAATTGTTCGTTGTGAATACACTACATCATATATCCATAACAAACCTATCACATCTATCTATCCATGACATATCCATCAAAATATATAATATATCAGGTGACTATTTACAAATAGTCTGTGTACCATAAATTCGAATGTTATACTTTCGAATTTGAGTAAGAACCTTGAAATAACACTTCGCACAACATATTTCCAAATTTCAGAAAAGTTAAGGTCAAATTTCAAATTTTTAAATTAATCAAAACTGCGGAAAATGACAAAGAAATCTTCAATTTGTCTTGAGCTTTATATAAACAATGAGAAAGATTGCACATTGCCGAATGTTGAGGTCTGTTTAGGTATATGTAGGTGAACTAAGGTACTTAATTGAAACTCAGGTACTTGAATTCATACAAAATATTTTTCCCTCTCAATTTCTCTTCTCTGCTTTGTATTTTTCTTCTTACCTTTATCTTAAGATGTTCCTCAAATGACGACAAGTAGGGATACCTACTCTAGCTCTATACCCTGTAAAACCTAACAAACTTTGTTTCTTGTTAATTATGTGCAATGTCACCCTAGTTTTGAAATGCCTGATGAAGAGTTAAGCAAAATTAGACTCGAAATGCATAGCAAGACAGGAGAAAAAAGGATTAATTCTTTATTCTTCCTCCATCACCAACACTCAACCTTAAGACCACCAAGGCTTAAGGAACCTCCAAGCTGGTACCTACCTAGACAATTTTTTACATATAAGCTTATTACACTAGAAACCTACAAAAACTATATAATTTTTTGCAGTTTTTTGCTTCAAAACTTGACAAATATGTTTTAAGGTCATGCTCAAATATACATTTTGTTTTACAAATAAATCGTTTATCCAGCCAAAAAAGTCTGTAATCTCTATTTTTGAGTCGCCAAAATGTTTCAGCTTCTCACGTAAAATTTTAATTTTGGCATTCAAGTACCTCATTTTAATTGTCAAGGCCTCATAAATTTTAATCATATTTAGGGGTGTTTGGGTGAAAGGGTCGCTTTTGTGTCTAATTTATGAAATACGTTTAAACTTGACTAACTGATTTTTTTCGAATTTGACCAAGGAGGCTTTCAATGAGAAGGGAAAGGGAGGTTTCAGTATAAAAGAAAATATAGGCAGTTCTTAGTTTTAAATTCAAAGGTTTGGTTAACCGCTTTTAAAAGCTCTTTCTTAGTTCCCTCGAAATGTTATGGCGTGATTCATTTCAAGTTCAAAACAATGGGAAACAAGTTTGGCTGCTACCTTGCTATAACTCCATAATTCTTCAATTTAAATTTGGATGTCGGATTATGAGCCAGTTTTCCCTAATAGTCCAGGAGCCAAACCCGAATTTAGTCCGTTCTGAGTGAGAAAATATTTATAACGTTTCTTTATTCGGACAGTTCAGATTATAACAAGCTTTATAAAAAAAGCCTTCTGTCCTTAAATTGGTGATTTAATTAAACTTCCTCCATTTTTTATAATTTCAATGTCCGAAAATGAAAATTTTCCGCAATTTTCTTCCTCCACTGTGAATTGGAGAGTGGGGCAGTAGCTATTGAAACAAGTGAGGACGTCTGATATAATGACTGGATCAAGTAGAAATATGCTCTCATCAACATATTTCTTCATTATTTGGATTTTGTCACCAAATTTACTTTTAATTAGATTGAAGATTTCCTCCATAACGATGTTGCTCGTAATGGGACTGAGAGGATTTTCCATGGCTAATCCCATTGTTTGCAAATACACTTGATCCTTCCAAATGAAGAGAGAATTGACCATGCAGTAATTCAATGCATCTAGGAACGTTTTTTTCTCTAAAGTTGGATAACGTTCCATTTTTCAACTACGATTTTCATGACCAGGGCAGGTGGTATTGATGTAAACATGGAAGTTGCATCGAAAGATACGAATCTGTACCCTGGTCTCCTTTGAATTCCATCTAACAATGCTTTCATCTCATAAGAATTCTTTACATTGAACTCACTGCTCACTGTCATTGCTTTGAGGTTTGTGATTAAGTGTAGGCTGAGATTGTAGGTTGGGGAATTGATACAAGAGACTATAGGTCGAGTGTCTTAGGATTATCTTTGTGAATTTTGGGCAGACCAAACCACTTTGGAGCAACAGATTTATAGGTTGTAAGTTTCTTCTTTGTCATCTCATCTATTGCACCATCTAACCATAACGTTTTTACTAGTTTATTTGCCCCTCTTCCGGTTTTTTCAATGGATCTGAGCCAAGTTTTTTGTAGACTTGTTCATTACCTAGCATTTTTTTGGCTTCGATTTCATAATCATCCTTAGTCATAACTACAGTTACCGCCCCCTTGTCAGCATTAAGCACAAGTAAGTTTTTGTTTCTCTTTAAGAAAGACTAGCAGTAGTTGTTCACTTGAGTTGATGATATGCCATAATTTAGTTCATTCTTTCTTTCGTTACCATTTTGTTTCAAATTTGTGAGTTTATTTGCAATCTTTCCTTTTTTTAATTAAAAAACCAATTTAAGGACAGAAGGCCTTTTTTAAAGCTCGAGAAAATCTTTGTCTGCCATCTCAAAATTGGTAGAATACAAAATGACGTCCTCATAAAGATGGCTTAATTTGCCCGTTTTAAGGTTTTTCTCTAATAGTTTCTAAGCCGTACATCCTACAGAAATGTTTATAATAGCAAGGTTGTACAGCATAAAAAAAGAACGATTCGACCCCAAAACTCTGAATTATCTTCTTCTTTATATTAATAAAAGTGTCTGTATGTGGGTACCTCCATAACTTTTGAACGGATTGACCGATTTGCGCGATTCTTTTTTTAATATGACCAGCCTCTTCCGGCGCAAAATATAGGCCACATCAAAATTGTGCAACCCCTGCTCAGTAAGGGGTGGTTGTGAGGGGTGGGGGGTAGAAAAACTGGAAAATCCGTGTGTGGGCTCAAACGAAAGTCCACGACTAGGAGGTCTCAATTCCAGCGACCAAAATGAGAACATCCCCTTCACACATTAAACCTATCCTTAAGGATCTACCGTTTGCGAGCGAATCGAGCAACTTAATGGGGGGTCCGGGGAGCTCCCCCCCCCCCCCCCCCCCGGCTGGATGTGGAGGCGAGCGAAGCAAGCCAGAGCGGCTAGTTCCTTAAAATAAGCGAATTACAAACAATTAAAAATCGGGTAATATTTGGCCAGTCCTCTTCTCCCCCCGTCGAGACTTTTGCCCTTCAAAATCACCTAGTGACTTTAATAGTGGTTAATATTTCAGTTTGCCAAAGCTCATTACACTCACGATTAAATACTTTCCAATGTTCGTATCGAGCAAGTTTTTGCTCAGACCGTTTCCCACTCAAGTACAAAGTAAAATGCCGTTATTGCGAACTTTACTTGTAAAATGACATAAAACTCGTAAGTTTGACTGTAAAAAGTAAAATTTTCAAAAGTAAATAAAATTCAAAAGTTCGGCTATAAGTCAATGGGGAAAGATCTCGGCTAAAATATGCTCAACACGAACTTTGGAAAGTATTTAATCTTGAGTATAATGAGCTTTGGTGGACTGAAATCAGAACAATATCAACGCCACCAGGTGATTTTGAAAGGCAAAAGTCAAGACGGGAGGAGCAGAGGACTGACCCAGAATTAGCCCTATTTTCAATCGTTTGTAATTCGCTTATTTTAAGAGATAAGGCAGAGTTTTGGGATCGAATATTTTAGCATGGAACATGGATATAAATGCATGGGATGTTATAAATGGATATAGTAAACAATGCCGCTTGTTTTGTTGTCACTTGGTTGAGAAGTTAATCTTGTTTATAGTAATTTTAGACGCGCCATAACCATAACCAATAACCATAAACCATAACAGAAAATTACCTACCTAGGTACTTCCTTCTAATTTTGATCTGTTAAATATTTATGTCGTAGTTTTAGCGAGAAGAAAGCATGTTCCATGTTTTAGCATTTTAGCCGAAGGCTCAAAGCGGAAAACAAACGGGGGGCCAGGGGGGGCGAAGCCCCTTTGGCGGGGTCTAGGGTTTTTTTGTTTTTTTTTAATAGTCTACAACTTTGCTTCGTGTAAACCCAATTTTGAAATGACAGACAAAGATTTTCTTACTCAGAACGGACTAAATTTCCAAATCTAATCTCAAAACTTCTCCTCAAATTACTACCTATATTCGGCCTTGGTTTCTGGGTGTGATTTACTACTGCACCCCATGTTTAAAGTAATATTCCTCCTACTTAGAATATCGTTTTTCATTTTGAAAACACTATTAGGACTCTTCAAAACCCCTATTTTTTACGGTTATCATTTGAAACATTCCAACTATGATTAACATTAATTAATTATGGTTTTGAAAATTCGGGGGGCAGTAGTAAAGTTTTTCACTAGGCAAAAACTGTACTACTGCCTCCCACGGCTTAAACTTAAACAATATTTGTAAAAACCTGTCAAGCAAATAGTTGGGTAGTGACTGTTGGACTCGGATTTGTTCGATCTCAGGAGAGTCTGGGGGATTTTCTACACTTTATTCCAACCACAGATTTGGATCAATTTGTCCAAATAATATATTTTTACTAAAAGAATTGATTTTGCATACTTTTTTATTCTTGATGTGAGAGACTGTTGGGCATAGTTTTATGGATTCTCTCGACCCGTCCATTAGCCATGGCATAGTAGGCTGTAGTTCTAACCTTCTTTCCCTTGAAGAAAGAGCAGACCAGCCTACCATGCCATGGCTAATGGACGGGTCGAGAGGACCCATAAAACGATGTCCAACATTCTCTCACATTGAGATGCGAGTTTGTTAGCATCCAAACCATCAAAGTATACACTTCATTCCGATATATTTTCCAATTCATCTATATATTACTAGAAGGATTGATTTAGGATATTTTTAATGTTTGCGATGCATGCTTGTGAGCATCCAGACCATCGAATTATACACACCACTCATACTATACCTACATCCAAATAAACACAAATCAACAAATTTCATTTTTACAAATTATAAATACTTGGACAAATTGCTTTGAATTATGAGAATAGTTTGGTGGTCTAGATGCTCGCAAGCATCTCAAAAATAAAAGAAATATCCTAAATCACTTCTTTTGGTAAAATATAGGTTAGTCGAACAAATAGATCACATTGGAGAGTAGAGGGGAATTCCCCAGACTCTATTGAGATCGGACGGGGAGTAGACCAGTCATACCTACTCAAGTTATCAACTCTCAACATCTTAATTTCCAATCAAAGGGTATAGGTATCTGCTTCATCAGACAGACCTGTATTGCATCATCCCGCGGTTACTGCTGTTTGGAAGTTGTGGGGGGGGGGGGGGGGGGGGCAGTTAATAATACCACCCTTGCCCCAATTTTTTAAAACCATAATTAAATATTCTTAATCATACTTGGGATGTTTCGAATTATAATAGTAAAAAAGAGGAAGTTTTGACGAGGCCAAATTGTATTTTCAAAATCAGAAAGTGATGATTTCAATGGGAGTAATCACATGTTGAAAATGTGGGGCACTAGTAAAGAGCACCCTAGATATGTTCAGTTTTGTTAACGTCAGGAAGATTTAAAGCAAACAAAAGTTCAAAAAAAAATAAAAAAGTGGAGGTAGAAAAAAACTCCCGCAAATCCGATGACAACGAACCTTATCTCCGTGTTTGCATTCCGTCCGGTCGTACCACCATTTGTTTTTCAATTTGGCCAGCTCCCCTGATTCAATCAACGAGAGGACCGCTAAATTAATCACTTCCCTGAAACAATATGAAACATTCGTTGTCAAAGCACTCAGAAAGGAATTCAATATAATACCGAGGTTTTGATGATTAATCTGGTTTTCCTCCTTGTTGTCAAAACCTGCAATTCAGAAGGCGTATATTGAACTGAAGCTATTGACAACCAGTTTTGGAGAAATATAGGAAGGACCGATAGCATTTCGTTTGAAGTTTCCATTTAATTTTGAAGAACGACAAAATAAAAGTATTGCTCAACATTTATGACTCCAGTACTGGCATCACAATTGAAACAATAGTCATAATAGTAATACATCTTCTTCATCCAATAATGGTAGACATACACAGATACACCTTTTGTACACATTTTCCCTTTTTACCGAATTTTCAAAGAAAAATTGAGCTATTTAGATGGCTTTGAAATTTTAAAAGTGAGTTTGAAAGGTCAAGGACCCCGACAAATCTGTTTCATGCATCAAAGAACTCAATTCTAGATTTTAACGTCATATATATTTATATATATATATATATATATATATATATATATATATATATATATATATATATTTATTTATTTATTTATAGGGTGTATTTCCGGACGATATTTCCCTTAAAATACGGCGTGAAAACTCGTTCCAACGCAGAGAATTCCGTCTTGGCAAAAGACAGGTCGAGTTCAGAATTTCAGGTTCAAATTTTGTCAAAAATGGTTTTTGACAGAAGGGCAAGTGGGGTGTCACAGTAAAAGTATTTACTGCCAGATCCCAGATCTCTAAAATTCATAATAAGTGAGAAAAGTCGACTTTTAGGTGGAAAATGCCCATTAATGACCAAATGTTGACAATAGAGCATGTGGGGTATCACAATCAATGCTTTTTTTTAAGCGCTGATACGATTGCGACCACTCCTAGATCTCTAAGATTCATAATAAGAGAGAAAAATCAATATTTATATGAATAATTCCCATAATTGACCGAATTTTCGAGTTCTGCTGCGTGTTCTAAAACTTTCTTTGCGATCTCGTCACACGGCTGTCCCCTCAGTTTTATTCAGGACATGATTAGCCTCAATGATCAGAATTTAAGTGCCTAATTTAATATTATCCACAACTTTTCTTTGAAAATTCGCTCCATTAGTTATGCTGCATGGCTGAGTACTTTTAAGAACAATTATCTTACAGATTCAAGATTATTTCAGGATATGTGTGATTCGTCCATTCCATCCAATTTTATCTGGAGAGACAATCTCAATTACTCTATATGTGTACATGGGTCAATCTCATGTGAAAGGTACATTTCGTGTCCTCACTTTTCTTATGTGTCCTATTTCCCTACTTTCGAGCTATTCAATTTTAGTGGGATGTAAAACGTCTAAAAAATATCATATTTTACGTTTATTCGAGGATTTATAACATTTTTAATACATGAAAACATTAGAAAACCTCATGTGCTTTACTATCCACAGCTATAAGTCGTTGGCTACTTCGTTATGTTTGAGTGAGCATGAAATTGCAATTCGTTACTGAAAGCATTCAACGTAAAGAAGGTGATATCGGCTCCAGAAAAATGATAGGTACTGATTTTTTAGACCACCACTTTTGTTGTGACGTCATCATAAAAGTTTGTCCATCGCTTTCCATGCTGAAGTGATCTAGTACGTTACCAAAGTTAATTTTGGTAGCGCTGAGAATTTTTACGCGTGATTGCTTCCATTTTGTAGAACCAGATGTCCTTCTGTTTTGTTCACGCAAGAACATGTTGTGTGCCCGAGGCACCCAGTTTTTATTCACAATATGGTGCGTATTTTCAATTATCCCCATGTGTTTTACTCTAGCTTCATAATAGATAGTTAATTTTTTTGCTGATTTCTCTTCAATAATTACTGAAAACTACTAGTGTTTTACGTTTGATTTGGTGATCAGGGTTAGCCAGGTAACATACAATGGTTAGTTGAAGTTGGTTTCTCATGTGCGTTACCACTCATGTGTTACTAACTCTAACTAATGTAACACACATGAGCCACTGATAACACACACGAGTAATTAATGGAAATGTTAATACTCCGTCTACCTAATATTCTTGTAATAGTATCTTTTTCAAGAATGCGACTTTTCAAAGTTAATTATTTTTATTGGAGTTGGTCACAAGAGAACGCCTAAGAAATGCCCAGTCAAAGGTATGGCTTTTCTTAAAAACACGAAGCACATGTGTGTTATCATGTGCGTTACCGTGTCCATCCCAAAAAATGTGATATTACCATTCTGGAAGGGTTTTTTTACACCACCTTATCTTAATTAGTGAAGGAATAATAGCTTATTGTCAGTAATGATAGGTTTTGAAATAATCAGAATGATTATTACAATACAAATAATAAAATTTAACACCACGAAACGTTTTTTGGGTAACATCTATGATTTATGGCATGCAATAACACTTTTTGTAAATACTTGGCCATAAAACTTCATAGGACCAAATGCGAATAGCCCTGGTAGTTTCTATAAAGTATAAATTTGTTCATTCTATCAAATGGGGAGCTTAGAATAGAATTATCAATTACGGTAACACACATGAGGTAAGGAGCCCGAAATTCCGCAGATTTCATTAATTTACAGAAATAACATTAAATGAACTGGCAAGATCACAGTGGTGCAGCGTACTTGAGATAAAGATGAAACTAGAAAAAAATGAGTTTGGTAATGGACCAAACAGCCACCTCTTGAGCACCCAAATGTAACTTTTGAACGAGAATCACACACACATGTAAAAATAAGTTGAGGCTTCCATTAGTTACCAATTCAAAATATGATGTAATGTATAACTTTGGACTGTCCATGGTTATGAGGGAAATAATTATATTATTCATTCATAAATAGGTGAGAATGTTGTTCTTTTCTGGACCCTGACTATGGAGGAAAATTCTATATTCTTGCGAACCACTATCATGTTACAGGTTTCCCGCTCGTTGATGAATTTGATATGAATAAAAAATCCAGACTCTGGAAACACGAGAATCTACCTCTGATAGATCCATAAACTTGGTAGAGGACTCGCCAATCCAAATTTGGTCTTAATTGAACCTGAATTACCATTGGGAGGCGTCTGACCCCTACTGAATTCACTCAATATTAATACACTGAGCATACTTTAGCTTTTTCGAAAAACTCTGTCCATTTGAAATTTGAGTTACTGAGGGGTTCCCTCTTTCAGGTATTCGCTCAGCGAATTTCCGTAGAAAATGAAGCTTAATTGCAATGGCTAAATAGGTATTCGAAAAATTACTTTATTGAAATCCGTTTTGAGACATTCTGAAACGAATCCTAGAGTTTAACATTTTTTCATATGTGTGTGTCATTCCAGACGACAACTCTACTTAGGATTGAGATAAAAATTCCGTTATTGCGCCAAAAAATCAAGTTTTCCAATCGAAAGGATGAGTTCGTTGGCAAAAACTTTTTGAGTACATTAAAGTGGCCAAATTTCAAAAAATGTGCTCAACAAATCACCTAAAATGGCTGAAAACGGCCAAAAACTGTTGAATTTATATTTTTATCATAATGCTAGTAAAAAAAAAAAAAAAAAAAAAAAAACAATGAACAAGAACAAAAACAAAATCTCTAGGGGGTCTATCTATTTTGTTGCAAATTAGGAGTAGAATCGATCCCTGAACTTTGGCGAGTCGAGTGTGAGACACCTTGTATACAATCCATTAGTAGGGACGTCCCTGTAAAGCATTCATTACATACCAATATGTTTGTGGCAGGAATCTACCCATCTAAAGAAGCAAACATATTATTTTACCTTCTGAAGTAGAGTTAGCCAGAGAGTAATTTATTTTTTGTTTCATGTGTCCACTGTTGGTTGATGGGGAGGGTAAGATAAACATAGTTTTCGTGTTATTAAGCGAGGCTTTTTATACACCCATCCTTCAGCCCCCAACCCTTTCAGTACGTTGCAAGAACGTTTACACACGAAAAAGTGAAACCCCATTCAAAAATTTATTCGACTTCTCTATTTGAGATAATATGAGAATTCACCGCCACAAACGAAACCGCTTTTACACTTTCATAAGAGCGGGCTTCATTCGTTATTACTCCCTTTTTTATTTACCAACTCTGTAGAAGTTACCTCATTAGGTATTGTTGTGTGTTAGAATCCACCCAAACTCACTTTCTCGTGACTTAAACTTTGAAAACCATACGTATTAAGTATTGGCTGGCGAAGTATCTGCTTTGAATGTGTGTGTTTGGCTGCAGGCCGTAATTTTAGAGCTATCGTCTAGAAATTTTGTAGGTGGACACTTTAGACACCAAGAATAAAGAAAGAATAAATTTCTGGAAATTTTCCTGCTCCACCAAATCGTCGTATATAGATATATTGATTCATCACAGTTTTTCCAGGTAGAGCAGAATTTAAAAATGTCGATTTCTCAATTGAATCTTCTGTACATTTAAAATAAGTAGGTTACTTAGTTGGTAGGTACCTAGTGAGAGTGGGATGCTGTGCAACTTGAGGCCTGAATGAATGAACAAGGTAAGTTTTTGTTACAGCAACTAAAGATAGCACAGTAGCTAATGACTCTATTTTTTCAACAAGGTAAGTACCTACTATACAGAGTTGACCAAATCGTACTTGCAAGTACAAACTACGAGTACAAGTAATTGAAAAGTAATTGCAAGTACAAGTCCTCAATAGTACTTGCACTTAAAATTGCAGTGAATTGCAGTGGCAAGTACAAGTACAACTAAAAGTACTTGCCATTATTTTAGTTCAAGTATAATAATGTGTTTACCCAGGTATTCCATTTTAATGTATTTCGCGTACGATAATGAGATTGCTACCGTACACCATCTGTGCACCAAAATTACCGTATGTTTACGGTAATTACTGTACAGTTGGCAACCCTGCTCAGCACCCTCGAAAACCTTCACGTCCAGTGCCAGTTTCTTGAGGGCTTGGCTTTTTTTAGCGAGTTTTCTTAGAAATTATTCCCCCCCCCCCCCTCCTTCCTTTTTGGCGGTGTAAAATATCTGAATCCTCCTGTTGAATAAGACTTCTCATTATTTAGAATAGGTTTATAGCAATAAAATTGATAGATAATACTTATAGTTTGGTACAGGATAAGGTAGTTGCTGCTGCTGACAACAGACCTTAGGGGGGATCCGAGGGGCGTAGCGATGCCGAAGCCTTTAGCGTCGAGGTTCCTGCCGACCTTCATCGTGTCGCAGGGCTCCCGCTCGTTGATGTAGTCGTTTTTAGGCGACTCGATGAGAAGAGCGTATTTCCCTTTCGACTGCCGCACGCGACGGATCCCCTCGTCGTACGTCCGCACGAACACGTGCTTCCGCGAGTTCATGTACTCCCACATCTTGCTATACAGGGAGATCTGGGATTTCTGTGGAAACACCGAAAAATTCGTTAAACGAAAGGAAATGGTAATAATTAATACAATAATAACACTGGGGCATCAAATAAATGTGATGTCTTGTTGAAACTTGTTGAAAGGATTTGCTTCTGGATTGATCAGATTCACTTCTTGATAAAGGATGCGGTAAGACTTTGGCACCGACTGTAAGAAGATTCACTGGTCCTGCTCAACCATGCTCTGTCGAGGAGACTATTAATGTCATTCCACGCCTCTACATGACTACTACCTACATAATCTCATCTTTTGAATCTATGAATTCGATAAAATAAATAAGTGTTCTTCAAAGGATTTTTAATGTGGAATTCAAATTTGCAACCAGATTTGTTCTATCGTTTTTCGTTTCACATAAAAATAACTTTCGATGTGTTGAAAAACGTTGTTTTTGGCGATATTTTAAATTTTCACAGGTTTTAAAAAGATTTGCGCCTGATAAGAGCTAGATAATTAAAATCCGGTTTCATATTCGGATACAGCCACCCAACAAATATAAAGTAAGGTGGTTAAATCTGGAGATAGGATGCAAAACTTTCAGTTGTGATTTTTCAGACTACTGAACATGAGAAAAACAGGCTGTAGCTTTAAAATTCGAGCCAATTTTGGAAAAACGGATTTCATTTTCTGATTCAGCGACCTCGAAAACCCACAGTCCACTGTTACTCTCTTTATCAATCTACATCACTTTTTTGGCGTCAGCCTGCTAACGCCTACGTGCCAGAGTTGGGCAAAAAGTAGTTTAACCTACAAACTACAACTACAGTATTCGAGAAGTAATTGTAACTACAACGCTATTCTTGGTAGTTAGCAGTTGGCCAACCCAACTACTTTTTTTAAATTATGTAGGTACATATAGTTGGAATACACAACTACAACTATTGTAATTCTGATCCTTGTGTTTCCTTTAATTGAGAATGGTAGAGGTGTTTTGAGGGAATGAGAATTTAGATAGTTATTGCAGTTTATTGATATCCAAGTACTTTCGCCATGGCAGACCTTCCCAGGGATCTAGAATATAAACAACTATACCCTGCTCTTAGTCTCGAGTCTTATTACTTAGATTTGGATAGCAAAATTTGGATTACTCCCACATCTTGCTATACAGGGAGATCTGAGATTTCTGTGGAAACACCGATAAATTAGTCAAATGAAAAGAAAATATTAGTAACAATTATTAATTCAACAATAATGAATATGCTGCATCAGCCAATTTGTCTACAATATCGTTCCCGGTTACGCCTATCAATCAATCAATGATTTAATTTTCCTTCTCATGAAATGCATAGCAGTTGTCAACAATAATGAATACATAAAATACTAGAAAAGGCATAGATGGTAAGGAGGTACAATTTATACGATGAAGGGGTTTGCTGCCTCCAGAAACACGTCAAATGAATAAGGAACTAAATTTATAAGTGAAGACCTATTTATATTAGGGTGGACTATCTGAAATTAAGGTTATGTTGGACCGGCCAGAAAATGTTCTATTCACTGTTAATAATAAGAGGTTAAAACTTTTTTTTTTTTTTTTTTTGTCAAGGTTTGGTGTGATTTTAACAAATATTGCAATGGGTCGGAAAATTCGAAAATCAAAATTTTTGAAAATTTTCCCCACTGAAATCCCAGGGTGGCCCCCAAATGGAAATTTTAAAATTCCCTGACATTTCCCTGACTTTTCCCTGACCGAACTTCATATTTCCCTGACAAAAAATATCAAACTCATATATATATAGCGTCACCTTTAATGCTTCCAAAATGAAAATCGTATAATTTAAAAAAGAAAAAACAGCCTACGCCAGGAGTAATAATGAAGGTGAAGCATGGGAGAAAAGATACTTTTTAAAGAATTAAATTTGTGAAAGAATTTACTTAAATAGTTTTTAAAAAATCGCAGTTAGACGAACAGAATGGTTTTGACACACTACATACTTAAGGTAAATGAAATATTCCACAGTAAATTCAGGTAAAAAATAAACTGAAAATGAGGAAAAAACTACAATAAGTTCCAAAACCCAGTTTTGGTATTTCGAATTCAAAAACATAATTTAACGAATGCCGAATGGCCACAAGGTTCTTCAAACACTATCGTATCAAAACACTAGATTCTATGACTAGTGACCAGAATAATACAAAATGATAACAATTAACTGGAAGCTCTTAGAAGGAGATGTTTGAAAAACAACTTTTGCTGAACCATAATTATGGTACCTACACTTTATCTACGTACGTAATGAATAAATGCTTTGTTTTCACATAAAATTGTTATTTCATCACAACTAATTATTTAAAATCGACCATGTGCTGTGCAATTTAGTATTTCATAAGAAAGAATCAGTTCGGTGGACGACACATTTTCAGTACGTTAAATTCGTTAAAAAGAAGCTTAAAAAGCACCAAAAATGGCAAAAACTGTTAAAAATAGTTAAATTTATATTTTTAGCGGAATATTACTCAAATAAAGTTTATCAACTATAAATTAGAACATACAAAAATTCATGCACGAAATTGTAAGAAAGTTCATTAATATGTGAAAAAAAAAAAAAAAAAAAAAAAAAAAAAGTAACAATTAATAAATAAAAACTGCAGAAAAAGCTAGAAACCCGAAATCATTTTTTGAATAGCAGAACATAATTTAGAATGAGTTGTTTGCCATAAAATGTATATTTAACAACTTCATTGCCCTCAAAGTTCTCAATTTTCAAAACGATTTAACCTAAATGTAATAAGACAAATTACGAAAATTCGCCTTTAATCATGCTGCATTACTTTTCATTTAATATTTTATGGTCTCTCAATTTGTGATCTGAAGCGATTTGTTGAAGATAAAATTCAAATTTTAATCATTTGTGTTGAAAAAAGGAAAAGTTTTTAACAAGGATATTTCTTAGCTATGTGGGTAATTCCAAATTTTCGCCCGACTGCAATAAATGTCTCGCTTTTTCCCACCTACTTCCAATCGGTGCCTTATTTCCCATCCCACAAAAATCTTTCGTTGCAAAGACACATGGCTTCACATTTCAATAGGCCAACATGAGAAGTCCTAGCTTATGTACACCAACTCGTTGTTGGGACTCTTACTGGATCAATCCACTACTCTGTTGGGTTTGCTCCCTAGTTCAATAACCTGTTGATTTTTCTCACATATAGTTTACTAATAGGTGATGCAGTAACCAGGAGAGCCGAAGACATATCCTTGTCACAATGTACCTATCATCTGTGTATAGCGTTGATACTCTTTGAACAGTACCACGACTCTTGACAATTATTTTTTTTTAGAAGAAGAAGAAGAAGAAGATTTATTGGCAAACGAAATGCATACACATAAGCCTCGTGGGCCTTTCAGTTGTGTAAAAATTAAAATTACATTAACATACAAATCAGCTCTTTTTTAGACAATTAGATAGTTAGGTATTTGTAGTTTAAAAAAATATAGATAATTAAAAACAAAATAAAGTATGCTAAAAAATAATAATGAAAACAAAAATGTTGTGGTGGGTTAGAATAAATAATTCAGGCTGCAAAATGCTTCTCAGCTAGCAAAAGGAAGGCAGAAAAGTCAGGGCAACGACGGATGGCAATGGGAAGGGCGTTCCATATCCTTGCACCAGCGATACGAAGGGAATTACCCAAGGAGACCGTTCGATGGGGTGATACATTCAATACATGGAGCCTCCCAGAACGCCCATAGGCAAACATGCCCTCTAAGTATTCTGGTGTAGCAGGGCCCTCACCACACAAAAGCCAAAATATGAACTTACAAATTCGAAATTTAAAATAATTTAGTTACCAAAGAGCAGCCAATTTTTCGTTTTTTTTCCCCAGAAAATTCAGTGATGTGGCTATATCGGACATATCTGGCAATTGAGTTGTAGCAAACTTGCAATCTATGGAGCTCTTTGGATGAAAAACTTTGAGGAAAGAATTCACAGCAGTAAGTGAAATGTGGTATTAATAACGATTTTGCTAAGATTAATTTTAAACCAGGAGGAGTGAAATTCTTAAACCTTCGTAAAGTGTAAAGGGAACTATAAACCTTTTTCAATATGTGAGAGACTTGTCGATTCCAAGACAGCTGTACATCTAGGAAAATTCCCCCTAAAAATTTTTTATTCGTAATACCCATCTATAAAATAATATGTAGTATGATAAAGTACGCCGTTGAAGGTTTATTTTTTAGGAGTTAAAATAAACCTAAAAACACTGCAAACGATTACACAAAGTATTGATTGAAAAAATTCCCTGACATTTTGGTGTTTTTTGCAAAATTCCCTGACGTTTCCCTGACTTTTCCCGTCGCACAAAATTCCCTGACAATTCCAGGTTTTCCCTGACTTTTCCCGTTGGGGGCCACCCTGAATCCGTTCTGAGACATTCTGAAACGAATCCTAGAGTCTCCATCCTAGAGTCATTCCAGACGATAATCTCTTTAGGATTGAGATAAAAATTCCGTTCTTGCGCCAAAAAATCAAGCTTTCCAAACAAAAGGATGACTTCGTTGGCCAACTCTTTTTGAGCTCATTAAATTGGTCAAATTTCAAAAATTGTGCTATAAAAATCACTATAGTTGACCAAAAACAATGTAATAGTTTGGTGGAGGTTTGGCGTCAATCCTTTAGGATGCGCTCGGTACCGGCATCACTTCTCAATGCCCCAGAGTCTTTTCATAATTTTGATGCTAAAATAAATACCAAAGATGAAAATGAGCTAATTTTAGCTCCCATTCGCGATACTCCTGTCTGATAACTTACATAATTCGTTGAACACCTGATCTCGGAGCTTTTCATTCGAGTCTTTGAGTAATACTTCAGGATAGATAGTCCCAAAATGGGGATTAAGCAATAATATTTATGATTAGGGAACACTCTTCCAACTGAATAGGCCCTGATATTGATCGTTCTGAGTTTTTTACTTCTTCATCATAGGTTTGCAACTGTACCTTTTCTGTCAGAGCCACCAAGCTTGATTCTTGACCACGCCCTGCCACCAGTGAATTGTGGTGTACCGAGTCTGTGCTTCATCCTATTATAGGTACCTATTACTCTAATTATACTTTCTATTTTCTTTCTTTATAGTTACAATCGAGCTTTGGAGTGTGAAAATTGATCAACTACTTAAAATGTTATGATAATAAAACCTCCTGAAGGAGGGTTTGAACAGCCTTAACGATCTCCAGGCATTCCTGTACTGATCTAGAAGTGGTGGAATTTCGTAGTAAACCCAGTGCGAGTATGACAGCCTGGGAGTAATCAAAAATGACTGTTGCATAAACTTGGGCCTCAATATCTCTTTCATTGCTTACAGCATTGCCATGATCTCACCATCAAAATTTGAGGCTTTGTTTCTACTGGCTCACTAATAGTGAATAGAGCAGAATATATTTTTGCTCCGCCATTTCTCAAGGCTTCTTCTGCTGAGCAATCAGTATAAGATTTGTTGATTTTCTCTTTTCCTCCAAGATTTCCAGTTTGGAAGTGATGAAAGTGTGGCAGTTTTTCGGGTTTCCCACAACGCCTTTCTTGTACTAAGTCGCTACAAGGTTTTCTGCAATCGACTGTATCCCCCCGTTTTATTCCTACGGTAGGACACTCCCATAAAATTGAGATAAAGTAGGTAATGATTTTTAAGATTTGGGAACACTCTTCTAACTGAATGGTCCCTGATATAGGCGGTTCTGAGTTTTTTACTTATACATCATAGGTTTGCAACTGTACCTTTTCAGTCAGAGCCACCAAGCTTGATTCTTCACCACGCCCTGCTACCAGTGAATTGTGATGTACCCGATCTGTGCTTCATCTTATTATATGTACCTATTACTCTAATTATACTTCCTATTTTCTTTCTTTGTAGTTTCAATCGACTTGGGTTTTTTAAGGTTTCAAACTACAATCTTTATTATAAGATAACTGAATTTACTTATGTAACTATTACCGCCAGATGATTTAGAATTTTGATGGGAGTGAAATCAAAGACATTCCGATTATTAGAAGTAAACAATCGAGTAATTTTACCAATATAAATCAGCAATCCGAATTTTAGTAACATCATCAGATGTAATTCATTCTTGAACTATTCCAAGAATAGGAATTACAACTGATGGAACACCTGGACGATTTAATCAAGGAAATATAAATATTAACCGACCAGGATTAATATTTGGTCAATGTTCTGAAATCTGCGGAGCAAACCACAGATTTATACCAATCGTAACTGAAAGAGTATCAATAAATCAATTCTTAAACTGATGGTGAAACTTTTGATGGTGAAATGAATACAAAACATGAAAATGAGAAAATTTCAGCTCGCAATCGCGACCTGCTTACCCTGAAGAAGTCCCAGGTGGAGCCGTGGTAGAGCGTCCCGTACTGGACTTCAGTCTGCGACGCGAGATCTTCCGGGGAGTTGATGGGGGCGACCATCCGCTCGACGGTCAGGAAAGCCGCCAGGTTCGCCGTGTACGAGGAGATGAGGATCAGCGTGAAGAACCACCACACGCTCCCCACGATCCGTCCGGAGATCGATCTGGAAGAAGATGAAAGAGTTTTTTTTATCGTAGTAACAAAAAAAATGCATCACAATCGTCAATAAATTAACACCTAGGAAATATAAATATATATAAATTAAAAAATAACAATAATAATGTAGTGGATTTAGATAGGTTTTACTTGGCGTAGGTAGGCCAAGTCGGACATTTATATCCCGGTTATGCGGGTTGGTCTCCGGGTCATTCCCGCGAGGAATGCGGGCGGATCCGCCAAGGTCAACTGGTTTGGCGGACTGAAAGGGGAGATAGTTCGTGTCGCAGCCGCGTGGAGCGCTGGGCTCGCGTAGCAAGTGCTGGGTTCGATCAGTTTGGTACTGAGCCGTTTTGTAATATTCCGGCCTTAGATTTATATCTGAAAGGGGAATATGTTGAGCTTGGTTGAGGTACTGAAAAGTATCCTTTGCTTTTTGTACATTTGGAGTGTATTTGACACTCGGATCGGCCGGGTAAGCCTGCGTCGAATATCGTGGGTATTCGGACAGCTTGGTCGAATCGTAATGCTCGGCTTCAGAGCGAGTCTGAAAGGTTTCCTTGATCTTTTGTATAGGCGAGGCTTGTTCGAACGTTTCTCGAACGAATACGTCGGGCGAGAAGGCGATCCGGACGTGAGGGTCGCGCCTTGCGCTGTCGCTGGGTTCAGCGGATTCGCCGTGTGGCCGGTAGGGCGCACTACGTGGGCTACTCGGCCCGGCTTCGCCGTCGTCCACCTCCCCTTGCAAGGGGAAGTAGGAAGGCCGACGTTCCATCGAAATGATCGAGTTTTAGCTCGTTTCGATGCCTCTATGTGTGAAAAATAGAGGGTTTTGGAGGTGGACTCGCTTGACAGAGCGTCTTTCCAATGCTCGGATGTCAGGGTCCTACCTCGTAGCCTTGAAAAAGGCTTCCTTAGACGGTAAATTAGAGCGGAGGAGCTGAGTAATTTATCGGCGTGCCCACAGCGGTCGGTTACGAGCTTAATGCTACGAAACCCGGGCGACACGGCTCGGAACGTCCCTCGGGCGTACGAGCTAAAGAGAATATCGATAGCTGTACCGGGTGGCGTCCTGACAGATGAACTACGTTGGGCAATGAGCAGGATGAATAATCACTGGACTCGTAGATGCCAATGCGAAATCTGTGTGGAGAGAAGGTCTGGCTTGTAGAAAGCAGTAGGAAGCCGTTCTTGAGATGACTTCGTAAGGCAGAAGGTTCGTCAGCGTAGAGCGTGTAGAATTCTTCGTACTTCAGAGTGTGTCGTCGTCGAGAGCGGAGAGTGGAATGAAATTCGGAGGGCTCCCAGCGGGGTATTTATAGGGAGGTGGCCGCCTTCTGCCGCCTCCTGGTTGGTCCGCTTAATTTCATAAATTCGACTGTGCAATCTCATTGGTTCGCACAGTGTTTTCTCAGTATCTGTGCATACGATAGCTGAGTTGGTCTTTCGAGGTGGTTTCCCTGCGTCCGTCGCTGTGACGGGGTCCCCGGGGGTGGCTGAACGACCTTGAGTTTTCCTGTTTGAGGTTTCTCATTCAAGGCGACTTGTTTCGAGATGTTTGTCGCATCTCTCTCGCCCAGTAAATGTTTGGGGAGGTCGCCTTGTGTGTTATTCTTTAATATTTCACTTTTGGGAGAGAATTTAGTATTTTCTCTCTGGTGAAATATTTTGTTTGACGGAGTTATAATTCGACGTCTTGTAAATATTTTTGTGTTGTATCTACCTCTTTTTGGTAGCCCTGAAAAGGGCTGTTGACAAGAGGGGGTGGATTTCACCACAGGGGCCCTCCCAAGACGTCGTGTTAATAACGACGACGCCGGTTGGGGTGATTCGAGCGCCGTTACCCACCTCTCGTCGAATTTTGTAGAGGGGACGTGCCTTCTGGCAGATTTTCGGGGAGTTTTCTCCTTACTTTCTGTCTGATTTTGTGACACAGATTGTCCTTGTGATACAGCTTCTTCCGAGTGTAGAGTATAAGCTGGCTTGATTTGCTGTTTGGGAACTTTCTTAGTATGTTCGCCAATTTGCACTGTAACCGAAAACTTATCTCGTTTAACCACTTTGAATGGTCCCGTGTAAGGACATTGCAGAGAGGTGAGCTGTGTGGGCACTCTGATATAGACATGAGTACATGTATCCAAATTTTTGGGCATGTTTACGGCATATTTCGTATTATTATGTTTAATATGCGTAGGCCGGAAGAAAAGAGGTTCCGAAAGGTTCGTAGAAGTTACGAAAATGTCTCCTGGGAGTGGTACGTCAATTCCGTAAACTTTTTGGAAAGGCGTAGTTTCGGTCGCCGGGTCTACTGCCGTACGCATGGCGAGTAGAACTTTGGGAAGTGCGTCGAGCCAATTTTCGTTTTGAGCTTTGAGAGCCTCTTTCAAAGATCTATTTCTGCGTTCTACCATTCCGTTTGTTGATGGTTTGTATGGTAACGTGTGAGTATGTTTTACTCCGAGACGTTCCATAATGGAATTGAACAGATCTGATTCAAATTGAGTGCCCTGATCACTTGTGATGTATTTAGGTACGCCCTTTGAAGCTACCCAAATATTGATAAAGGCATTTGTGATTGTGGTTGTTTCGATGTTGTTAAGAGGGACTGCCTCTAGCCAACCCGTTGCTCTATCAACCATCATCAAAATGTAACGTTTCCCTCCTTTAGCTAAAGGTAAGGGTCCGGTAATATCAACGTGTACGTGTGAAAATTTGTTTGCCGTTTCAAATTCGGAGTAAGGGAGCTTCACGGAGCGCGTGATTTTTACTCGTTGGCAAGTTTCGCACGCTCGGACCCAGTTTGAGACGTCTGCACGTAGTCCGTGCCAAAAATATCGTTGTTTAACTTTATACACTGTAGAGTGTATACCTGGGTGTCCCAAATTGTGAATTTGGCTTATTATTTCTTCCCTTATTTCGTTTGGAATATAAGGTCTAGGGTGTCCTAGGTCTAGGTTACACCAAATTTCTCCTTGAGAGAATTCAACTCGTGTGAGTTTCAATTTGTCCTCCGCGGTAGGGGGAGAACGAATTTGTGAATTTGAAATGTGCAGTAGAAGATTGCATTCTATTGCAGCCGTAATTTTCGAAATTTCGGCTATGGGTGGACCCTCGTCCGTCTGGGTTGAAATCGATTTCGTTTGAATTTCAACCGGATCGAAGGGTCTGGAGAGTGCGTCGGCGACGACGTTGCTCTCTCCTGAAATATGACGAATGTCACTCGTCATTTGAGAGATGTACGTTAGCCATCTTAGTCTCATTTTAGAAAAATGTGCATTCTTCTTAAGCATCGTGCCTAGCAGAGGCTTGTGATCCGAACAAATATGGAAAGATCTGCCGTCCAAGTCGTTGTGCCAGTGAATGCACGCTTGGTAAACGGCGAACATTTCCTTGTCGAACGATGCTTTGTTCTTCCATTGTTCTGGAATTTCTTTACTGAAAAATCCCAATGGTTGGTACGATTTCGAGCCATGTTTGTCTGTAATTTCTTGTTCTAGTGCCGCTCCGATGTGTGTGTCGGACGCGTCACAGACTAATCTCCAC
Organism: Adelphocoris suturalis; assembly: GCA_030762985.1. Taxonomy (NCBI): domain Eukaryota; kingdom Metazoa; phylum Arthropoda; class Insecta; order Hemiptera; family Miridae; genus Adelphocoris; species Adelphocoris suturalis. The sequence continues at coordinate 69,086,687 of CM061044.1, forward strand.
TCCGCCGTAGGGTGTGGGTGAGCAATGTTATGCAATGTTGCTTTGATCATTGCTTGCTTTAAGCTGTTGAAAGCTTTTTCCCTCTCTGATGTCCATTCGATAGGTGTTCTGTCATTTTTTTTGTTTGACTGAATGGAGTCATACAGAGGTTGTGCCGTGTGAGCGAATTTGCTTGAGCATGCTCGGTAGAAACCACACATACCTAGGAATCTGCGTAGACTTCGTACGTCTACTGGCCTAGGAAATTGTTCTATGGCTTCTATTTTATCTCGTTTAGGAATTATCCCTTCCTTCGAGATAGTGAACCCTAGGAAATCGACGGTAGGTTTTGAAAAAATGCATTTATCAAAACCTACTCGAAGTCCGTGTTCCCCTAGTTTGTCAAAAATTTGTCGGAGGTGGTTCATGTGTTCGTTATAATTTTTAGAAGCTACCAGGATGTCATCTAGGTATACAAATGCGAAATCAAATTTTCGCATAATGCTGTCCATGTATCTTTGCCATGTTTGAGCCGCTCCGGCCAAACCCATGCTCATTTTCTTAAACTCATAAAGACCGAAAGGTGTAATAATCGCAGTTTTATGAGCGTCATCTGGGTGCATCGGAATATGATAATACGCTGATTTTAAATCTATTGTCGAATAGATTTGCGTATCATGTAAATTCGCTTGGAAAGAGCGAATGTGAGGAGGAGGGTAGGCGTCTTTCTTCGTTTTCGCGTTGAGGAAACGGTAGTCGCCGGTGATTCTCCATGACCCGTCTTTTTTTGGCACGCAGTGTAACGGGGATGCCCATTCGGAATCCGATGGTGCAATTATGCCTTCTGAAAGCATTTCGTCAAAAGTACTTTTGACTTGAGCCCGTTTTTCGCCTGCCATGGGTCTTGCTCGGAAGTGTACTGGTGTTCCTTCCGTGGTTATACGGTGGTAAACCCCGTTGTTTTTCCATTTACCATGAATTTTGCTCATTTTATCATTGTATTTGTTAATGATAGAGCGAATGTTTTCGTCCTCCGTGATTTGCACGTCCTCTGGTTGAGGGGTATTGTCACGATGAGGGATATTAGCTGCTATTTGTTCGTCAGTGAACTTTTTGTTCATGACAGCAGCTATTTTCTGATCGGCATAGCACTTCATTTTATCTTTATAAATGTACTTGTGTTTGACCCGTATTCCGATATCCCAAGACTCGAGGAATGGAATACCTAGGATCGCTAGATCAACTTTCGTGATCATAAACTCGGTGGTCATGTCCCCGAGGCCGATGTTAATTGTTGTGTCAGCTCGCCCTAGTGTGTCTATAGGGGCTCCGTTAGCTGCTGTGAGCTTAACGTTGGACTTACGAATTTTTAAGCCCAATTTTTTTGTGACATTGTGGGGCAGAATGTTCACTTCTGCTCCCGTGTCGATGAGAAATTCAGTGCCATTTAGTTTGCACTTGAAAAAAAGCCTTTTATATTCAGTAGACTGCCGGTGTATAGGCTCAGATACACTGGCAGTTATTCGTTTTCCGAACTCTCTACGTCGGAGGTTGGAACGGTACTTTCTTGTAAAGACTGCTGAGTATTTTCGGTAGAAACCCGGGTTTTAGGCTGGCTTATAGTCGCAGCCTTTTTGCTAGTTTTGGAAGCAGTGTTTGTCTTCCAAGTGCAGTGTTCTGGGTCTGCACATTTGCGAGTTTCGTTACCGAAACGTGCGTGGTTTCGACAGACATAGGCCGTCGGTTTGTGAGGCTTACTCTCCACTGGTTGGGGTTTGAACTCAGCTTGTTTCGAGAGGGCCTTTTTGAAACCAGTATTTATGGGTTTCGGAGTAGATTCTACTCCTCGTATGTTCAGAGAAGTATTCTCTGTTCTGTACGCGTGTAGCGTATCAGCTAGGTCGAGCCGGGAGGTCGTGGTAGGCTGAGCTGCGACCATACCTCGTGCTTCGATGGGTAGAGTCTCGATCCACTTTTGAGTGATCAGAGCTTCTGAAAAGTACCCAACAGCTTTCGAGTACATTTCGTGGTACTTGGTGCTGGGTTTTTTGGCGAGAGATGCGGGGTCCTCGAGTGCGAGGAGCCTGTCCTGTAAGGACAACCCATATTCTCGCTGGAGGCGCTGTTTGGCCTCTTCGTAGGGTGCGTGGGGTGCCGTGAGGTAAGCTGAGTCGATAGCTTCCCTCATTTCTTCTGGTACCCACTTGTATATAGCTGAGAAGCATTCGTTCTGCGTTCTCAGGTGTTTTCGCACGCAGTATTGATCGAACTCGGCGAGTGCACGATCGATATTCTTCTTTTGGAAGATTGGTTTTTGATAATCTCCCATCTCCTCTAAAAGTGCTTGAAAGCCACTGTGTGTAGAGGGATGTTGCGTGAGATGTGGGGCGTAGAGGCCCGGCGGGGGTCGCACGCCCGCAGTGGTTCCCTGAAATCCACTAGCTTCATAAGAGGGAACGAAATGCTCCGTGTTAAGCCTGTTCAAAGGCGGGGTCACCATTTGTAGTGGATTTAGATAGGTTTTACTTGGCGTAGGTAGGCCAAGTCGGACATTTATATCCCGGTTATGCGGGTTGGTCTCCGGGTCATTCCCGCGAGGAATGCGGGCGGATCCGCCAAGGTCAACTGGTTTGGCGGACTGAAAGGGGAGATAGTTCGTGTCGCAGCCGCGTGGAGCGCTGGGCTCGCGTAGCAAGTGCTGGGTTCGATCAGTTTGGTACTGAGCCGTTTTGTAATATTCCGGCCTTAGATTTATATCTGAAAGGGGAATATGTTGAGCTTGGTTGAGGTACTGAAAAGTATCCTTTGCTTTTTGTACATTTGGAGTGTATTTGACACTCGGATCGGCCGGGTAAGCCTGCGTCGAATATCGTGGGTATTCGGACAGCTTGGTCGAATCGTAATGCTCGGCTTCAGAGCGAGTCTGAAAGGTTTCCTCGATCTTTTGTATAGGCGAGGCTTGTTCGAACGTTTCTCGAACGAATACGTCGGGCGAGAAGGCGATCCGGACGTGAGGGTCGCGCCTTGCGCTGTCGCTGGGTTCAGCGGATTCGCCGTGTGGCCGGTAGGGCGCACTACGTGGGCTACTCGGCCCGGCTTCGCCGTCGTCCACCTCCCCTTGCAAGGGGAAGTAGGAAGGCCGACGTTCCATCGAAATGATCGAGTTTTAGCTCGTTTCGATGCCTCTATGTGTGAAAAATAGAGGGTTTTGGAGGTGGACTCGCTTGACAGAGCGTCTTTCCAATGCTCGGATGTCAGGGTCCTACCTCGTAGCCTTGAAAAAGGCTTCCTTAGACGGTAAATTAGAGCGGAGGAGCTGAGTAATTTACCGGCGTGCCCACAGCGGTCGGTTACGAGCTTAATGCTACGAAACCCGGGCGACACGGCTCGGAACGTCCCTCGGGCGTACGAGCTAAAGAGAATATCGATAGCTGTACCGGGTGGCGTCCTGACAGATGAACTACGTTGGGCAATGAGCAGGATGAATAATCACTGGACTCGTAGATGCCAATGCGAAATCTGTGTGGAGAGAAGGTCTGGCTTGTAGAAAGCAGTAGGAAGCCGTTCTTGAGATGACTTCGTAAGGCAGAAGGTTCGTCAGCGTAGAGCGTGTAGAATTCTTCGTACTTCAGAGTGTGTCGTCGTCGAGAGCGGAGAGTGGAATGAAATTCGGAGGGCTCCCAGCGGGGTATTTATAGGGAGGTGGCCGCCTCCTGCCGCCTCCTGGTTGGTCCGCTTAATTTCATAAATTCGACTGTGCAATCTCATTGGTTCGCACAGTGTTTTCTCAGTATCTGTGCATACGATAGCTGAGTTGGTCTTTCGAGGTGGTTTCCCTGCGTCCGTCGCTGTGACGGGGTCCCCGGGGGTGGCTGAACGACCTTGAGTTTTCCTGTTTGAGGTTTCTCATTCAAGGCGACTTGTTTCGAGATGTTTGTCGCATCTCTCTCGCCCAGTAAATGTTTGGGGAGGTCGCCTTGTGTGTTATTCTTTAATATTTCACTTTTGGGAGAGAATTTAGTATTTTCTCTCTGGTGAAATATTTTGTTTGACGGAGTTATAATTCGACGTCTTGTAAATATTTTTGTGTTGTATCTACCTCTTTTTGGTAGCCCTGAAAAGGGCTGTTGACAAGAGGGGGTGGATTTCACCACAAATAACATTTATATGGTTTTATAGCTTGTATGTAGGTAACCACCTACAGATTCCCACCAGTTGCAATCGACGCCCTAGCTACAGATGACCATCTGATTCGCCTGGACTCGATTTTTAAAAAAATTAATTTTAATCATTGAGCCCGTTAACAAAGTGACACATCTCATTGACAGATGGTACCTAACAGTCTATTGTTTTTCTCTCTAATTGTAGGTAAGTGTTTCCATCAAAGGAGGAAACGCTTGAATTTTCAATTAATTGTTTATGCAATCACTTCAATATCCTATGAAACACTTGCGGTATATCACTCTTCTATATCACATATACGTGAAACACTGTCAATTTTCCACCAAGTCCGTATCAATTATGGCCAAGATATGACACGGCCGTACTAATCGCTGTACCTCCGGTCGTATGAAGCTTCAATGACAAGTGGGTTGTTGGGGCGAATGGTTTGTTGAGCAATATCCTTTATACGTTTTTGAAGGATTTCTGTCGGGGTTTGTAGACCAAAATCGTTATAGGTTGTTTCATTTCTCACAAAATCTGGTGTAAACAATTCTCTTCTGCAGTATACTGTTTTGTTGCTGTTCAAGCCTCCTAAATTGTGAACGAGAGCATGTTCCCCATATGTTTATAGCATATGTCCATATTAAGCTTTATAAAAAAGGCTTTCTGTCCTCAAATTGGTTTTTAATTAAACTCCAACGTTTCTCCCCAGGAACTGGGGCTCCTTCAGGGAGATTAATATTCAAAAATGTAAAATATCTACTTACTTATTTATTTATTTTATTATTATTATTATTATTATTTTTTTTTTTTGAAAAAACACTTTTATTGAAAAAAAATTGGACGAAGTTTCCCGATGAGTTCCTTGCAACAGTTTTGTGATTATTATTATTTTTTTCTTCTAGTTTTTGACAGTTTATTCATGCTATTCCTTTAGCTGATGGCAGGTACAGCAGCACCATCCTCCAAATTCAGGTTACGCAACTTCCTGCGGGATCCTTGCAAGCGTAGAGATACTGCCCGAATGATAGAAAATTGAATTTTCACTCTTACCCTATTCAATAATTGGCTGTACGGCTTTGCCCACTTTTCACTGAGCCTATCTGCCAGTCTCATAAGAAAAGCACTGTACTCCACATGTCAGGCACCATCACAAGAACAGATTAATGGAGTAAATGATCCTCTTCTGTCCTTAGCTGCCACATCATATTTCGCATAACTACTTACTTATAGTTTTCTTTTTGTTATTGTTAATAATCGAATTTAAAGTTACGAGTTTTTTATAAAGCTTGTTATAATCTGAACTGTCCGAATAAAGAAACGTTATGTCCATATTGGCACAATTAGTGTGTTGTACATTATGATTTTATTTTGTACTGACACGTTCCGGCTATATAATAGTGATTTAAGGCAACAGACTCTAATTCGTACTCTGCTAATTAGCTCCGAAATGTGTTTGTGTAATGTCAGTCGCTGATCGAGGTATACACCGAGATATTTGTATCCTGTGGCTTTTGGGATAGGTTGCCCAGCATAAAATACAGGTGGCTCGTCGTATTTGCGGTTGTAAGTGTATGTCACAACTGAGGATTGATGGTGATTGATAAATTAAATTTCAATTGTAATAATTCTCAATTAGTTGATTTTCCGATAAGTACTGATATAATTAGCCATTAGTCTGTGTTGATCCTTCTTAGTTAGGTAGTGGGTGCCTATTATCTGTCATTCTATAATCTCAACTTGCTAAATTTTATTTAAAAAAAAAAAACTCTTCAATAGAAAAACATGCTTTTCTTTTCAAACTAATTGTGATACTTTTTTGTATGCTTTCAATGGCAGTTCCTTCCTTAATTACAGATGGTAAAATATTATAAAGCTTTAAGCACCAGTAGTTGAAGGTTGGCATTTCCGCGAGTAAAATGCGGATGAGCCTCAAAATTCTTGCTGAACTTTTGTAAGTTTTTTTATTACATGTAGTAGGCACTGCAGGATAAAAATAGAAGGCGAGGCCAATATGCCAACCGTTGAATTGTGTACCCTACATTCGTCCCTATAACCTACGCCCGCAAGAATCCTTATTACTCTCCTCTGCATTGAGAAGATTATGTTCATAGATGGAGAATAGCCCCATACCAGTAAAGCGTAGGAGATAAGGCTGTGGAAGCATCCGTAGTAGCAAGCCTTCAGAACACTACTTGAAACGCTCAATTTGAGGGAACGCAGTAAAAAACTCGTTTGAATGTAGTTTATTGTGTAATCCACAACGTCTAGTTTTACATTATGCTCCATACGGAATTTACGAATCGTTAGATCGATCAATCTTCAGTTTAGATAGATAGATAGGTATATGGTTTATTTTAAATTTCACAAAGAACGACGTGTAGTACCTACCTTAAAACTTATAAACTGTACGGTAGGTATGTCTACACACGCTCAGTTTACCTGCGCAGTTTATCACGTGTGACATCATTTCTCAGCGATTTAACTGAGTAAACTGATGAAACTGCACAGTTCTCTCAGGTTTTTGCTCCGGCCGTTAGACTGTGCATTAGTTCATACTTTCTTCCGATAAACTGTGTAGTTTCCTCAGTTAATCGCTCGATTTGGTCAGTTTTCCACTCGAGACGTCTAGGTACCAGTCGCGTGTCACACATCCCTTGTATTTAAGTTGTATCATGCTATTGGATCAGTATGCTATCGCTTCGCTAGGGACAGATGGCACGGGATTGAAACCACTAGGTACTTCTCTGGTAGGTCGGGTTAGGGCTCCAATATTTAATCTTCCCGTCTCTATTTTAACCAAACATTGAAAAAATAATCCTATGTGCAACACTTTGCAGTTTGCAGCGTTGTTCTTCCTTCAAATACTGAATCTTACTGATGATGATATCATATAACCTATATTGATAAGCTTAGAGAGTAAGGCATCCAATTCACTGGATACTGATCCTGATAATATTGACTTCACCGTAATTTCAAATATTACGGTGAAATCCAAGAGAAGTCTGATGATATTTTGTCGATTAGGTTCATCAGGGGCTGGGATCAATGAGGTGGGGAGCACTGTGGGTGAGTTTGGCTTTGTCTGTAGTTGTGTCGTATAATCACAAGCAATAAATAGCATAGCTCCCTTTACAATACCGATAACCTTTCAGTTCGCAGCCTCCCTTGACAGTGTAGTAATTGAGGGCCGGATGGTTTAGTTTGTGCTCTGTATCCCCAATCACGTCGCTGGAAGACTTCGCCAGGGATCGATGGTACAGGAGAAAAAACCCCGGGTATTTCTCTGGTAGAGAGGCGATATAGGGTGATAGGAGGGGGTAGTAGAGTGTACTGTAAGGACAGCGAGCCGATGTCAAGTTGATAAGGGTCCGAGCGCCCTCTCGTAATATCCCTTCCGTGTGACTGATGGGGCGGCCGGCGTTAGGGCTTCGCACAACCTGACCTCACCACTGATACACTTTGATTCCGTCAACCTTTGAAATATATTGGCCAAACATTCCGGAATTCGGGGTCCTTAATCCTTATTTTTTAACTAACCGTACTTTCCGGATGAGCAGCGATAATCCAAGAGTCATCCCAATATAGGATAAATTGATTTACGATAGTTTTGAAGAAAAAGTAGGTACCTACACTGAAACAACTACCTACTCTCTCCATCAGAAGTTTGGTTCACCGAATGGCTACTAGAGCGGGTTGGCATCGCCACTCCTGCCCTTCCATGCATGACATTAGATGTAAGTAGTAAGCGAGTATTGAGCGTCATATACAATTATGGCAGGGAAGAGATCTCACGGATACAGCATCAATAAATTATGAATCACATATTTATAAAATTGATATAGAAAAAGATATAATTAGGCAAGTAGCTACCTATTTTCTATTAACTACATGAGAAAAACAGTTGAGATACGAACGGATTCGTAGTTAGAGAAAAAGTTGAACTACATAATTATTGTTTAATCTAACAGTTTCGATTATCTAATAAATGTGCAGTAAGAACCATAAAGTAAACGTTGGATATGAACTCGAACCTTCGAGAATGTCTAGAAGGACTTCTCAACGTACCTTTGGAAAGCCAGCATTGGAATCAAGGATTCCCATATCATTGGCCTGAGGATAAGGCCTATCACTGACGTTTCACTGTATGCTTTCATTAGTCCTTGTTGAGGAGGGGGGGGGGGGGGCTGAGGGGCTCATGTCTACCATCTTTCTTAACATGGACAATGATACTCCTTTTAGTCTTTTGGATGAGGCATTGGAAGAATAGAATGTTTTCAACGTCAAAACTCCAGCCATCCGAGATTTGCAGAAGGCCTGGGATGCCATCAATCTGGCTCGCTTGGTGAGGGAAGATTAATCGAAAGATTCTGCAAGAGATAAAGCCCTGTTCGCGGCTCTGCCAGAAGCCGAATCTGGAGCATGGCTGCGGGTGTTTCCTTCTTCAAATCTTGGCACAGTGAGACCACCAGGATTTCCAGGCGCGCATCACATTACGACTAGGGAGTCAAGAAGCACATCAAGAGCACGGTTGTATTTGCGGTTCTGAGGTTGATGAGTCTGGGTTCCACGGTTCGAGTTGCACTAAAAACAAGGACCAGTGGTCACGTAAAAACAAGATGAATCCAACGAGCTCTCACATCCGCAGACATCTGCGCCACCGTGTGTGGACACTTTAGCGCCTCCATACTTGCCCAGTTCGAGTATCACAATAAGGGCAGCAGAAGAGACAACATGCCAGAGGAAACGGGAGAAGTACTCGAATTTGATAGCGTTAAATTTCACCTGACGTTGTCACACCTCTGGAACTCGGGGACCATGTTGTGAGGAGGCCAACAGTTCGATCAAGGAAGTGGGAGACCTGTTGGTTTAAGGATCTGGTGACGGCCGGGCAAAGGCTAACCTCATCCAACGGATCTCTCATGCAATCCAGAAAGGCAATGCGGCGAGCCTGCGAGGCACTCTTCCATATGGCGTGTCGTTAGATGAAATTTTATTTGTGTAAAGACGTTATCTCCTTTTCTTTTGATCAATCTGTTGTTGGTTTTATAATTAAGTTACGTTCCGTACTATTTACATCGTGAATAATGTAAGCTTATTTGCAGATACTTTGCAGGAGGAGATATATCAGCGTTTTTGAATATTACCGCGGACATAGCACCTGATAAACGGATTCCGTTTGCATTGAATCAAATGAGAGCCTTTCTATTGATAAGAGACTTTGAATGGCTTCAAATGACTTCGGCAAATCCCGGATTCAGTTATTCACAACATATCCGCATTCATAGTTATTTTGTATCGTCGAATAGTAAATGGAATTAAGGGTCCGTTTTTTCCCAATAAAGGCCAAGAAATTAATCGTTGAACACAGGTTACGTCATAGGTCGTAAGCACCCAACTGTAAATACCCTTTGTGAACAAAATGGTGTTCCGAAAAATTCATATAGAACACCATTAGGTTATCAAATTTTCGCTAAGACAAATGTAAATCGTATGCGTATGCGCTATCAAACGAAAATAATCGATGTAGTGGACTGCATAATATGATTTTGGGGAGGGAATATGAATGCGGTGAATCAATGTGGGTGCTAAACAATGTTTGAGGTTTTCGAAGCCTTCCCAACGAGATATCGACCGATTATATGCTTTAAACGAAGCAAATGAAATGTTGCAAAGCAATGTGCATTACAGAACTTGAAGGTTTGACGATCTCGAAGAGAAGGGCCTCTGTAGGTCGATGCGTCGAAAGCCGGTATATTGAACGCCCGGAATTCCGATAGACGATGAAGAGGCTATATTTGCACTGCGCACTACTTTGCGTGCTAAATTATTAGTCGAAATAAGTTGAGATTTGGTCGAAAACTCGTGAGAAATTAAATTGGCCAGTAATTCCGGGGAGCGATAGAAGGAGACACGAAGTGCTACTCATACGGACTGATGGATTGTTCCCGTTCTAAAAATAACTAACTAGCTACGACGATCGTGATACCTGTTGTTAATCTCGTCAATTATTGAAAAAGGTAGAGTTTACCTCATACGGTTCATACATAAATAGTTTACGGACTTAACTAAAAGATATGTTAGCCCGGTATGGCAATATTTTCTAACTAGTTTCTAACTACTAGGTACCTAACGAGAATATATTGAAAAAATACGAGGAGAATTTAAAAAGTTTGCTCATACGATCATGCTGCATGATTGGAACTTCAACAGAATGAACGGTACCTGAAATTGATTTGGGTTCCTCCAATAATATTGAGTTAAAAAGGTACTTCCTACCCTGAATAAATAAGTACGAGGTTTCTAAGTTGCATTGTAATCGTGTTACCCTGGTTTTTAAGTAAGTCTCGGTAGTACTGTAGTAATATTACTCTCACACGATTATAGCCTCCACCATTTTCACCGTAGTTACTTACACCTATTTACATTTCTCCTCAAATCGAGCAACACCAGAGATGATGATGGATGTTGCGCGAAACATGAAAACGTCTCCTGGTGTTGCGAATTTATTGGCGAGCTGACGTCATGTGATGCATTATTTCAGATATCACCTAGGGGTCTAAGTAAACATAATATCATGTATTAAATCTATAGGGTTAGTAAATCTAAGTGGAAAATCTGAAAATGATCATATAAATGCCTCTCGAAGGAGTCTGTTATCACAAGCTTGTCGCGTACCGGGGGCGAGCACTGCTTCGACGGCCTGATGATGATGTCTTTTCATTGAAAGCGTTACTTACATGGAAATGTCGATAAGATAGCACAGAGCTGTCCCAGAATCTATTTTAATTATGAAATTATTAATCTTTATGCACATATTACTCATCACTCCTACTTTATCGAGGAATTTAGAGAAAAACTTGGGAGCTCTAGTTTCAGAAAATTTTCGTAGCAATTAATATCAGGCTCCAATAATATCAGGCTAAATATCCTCCACCACTTTCACCGTAACTACTTACACCGATTTCCATTTCCCCTCAAATTGAGAGTAGGTATAACAAGGCCGAACGATCCGTTTTAGTGACCCTTGTACTTAATTAGCAATCAGAGCCAATTAACCGAGGAAGCATTCGCTGTTTAGCGCATCCCCTCAAATCGCGAGCGGAAATCTCTAGAAAAGCCGAAATCCAACGGGGGTCTACGCGATGCTAGGAGGGCTCGCTGGTTGTATCAAGAGCTCAATATCAGTGCTCACTGATCAGCTGTGGGGCCTCTGAACCTAATTTTGTTTTTTAATCGACTTATGTTGCTGAAACCTGAATTGTAGCTCCTTTTTTGAGATCTGGTGTACAATTACAAAGTATGGAGGGACTCAGATCAGCTTCGGAACCTCTGAGGCTAATTTCTTTCCTAATAGATTGGCGGTGCTGTTATTTAGATGGAGCTTCTTTATGACTCATCGGAAACAATTACGAGGTACGGAGGCGCACTGATCAGGTGAGGAGCCTCTGAACCTACATTCTTTCTTTACCTACCGACCTTTCTTTAAAATATTTCCTGCGAAGCATGAAATTGCGGGGTCTTGGTACTATAAAGGTGTGAACCCTTTTGGGATGATTGCAGGATGCATCATCTTCTGATGATACTTATATTACATGAGGGGTTTAATAATAAATTATTGACCAATGATGAGTGTAGAAGGGCTATCTAACACAGAAATAATAAACCTTTGTGTAATAGTTTGCACCGTTTTCAAGTAAGTCTCGGTCTATTACTACTCTCACACGATTATAGCCTCCACCACTTTCACCTTAGTTACTTACACCTATTTCCATTTCCCCTCAAATAGAGGGTATAACAAGACCGAACGATCCGTGTTAGTGGCCCTTGTACTTAATTAGCATTCAGAGCCAATTAACGGAGGAAGCATTCGCAGTTTAGCGCATCCTCTCAAATCGCGTGCGGAAACCTCTCGAAAAGCCGAAATCCGACGCGGTGCTAAGAGGGCGGCGAGGGTTAACCCTCGTATCTCCCTAGGGAAAAGGAAAAGGAAGTGTTATGTGCGACAGAGGACCATTGAAGCGATAATGGCGACCTCTGTAGTTACCGCGGATGCCGACCTATTGCCTCGGCCGCCCGCCCCCACCGCACACACACGCCGCACACGCCGCTTATACACGTCGCATACACCGCATACACGCTCACACTCGCCCACCTCCTATACCGGCAATTCGAGAAAATCTCATTCCGGGGGTTTTTAGAGATCTTTCCGCCACCGTATCACGATCGCGCTGAGCCTCTAAACCACCTAAAAGGGCACTTTTTCCTGCTTTACCGCGACCCTATACTTACTCCACCGTTTTTATAAATCATCCTTACGATGCTGAATGCGTTTTTAATTCTCAGTCTGCAGTTCTTTGAGTTCCACAATTTCGACCTTTCGACGTCCAATTTAAATAATATGGAGTTTTCCAACAGAATGGAATCATATTCTATTAAATTTTATTGGAACATTTGATACTCATTATTTATTACACAAATTAATTTCCCTGACATTTCCCAGACCGAACTTCAGATTCCTGACAAAAAATATCAAATTAAAAAATTTTTTTTTTTGGTTTTTCCGTCATTTTATTGTAGATACCTTTAATGCTTTTAAAACGAAAATCGTATAATTTAAAGAAAAACAACACACCTCTTATACCTATGTAGTCTACTTACATTTAACAATTTCATTGCCCTCGAAGTGCTCAAATATCATAACAATTTAACCTAAATTTAATACGATAATTTACGAAAATTCACCCATACGGTCATGCTGCATGACTTTTTATTTAATATTTTATGGTCTCTCAATTTGTGATCTGAAGCTATTTGTTGAAGTATATTTTCCTTACATGGATACCCGTCCCTTCCTCTGGGGATAATTCAAAATTTTCGTCCGACAGCAAAAAATGTCACGCTTTTTTTCACCTACTACCAATCGTTGTCAGAGAGAGTATAACTTCCTGATTTCCCATCCCAAATAAATCGCTTGTGGGAAAGTTGCTCTGTGAATTTACAACACATTACTCCACATTCCGATAGGCCAATTTCCTCCTCCTTAACCCTCCTGAGAAGTCCTAGCTTGTGTATACAAACTAGTTTTGGGACTCTTACTGGATCAATCTACGACTCTGCTGGATTTTTTCTCCCTAGTTCAATACTCATTTGATTTTTCTCACAAATGGTTAACTCTACGTGATGGAGTTATCAGGGAAGCCAATGGCATATCCTTTCACTTTTTATGTGCGTGATATCCATTCACTTTTTATGTGCGTGATATCCATTCACTTTTTATGTGCGTGTAGCGTCGTTACTTTTGAACAGTTTAACCACAACTCTTGATAATTATTTTTGTCATTTGTATAACTCACTTATGAAATAATATGTAGGTACCTAGTATGATAAAGTACGCTATTGAAGTTTGATTGTTTAGGAGTTATAATATAACTAAAAACGCTCTAAATTAATACTCCAAGTTTTCTTTTTATAAAATCCCTTGACATTTGGTGGTTTTTGCGAAATTCCCTGACATTTCCCTGACTTTTTCCGACGCAAAGAATTCCTTGACAATTCCAGGTTTTCCCAGTTGAGGGCCACCCTGCATTAACTTATGTTAACCCCCTGTATTATAAGTTAACTCTATTTATCAACATAATGGTAAGTAATGCATTTATCACAGGAACGTCTGAATGAATAGGTTGTAGGTATATAATTTTGGTGAGAATTAAAATAACAGAGAAAATAACGAAAGAATCATGATTTCTCGGAAAACCCCCACCCAATATAACCCCTACACCTTGTAACTTCGAAACGCTCACAGTCCACAAAGGACATTCACCGAAGTGCATTGACTTCAGCAGACCGTGAGAAACAGTACAATCAGCAGTCCCACGGCCTCGAAAAGTTAGTGTTTCTGGTCAAGCCGAATATCAACAACTTGCCACGCGCTGCCAAAATTAACGCTGTCAGCATACCCCTCCAGGACGTCGAATCCGAATCTAATTGGATCCCCAAAATACGACAGGATCACCCAAAAAGGGGCGTAACGACAACCCCCTGTATACTGATTCGTGGTTTCCATAACAACACACAACCATTTCAAAATTCCCCGAATTTCCACGCCTTTTCTACGCCTCCTGTCATTCGCAGTAGAGCAACTAAGGAACTCCCAAAATTGTGGAAAGAAGATATTCATCCACGACCCTCGCACCGTTCGAGTAGAAATCGGTAACAAGGTGTCAAAGTGGTGTTTTGAGAACTGTGTTTTCTGGACATTATTGCTGCTGAATCCTGTGCACACTTCGAGTCTTTGAGTGTTCACAGTACACCTCAACCAATCCCCTGGCCACGATATTAGCCACCCGCGAAAACTGAGGACGGTAGATGACATCAGGAGTCGACATCTACAGGGAAACAGCGAAATCTTAAGGTACCTTATACAACTATTGTAATGCTTGGCAGTAGGCGTTAGGTAGGGACTCTTAACACCAGTAACACTAGTGCGAATAGAGAGCTATATTATTGGTTTTATAAAACAGTTGTTGTTGCATGTTTTCCATTTGTTGACCCCAAAATAGAAAGGGCGCGCAGCAGCCAATACCGCCCTAACATAAATTTTACACACCTTTAGTAAATATGAAACTTCCGAGGAAAATTTCTTCGGAATTGGCCTGAAGCTTAACATACTCTTAGTTTCGGGCGTGAGAATGATTTACCATAGACAGACAGAAATCAGACAGGCAGACACGGAACCAAAATTTATCAGCAAACTCAGAAACGCAAAAAGTAAGAGGAAATTTTGATTTTGGAGGACGAAAATTTTTTCAGCTTCAATTACCAACACAAAGCCTCCCTACCTTCGATAGTGAGGATGCAAAATATATGTATTAGGTAAAATTCAATTAAAGACATTGCAGTTCATCATACGAATATATGTACCTATTGTTTTATAGAACGTATCCAAACAACCACATTTGTTACAACTCTTTTTAAATTGGTTACCTGGACTTGTTTGTAGTAACTGTTCAACTGCTGAGTATGGTCCGGAACTGGTCGTGTTGAACAAACGATTTCCTTCTTTCCTAAAGATTTCTGGTGTAAAACGATGAACTCAACAAGGAATGTACTGGGCACGATCACTCAGACATCGCTAAACTGTATGTAAAAACGAAAAGATAATGCAAAGCGAAGCAACCGACCCAATATTGACAAAAATTCCCAAAAGACTGATTAAAAAAAAAAAAAAACTCGGCCTTTTGGGCCTTGAGAGGGGTTCCGCCCCTTGACCCCGCAAGGGGGGCTCCGCCCCCCTGGAGCCCCCGGTTGCTTTCCGTTTTGAGCCTTCAGCTAAAATCCTAACACATGGAACATTCTTTCTTCCCGCTAATTAGTAAATGTAAATAAATTTAAAACTACAACATAATTGTTTTACTAATCAAAATTAGAACAGAGTACCAAGGTAGGTAATTTTTTACAATTACTATAACCAAGATTAACTTCTCAACCAAGTGACAACAAAACAAGCGGCATTTTTCAATCAATATGGAACTATGACATGAATAGAAGAACAAGTACGAAAGAAATGCGTGATAAACCGAGAGCTTTCCAACGAGTTGCTTCCCCAGCAACGGCTTGGTTGTACGTGAAAATCAAAAGAAAACATTTCGTGACACATCCGCTTAACGTTTTTCGCTAGTTAGTCCAAGGCTAAAGCATGTTCCATGCTAAAACCGTTTGGAAGGATGATAACCGATAACTGGTTGAGTATCCGTATCTATGATGTTTCAACAGTTTCGGTATCATGAAAAAATACACATCATATCGATGCACAGTACTCGATATCACCATACCTACTGTAGCAATCGATATTCGATAGGTAGGTCTTTCGATTCCTTTGTGGGTGACGGTCCTGCAGTGAGTAGAGTCTTTGGAAGTAAGTTTGCCATGGATTCCTGATTCCAGCAAAGAAATGAATAAGATCCGCCCGTACTCTAGTCTCGGTTTTTCGAGGAAATGTTTTGTCACGTTTCCCGGTAAAAGCGTGTTCCATCCTTTGCACGTGGCGAACATATTTTAAGATTAACTCAAATTTTTTGTTTGTCGATAACTTAATCTGGCTAGGAAGAAATTGGAAACTAGTGCAAGAGGTCGTGCCGATCCAATACGTTCTTATGAGAAGGACGGGGGTTCTGGCTCTACTTGCATGACCCAATTGGAATTTCTATTATAGTAATTTCTATTGTACGGTTTGCCTATGTGGGGTTGTGCGCATGAAACTAAATTGCATAACTTAGTTACCCTTCAAAAATATTTCATTAGGGCTGTCGCGAAAGCGAAATATATAGAACATACAGCCCCTCTATTTGTGAAGCTGGGTTTATTTAATATAGACCATCTTTGCAAAAGAAGTGCGGTACTCCAACTATTTAAAAGTAAAGAGTTTTCTGGGCCTGTCCATTCATTTCATACTCGCTTCTCTAAGAATAATTGCCTTGAAATCCCGAAAGTTAAAAGCACAGCTTCAATAAATGTCTTCCTTTACCAAGGTGTGATAGTTTTCAATAGCTTTCCTCAGGACCTCAGATTAAAAGTAATATCACTTGACAAGTCATCTGGATCAAACAGTTTTAATCAAATCAAACATTCTATAACAAACCATTTTAAAAATCTTAATACGCCGTAGAATTTCACATTGTGTATACTTTATTCACTTCATTTTTTTTTTTTTTTAATTTTTTTTTCTAATGGTAATTTAATTCAAGTGATGTGAGTTTATTTTATTTGTTATTATAACTTGTGTGCCTACTATGTGAGCTCAGTTCACTCATTCCCCAACACGGGTTGGTGCCCATATGGGGAATTTCATTTCCAATAGATATTATTACTTCGTAAGCATGCATCCAGAAGTGTATTTTTCTTTATGTCTATGTAATGTATTATGTCATTTATATGGAAATAAATATAAAATAAAATAAAATAAATTTTGACGCTTTAGTAGCGCTGGAACTGGTGTGACTCGACAGTACAAACCTGGGAGAGATGTCGCATCCCTGCTGCATGAATGCGCCGAGTGCGAACCAAAGGCTGTTGAGGATGCTAAAGTCGTTGGCGAGCACGTTGGGCGGCCCCGGAGGTCCGGGCGGCTGGACGGTGTGGTGGAGGCCGTGGTGGTGGGGCTCGTCCCCGTAGGAGATCAGCCGCCACTCGTACGGCGAGAACCGGCTAACGATAAACAGCACGATGCTCACCTGCGAAAAGATCAAGAACGTCAGGGATTCAACTGGCCGAATTACAGTAAACTGCAGTAAATGGCGGTTTAATTAAGATCAATATACTATGGCCTGGGTCGCTATCCAATCAAGTATGGTCGACATGAAGAGCCTATAACAGACGAAGGGTACCTGGTACTGTACGTGCATGTCTCAGCACAATAAATAACAGAGGAAAGGTGTGACAGCCCCTTATATAGTCCTGGAGCCAGGTCCGAAAATAGGTAGTACATAATTGGCGGAGAAGGTTTGAGATTAGATTTTGAAAATTCAGTCCGTTCTGAGTGAGCAAATCTCTGTCTGCCATGTCAAAATTGGTGGAATACAAAATGGCGGTCTCATAAAGATGGCTTACTTTGCACATGTAAAAGTTTTTCTCTAATAATTCCTAAACCGTACATCCTACAGAACTTTTTATACGTACTCGTAGCAAAATTATAGAGCAAAAAACAACAAAACGATTCGATCCCAAAACTCTTAATTATCTTTCAAAATAAGCGAATTACAAACAATTAAAAATTGGGCTTACTTTAGCCCTGTCCACTCCTCCCCCCGCCTGTCTTTTGCCCTTCAAAATCACCTAGTGGTGTTAATGTTGGTTTGATTTCAGCCTGCTAAAGTTCATTCTACTAAAGATTAAATACTTTCCAAAGTTCGTATCGAGCGTATTTTAGCTGAGACCTTACCCCATTGACTTATAGCCGAACTTTTGAATTTTATGTCATTTTACACATAAAGTTCACAAAAACAACCTTTTACTTCGTACTTTAATGGGAAACGGTCTGAGCAAAAATTTGCTCGAAACGAACGATAGATTGTGATTAACCCTGATTCGAATGTCCCATTGAAATTGATTTGAGACAAATAGGCTGGGCTCCAATCGTTGAATTTCCTTTAAGGACGTCCCTCTGAAGCTAGGTAATATTAGCAAGGCTTCGCATATTATAGGAGGGACGCCCTATTGAAATTGATGGCCGTGACTCATTTTTATGGGTTGTATTCGTGTAATCGCCGACAGAAGAATACGATTATACGAATACGAATATGATCATAGTTGACTCAGAATCAACGATCAACAATCGTATTCGTATTCGACGATAAGATTATGCCCAACACTGGCGGCGTTCAACCCAACGCTGAGCGAAAGGTGGACGCGCTCTCTCGGAAATGACGGGAACTGTCACGTACTGTAAATGTGGACTGAAAGTGCTATGGGTTCCGATCCGAAAAAGGTCGCCTGGGAAACCACAAAGCTGAATAGCTTCCTTCGTAAAGGTACTATTGAGATAGTTTTACTTGCGGATAACTAATGTTCGATGACAAATAGCTGCATTAGAGGTTGGGAATAAAATGTGGAAATAAAACAGGATGGATCGCTAATGGATCATCAGGAATTGTCGTCATCTGAAACATCCATTGGGCTACTTACCCCCAATCAAAGATTGAAACAATCGGGAAGGGTAACTTGTTCAACTTTGGAGGCTGACTTCATAGTAAAAATACTGTGCTAGAAATATAAGTGATTCGCCCTGTTTGGGGACTTTGAATAGTGAGAGCTTACGCCCTGAAATATAGAAATGGGAACTGTTACCCATAGAAATATCTATGTGGTAATAATGATACTAGAAGTAATGTAAAGGCAAAAGCGCCTGGAATCATCATCAATTAGGTGGATAACTGAAGAGTGGAAAACGGGGAAAATTGGATTTCCTCTGAACTCCTTGGGCACAATGTTTCACCTGAAACATTTAGTCCTTAAAAATAGTGGATGGGATTACTAGGTAATGGCCGTTGCGAAATCCTAACCATGCTGTGCTACCATGTAACAGGTAAAGGATACCTGGTGATGGCTGACCAGGGCCGAAATCTGCAAAATAAATAACAGAGGGGAGGTGTGACAAGCTGTTTTCAAGTTTTTTCTTTGAAATCGAGGATTTTCTTGAAAAATGCACTTCAATGAAAATACGAGTTTTGCGTTGGTTTCTACTATTTTTTTTAACCCTGTTTCGAATGGTAACACTTGCATTTCTCCCCGACCCCCTTATAACAGATTTTTACACTTTTACTCACGATGACTTCATTTGGTTTGATAAATTTTATGTGTTTTAGGGGTGACACTAGTAAGCTAAAGTTAAAAACGGTGTTATAACACCGTCAGAGGACGTCATAGAAATGATGAAACTGTCATCCTATTAGAACCAATGTCATAATAAAGTCTTTCTAATGTTCCTGTTGTGTAATAAAATCTTCTGAGAACCACTGGAGAATGAACAATTCACGAGAGTTCGTTTGCTGTTCTAATATTGAAGTGATCATTCAATTATACGAGGTCTACCAGGGTTGAATTAGAAATAGCTTGTCAATAAAACCAACGAAAAGAAAAATCTGGAGTTATGAATAAATAAGTAACCAGGGCATTAAAATGAAATTAATATTCCGGGAATGAAAAACTGAGGGCCGAGAGTTCAACAATTGCATAGTAGGAAAAAAGGCGACTATTGAAGTAAATTACCAACCCTTTTTTTTATATACCTTTTTCATATTACGTAAATTAATATTATATTGATGTGTGGCGATTTGATTTTTTTTTTTTTTTTAATCAACGAAACATCAAAATGTTCAGCATTCCTTCAAGTACTCTCTACACCAACAAGTATAAAACAGTCTGTTCCATTTTCAGTCAGATTCTATTTCCGTGGTTAATAGGGAGCATTGAGTTCCTGTAAAGGTAAGGAAAAATTCGTGTCTTCAAAATTACTTTCCTTTAAAATTAAAAAAAAAAAAAAATAAATAAATAAATAAATACAAATTTAAAAATTTAATGTACTTTCTACATTTATTATAAGTCACCAGCGACAAAATTGATAAGTAGTTTGATCATACCAATTATTATTCTATGAACTTTCTTTCAACTTTTTCATGTATTGTTCTGCGGATTTATTCAAATGGTGTATATTATTTTTATAGATGAGAATGATTACTGTTTGTACCAAAATCAAAACTAGTGCCGTATAATTGAATTTTAATAAAACCAATGTAAATGGCATGAGCCATACACACGCATGAGCCACCTATGTAACTGGCTGACGGATTTACCAAAGCCGTATAATACTTTACCTTGAAATATCATTTGTGTACAACATTTTTGAATAAAGTATTCTCTCTCTCTCTCTCTCTCTCTCTCTCTCTCTGTCTCCCTCTCTCTCTCTGTCTCCCTCTCCATTTCGAAAGTACCATGGTGCGTTGACAAAATTTCGTTGTTCATTACTTTGGAATCGTTGGATGATGCCTTGGTTTGATTGAGACGTATAATCCTACAGCTGGGCTCCGTAGGTCCAGACAGGTTTGAAGAACTCTTATGACAGGCTAGTTGTTTGGAAATACTAAAAACAACGTTAAGCCGTATCTTCCGATTCGGATGAGTGTGTGAAACATTGCAACAATGATCTTTACTAGTGCTAATGCGCAGTACCTATTACTGATTAAATTACATTCCTTCCTTGTTTGGCAATCTTGTAAAAGTCATGCTACTACCACCCTCATATTTCGACCGAATTTAGGGCATAAGATCGAGAAAATTTTGTATTTTAGATGAAGGAGAAGTGAGATGAAGAGCTGAAAGCAGAAATGGCTAAATATTTTATAACAATAAAGGACATATCTCCTGTGCCACCAGTAGACGACTATTTCTTTGAGGATGTTAGCGACGTATTCCTTCAAGATTTAGATCCTCAAGATGAAACGGCTTATGAGGTCAATAATGGAATGGACACGATGCCCTTGCTACATCCCTAGCTACTAAACCTGTGGTCGCATCATCTGCACCAGTAATAAGTCACTAGAGAATGAGAAAATGATTGATGCCTAATGTGATTTTAGAAGATAATAAGGTTCTTGCTTGATGATTTAGAAAATGAAAACTAATTTTTACAGGTATATTTTTACGAAGTTTTAAACCGTTTGTTCCTTATACTCTAAATTTGATGAAAATATAATTTTTTAAAAACATTTTGAACGTATTCCATGAAATATGACGTTTTGAGACTGAGTCTATCCTACGTTTCTGTCAAGAAGCAGCACCTCCATTCCATCCCATATTCATCATGATGTTGCTCCAGAGCAACAAAATTTTAAAATTTGTACGAAAAACAAATCTATTTTTTTCTTTTCATTCCCACGTTATTTTTCCTGTTTTAAAGATAAAATGACGGAAAAATAATAATTTTCTAAAAAATCGACACCTCAGGATATTAGGAGCTAAGAGGTTAGTAACCAAAAGTGTGAACACCCTGTATACTAGAAGCACTGTGTGGCGGCGAGTTGTTTTAAAGACTCCCGGTATTCGCACTTTTGTGAGCGTGCGATGACGGAAAGGAAGCCATAAATAAGGGAAAGTAGAGAGGAAAAAACCGTGGAGATATTTACCCCGATGTATGAGAAAATGACGCAGACCCAGATCTCCTTGGAGAGGGGGTTGAGGAAGGAGAAGACTCCGGGCTTCTGTTTCACGGGCTTCTTTATCATAATGCTGATCCCGAGGGACATGAAGGGTTTGCTGAAATCGATGACCCTCTCACGCTCCGAGGTTATCGTCATCGAAGCGATGGCCATGTCCGCCTCCTGCAACACAAACATATTTTCGAATAATAAAAGTTTAAAAAGGCATCGTTGTATGAAGACATTTCACTCGCTTCGAATTCAATTCAATTTCATTGTATAAAAATTCCTCATGTAACTTATCGTACCTAATATTCTGAAATGGTAAATCCTTACAAATGTCCTGATATCAATAAAATCTTTCTTTTTGCAAAATTAACGTAATTATGCTTCTTTAAAAAACACCCTATCCCTCTGCCGCACCCCTGTACTTAAACACGGGTTGAGTCCGAGAAAGAAGTAATATGAATCTTTGCACACTAAAGTTACAGTGCAATCAACGAACAATTTTGAATCGTGGCTTGAAATTTTACATCAAGTGCTATTCGAACGATATATATATATAGGTATATATATATATATATATATATATATATATATATATATATATATATATATATATATATATATATATATATATATATATATATATATATATATGTATATATATATATATATATATATATATATATATATATATATATATATATATGTATATATATATCATGACGTCACGGAGGCTATACGATGGGCAGAGGAACATGGTACAGAAGATCTATTAATGGTCACAGAATATTCTCATTTCGGTAACCAAACTAAAGGGCTCAACTCCCAGAAGTTAACTCCCCCCAACGGAACGTGATGTAATGGAAACAATCCACACAATTCAATTCAATTCAATTTTATTGTATAACCCGTAGGTATTACAAGGAGTTCCTTAAATACATATTAAAAAATAGCACATGATATCTTGCCTTCATTTCTGCCTCAACAAACAATGTTAAACTTTTACGTATGACGTATCAAATCATTACTTATATAGGTCTACATAATTTACGCATAATAGATGAGCAATGCATAGCTACATAGATCACAATAAATACTGCCTACACTCCTCTGCCCAATGTCAATAATAATCCCGAGTCATTGCCAAAATTTCCAAAGCGTAATTTCCATAGCCGTTCTATCTCTTGTAGATTTTCATCTTCTTCTGGACCTGTTTTCTGGAAATGTTGGGAGGGGACGTAGGAGGAGTATTCACATTAACTTCTGACCCTGTGGATGTAGAATCTTCCAATGTACTTTGTCCATAGTGAATGATAAGTTTTTTTCCATCAGCCAGTAGTTCATCTCCAATCAAGACGGAATGCTTCCCGTCAATTCTTGCTTGAAACAACTTGGGCAAGAGATGCTTCCTAAATTCCCGTGTTCGTCTGTCGTAGAAATAGGGATCCATTGAACTTGTAAATGTTCTGGCGTACTTCAGATTTAGAGAAATTATTAGCAAAATGAATGTGAACAGGTCTACTTCTAGAAGGGTGGATGGTGCCTAATCGTCTCACCTATAACGTTTTGAACTCAAGAACGCAATTTTATTCCGTTCTAAAAATATCCATCACCTCTTGAGAATATTCATGTTTTCTTTCCGTTCTAGAACGGAACCTCTCTCGGCACCTCCTTCACCTCGCGCACCTTTTTTTCATTTCGTGAAACGCAAATCAACACCCAATAAAGCCAGGTTTTAAATAGATTGATAGATTTTATTTATTTCAATAGAGACACATACGTATGATGATAGTACAAAAGTAGAATAGAAGTAGGCTACTCGCCAAGCTTACTTTTCCAACGGTAGGCTTCGCCCGAGCTGTTGGTTAAGGTCTAGGCGATTTGCCCATAATTTCAAACATAGCACTCTGATATAATATCGCATATGCGTCTACATAATCTAAACATAGCCTTAATATTATAACTACAATGGTACTTGATGTTCCTATCTTCTATAAGTAGAAAAACTTTCTATAGTAAAATTGTTGTTCTATAATATTATACATAAATGCTTTAGCATTGTTTCGCAATCCACTGCCCCATTTTTCACAAGCCAAGTTAAAATAATTTGCTTTTTGTGGTTTGATCTAGTATAATTTTGAGCTCTTTTCATATGACTATCTAGCTCTCTGTGAATGATGTACATAATAAATTTTGGACTGTGTGTTGACTGCGTTAATCTTGGTCTTGGTACGAAATTGCATTCCTTGCGACTACATACCTTTTGGTATATGCTGGGTTCCGCTGTGAATTTTTATTTGTGGATACTTATGTAATAGTAAAAGTAAATTTTTAACATATCCCTAGTTGTCTTATGGTAAACAGTTTTACTATATTATATCCATTTATGGATGGCGTCCTAGGCGGTAATGACAACATTATTTTTATAATGGTTTTCTGGCGTACGTGTAATTTAAATAAATAATCCATACCTTGTGTTTCAATAAATATATGTGAGGAGTATGTTCCCCCCATACTATTATTCCATATTGAAGCACAGCATACTGTAATAAATGAGTTTTATCGTATCTCTCGGAAGTGAGTGTCTAATGTTGTAAAAAATGGACATACATTTCTTAATCTTATCGTGAGTATAGTCAATATAGGGTTTCCATATATGGGGTTTAGCTCTTCGTCCAAGACTATACTTACGCATGATACTTATGCATGGCAACGCTCTCTATCGCGCCACATGAACAGATGACATTTGGTTTGCATGTATATAGTGTGATGCATAAATCCTTCTCATCAACAAATGTTTTGTGTCCTCCATAAATAATCAATCTTGACTTTTTTGTGTTCGAAGTTAGATAGTTTTCATAGAACAATTTTCCTACCACGTTGATCACAAGGTTTGCATTGGCAAATACATTTCCCCATGTGTCACTTTCAACTAACACTTCAGTGTCATCCGAAAATAGATACATCTTAGTGTTTTGTAATTATAGAAGGGCCACTTCGTTTATGTACACCAAAAATTGATGTTAATAACAAGTCAATAATAAATTAAAATTATGCATATTTCCCACAAGAATGGGGATTGTCATTCATAAGCCTAAACGTACGACATGAAATGGATTGAATTTATTGGTATTTTTTCCAACTCCGTTGTAAAGTGTTTTGAAAAGATTCTCGTGAAATCGATTCTCATATCAATAAATGAACATAATTATGAGGTTCAGCATGAAATAAATACTCCGAAAATTCCGTATTACTGTGGCAGTTGAAAATCTACAAAAACTCATTATTTAACATTTATTGCACTTTTAGAGCGGAATTGCGCCCATTTGCGCGCACTCAAAAAATCGAGTGATGGGTCATTTCTTCATGAAATTTCAAGTAGAAATCATATCAGCAATAAAAATTGGGGGTTCTAATTTAAAAACTGAAGTTGATGTCGATCGTGCACATTTGCGCACCAGCGCAATTCGCGATTTCGTCATTTTTGAAATCCTTACCTACAAAAAAACATTAAGATAGAAAAAAAATTTTTTTTTTGACCCAATAATTACGGTTGTAGCAGGTGGTGGAGGGGGGGTATTTTTTCCCAAATTCAATTACTAGTCATACTTATTGGCTTACATTTTTTGGTGATCCATGTTATGTTGATGTTAACCTCTTCATATTTATTACTTTATTTAGTTTCCCATTTAGTTTTTCTTTTATCAACAACATGATTTACCATAAGTACCTGCCTTCTGTTGGTAACGGAGTTTCTCCTTTTTTTGTAATACTCCGCTGTTTAATTTCTTTCACATTGTTTTCCTTGTTATATGACCTTTTATTACCTATTTAATAATTCAATTTGTGATCAATATTCTGTCCAAAATCACTTTTAATGGCACCTTAAATTTGGAGGATTCTTGGGTTCTTCCTGTGGATTTTGGGGATTTTTGGCTGAAACGGGTTGGCAGCACTGCAATTTATATATTTTTGGAACCTCATCTTCTTATAGTCCTGTCGATGACGTATAAATCCATCGAAACATTAGCGTTGAAGATGGATCTTATTATCCTGACCGACCCTCAAGAGGATGGGGGGCAATATGTCGACACATAAACTGGTCGACAAACGGGCAAGAAGCCGTGTCGACATCTTTCAACACCAAGGGTTGGCCAATGTCGATTTTACAGGCATTGGAAATATGGCGACACAAAAATACAGCGACTAGTCGACAACTTTCAACACCCCTTGTTGAAAAAGGTCGTCCAAGTCAACCATGGGGATACGTCGACATATTTACATCGACATCCTTCGTATACCTGACATGTAGGTTAGAATGAAGTGTATAGTTTGGTGGTCTGGATGCTCGCAAGCTCGCATCTCAAAAATACATAACATCAAGTAGTCAATCCCTTAGTAAAAATGCAGATTAGTTGGATGCGTAGATCAGAATGAAGTGTATAGTTTCGTGGTCTCATAACACGGTCACATAACAGTTTAGAAACGGAAATGTGATTTTTCATTTAATCCTCGGATTGAAAGACCCCATGGGTCCAAGGCTGAGGACAGGTAGTGGCCAAACAACCCTTTTGTCGTCGTTTAGCAGTCGACCAGTTTCAAGAGGGGTGTTTTTAGCTCATGTTCAACTCCTGTTGTTGAAATACAGCGAAAAACGGATCTCAAATTTTTCGACATAAATCCGTCGACCAGTTTCAAAGATGTGCGTTATCGACGTTCTTCAACACCTGGTGTGGAAATATGGCGACAGGAGGTGTCGACCAGTTTATGTGTCGACATATTGCCAAGTTCCCCCTCAAGATCCTACAACTGTGCTGATTATAAATAGCTTATACCTGCGTATTTGTTAGTGTTTTTATGTAGGTACATCTTGTTTTTTTAACTTTGTAATATCATTATATATTTCGTTTTCAAAGAATCCTGTCTCTCTTTGTAAAGTTCTGTTATTTTAATTGTAGGATTTATTGTTTATTTTTAAGTGCCTATTATTTTTACTCAGTGTTTCAGTACCCTACTTGATTGATTGTTGTATGCATTTGTAATTGGGCACTAACTAGGATACCCACTATTTTCAGAAAGGTGGAATTTTGATGACCTCCACCCGAAATTCGGTTTGAAATGTAAAAAAAAAAAAGACCCCTGAATTTTTTCAGATTTTTTGCACAACAAAAACCTACGACAGTAGCTCGATTTCGGTTTTTGAAATACGCTTTTTTTGCCAATATCAGACTTTGGAATATAACTTATACAAACTTCCTTGTAAAATTGTGAAACTTCGTGTACTTACGTTTTTGGGGTCGCTGAACTCGAATTTGCAGTCAAAACAAGTCGACGGCAACAACTATTGATAGTTTGGAATCACAAAATTGTTAAAATCATGTCAAAAAATGACAATTTTTCAAAATTAATTGTTAAAATATGAAAATTTGTATTTTTACGTATTTCTATAACAATTTTCATTAATCTCAACAAAAAAAGTAAATTCGAGTCCAGCGACTCAAATCAACAAACAAAAATATGAATTTTCATAATTTTACAATGAATATTGAAAATTGTAATTTTCTGACATGATTTTGAGATTCCAAACTGTCAAAAGTTGTTGCTGTTTACTTGTTTTGACTTCATATTCGGGTTCAGCGACCCCAAAAACGTAAGTATACGAAGTTTCAAAATTTTACAGAGAAGTTTGTAAAAGTAATATTCAAAAGTATCATATTGGCAAAAAAAAAAGTATTTCAAAAACCAAAATCGAGCTAACGGCGTAGGTTTTTGTTACGCAAAAAATCTGAAAGAATTCAGGGGTCATTTTTTTTTGACATTTTAAACCAAATTTCGGGTGGAGGTCATCAAAATTCCACTTTTCTCGAAATAGCGGGCACCCTATTGGGCACGACTGTACATTCAAAATAAATAAATATTGTGAATGCGAGTCTTGCAGGGGTAGTAAAGTTGGGATCTGATTCCTGCAAAGACGTCCTGAAAAAGAGCCCTCGGCATAATGCGCCAATAAACCAAAGGACCCCGATGGCGAGGGGGGGGGGCGACGAGAGTGTGGCTGAAGCGGATAGTCGTGTAGATGGAGTGTGGCTGAGAGGGGGGGCGGTGGAGGCGGTCTGAGACTGAGAGGGGAAGCGGCGGAGGTGGTGTGTGACTGAGAGGGAGGCGGCGGAGTAGCTAACCAACTGGGCGCACCTCATATAAATCAGTCACTCCTGCCAACGGCGTCTGTTGCCACAGGCCCCCCCCCCCCCCCCCTCCATCCACTGTAACTCTGTCCCTTCACCGAAATGAGAGGACAAAAGAAATTGCTTCTAATGCCACTCGAGGTCCACCTACCCTGGATCTCCCCCTTTCCGCACACTTACGTGAGGCACTCGCACACTTACGTGTGGCGCTCGCACACTCACGGGACACTCCTGCACACTCGCACAGTGACGTACGGTTACGTTACACACGCATATTGACGAACCTATAGGCGAAACCTATAGGCGAAATCAGAAGCAGTTTAAAAAGTTCCAATCGTTCAGCATGACCGTTTGAGCGAATTTTCGAAAAACTATCGTACCTACATTGGTAAACTTTTTATGACGATTGAATTTATAATTTTTTAGAAGAATTTTAGTCAAAACAAAATCATCAACCTTTGAAAAGGACAATTAAACAAATTGCACAAAATTTTGCTGAAAAACATACTTAAAGTTCATCAATATTTGCCGAAAAATCTATAAAAACTGCAACAACAACAAATAAATAAATAAAAAATAAATATCAATAAATAAAATGATAAAATAAATAAATAGATGAAATCCAAAATCTTTTTTTAACAGCCAAATTTTATTCATTTATTGAACCGTGGACGTTCGGAATGCGAAACCGACGCCTTAGTGCAATGAGCCATCGTCCCAGATGGTAAAGGGGTCGATAAAAGTGATTGATACATATCCGTATTTTCGCGCCCGAACGTGGGGCGTATGTCATAGTAATCTAATTAAATAACAACGAAATAGCATGGGATGATGAAACGTGTTTTGAAATGATTATTGAGATTTTTCCTATTAGTTTTTTACATGTTTGTTTCATTTTTTTTTTTCTGCATATTGGTCGTAAGATATGCAGTTACGAAATGAGTGCAACGTCCATCTTATCGAATTCCCAATCGTATTTAAATGTGGCGTGATCATTCGTTCATGAAATGCATCCAGGTAGGGATGTTTGTATCTATAAAACGAATAGCGCGTCTACATAAGTTCACTGGTCACCAACCTCTACATCTACCTGCCTAAACACAAGGTAAGCCTTTATTTCATTATTATGGCAGTCGTAAACTTTGATGAAATGTAAATCTGCGTAAAATCAAAATTTCTAAAAATTAATAACTTGATTTATTGTAAATCATGTAGTAAGGAATTCCACTTCTCTCAACGTCTCGGCAGAACATATTTCAAACATGAATTGCTTCCAAGATTTTCGGAGGACTTGGAGCTCACATTAAAAACATGTGATGAGTGTAGCAATAATGTTTTTGTATGTCAATTTGCTTCACGATGTGATTCATGTATGCATGAATTTTCAGATGGCGAATGAAGCAGAAAAAAACAGATACAATAGAAGGTGACGATGAAATATTTAGTAGATTAGACCCATTGCATTACAGTTGAAAATATATTCATTGAATATATTAAATGTACATTTATGTAGTGTATATATATACATATATATTAAGATAAAGGATAAATCATTCGCTTCATCTCATTTACACTCTTCTTTTATTACTTTCCCTACTTAACTCAAAGGGTCAAAGGAAAGTATTGCAATCACATGAAAATTAATGTCTGAAACTCATGCTAAGGAAGGTTTTATTTTCAACCTGAAGCCATATGTATACGTTTCATGCAAATGTATGTGTGTGTGTATGTAAATGTATGTATGTAACTCGTGTACACGATTGCGAACTTACGATACGACATGAAAATATTCCAGTTTCGGTTGGGTTTTTATACCCAAGAGCCACTGTAGAAAAATCAGCTTAAAACGATCATTTTTAGGTAGTGTTAGAAGATAAAACACTCATCACATGTTTAACGTGAAAATTAGAAAAACGGGTATAATTCCAACAAGGAAATCCCATTGTTGGGTATGTGAAGCATCGCACCAGATGTTTTTTGTTGAGCTTAGTTCCAATAATAGTATGTGTTTATTGCAGATTAGTCATGGAGTCGATTATTGCCCGTCTGAACCATAAATTGGAGACTATTACGGTGGGTAAATTCCCCATAAACGAGGAGTTTAGTATTTCATCATCCACATCTAAAACCATGGTACAAACATTATGTCTCATTAAAATGTAAATAATTCTGTTTGAAAAAAAGTCTTGAATTTGGTTTGGAAAATCATGCATTTGGATTGGAATATCTTGAATTTGACTTTGAAATGGTATATACTATATATATACCACGCGCCTCGCCGG
Organism: Adelphocoris suturalis; assembly: GCA_030762985.1. Lineage (NCBI taxonomy): Eukaryota > Metazoa > Arthropoda > Insecta > Hemiptera > Miridae > Adelphocoris > Adelphocoris suturalis. The sequence continues at coordinate 69,116,993 of CM061044.1, forward strand.
GGGGCTTCGCCCCCCTGGACCCCCCTAATCTATACTCGGCGCTTCGCGCCTCGCCGGATCTTTTCTCTTTTCTACTGCGTAGAAAACGAGGATAATTTGCTATGCAATTCTTAGCCTGAATCAACTTAGTTTCGGAATGTAGCCAGGTACGTAAGGAGGGGGATATTGGTAGCTTGAAATGTGAACATTTATCACATAAATCAAGCGCTTTTCAACGAGTGGCGAACGATTTTTGTGTGATGAAAACTGCGGAAGTTTCATTCCCCTAACAACGGCTGGGTTGTACGTGAAAAACACTGAAATTGTGACACAATCTATAGCAACTACTCAACTACTCAGTTGTACGTGAAAATCATCTTTAATTTCGTCCCGGACGTAACATAAAAAATTATTGGGGGTCGGCCTAAGAATTGCATAGCAATTAATATATCCTTCCAGACGATAACTCTCCCTTGGATTGAGATAAAAATTCCTTTCTTGCGCCAAAAAATCAAGATTTTCAAACGAAAGGACGAGTTTGTTGGCCATCGTTTTTTGAGCACATTATATTAGTCAAATTTCAAAAAACTGAATAAATCACTAAAAATAGCAAAAAACGGCTAAATATCGTTAAATGTATATTTTTAAAAGAATATTGCTCAAATAAAGTGTATTTTAACTATGAAATAGAACATTGCAAAATTATGTACAAAATTATGCTGAAACATATACTTTAATTTGATTAAAATGAGCTAAAAAATTCAGTTGAACTGAAAAAAAAGTTAAAAATCCAAAACCTGTTTTCAAATAGCAGACTAATATTTAGAACGAGTTTTTAGCCATAAAATTGGTACACAATATTTTTACTCGAAGTCCTCAATTTTCGAAATAATGAAACATATAATACTACGATAATTTACAAAAACTCGCTCTTACGATCATGCTGCATGTTTGTGCAGTTATTCTAATGTCAGTTCATCTTGTGTCTGTGACTCCGATGCAGTTTCAGTGTATCAAGTGTTCCCTCGATATCTGCGATAAGACCTTCTAGACGTCAGGAACTCAACCATTTTCTCTCGGAGAAGACAGCCAACGAGACCGGAATAATTAAGCGACGGCTGCCTGATGAAACAATAAAGTAATTTCCCACGTCTCCCCTCGGAGATCCGACTCGCCGGAATATCTAATATAATACACCTAATCCCATCATTGCCAAGGCGAGTCCGGATGATTAGGTAAAGCGAGTGAGCTGAGAGGGAAGGGGGAATGATTGTGAAAAGTGGAGGATGGAAAAGGGAAAGTGCAGACGCTTATTGTGAATTTCAGTTGAAAGGCGATTCAGGTTAATCAAAGGTTTAGAGCGAAGAGGTGGCGCCGGCGCCAGCTTTGAGGCCGCCGTTCGTGTAATCGGGTGGAAATTTGAAACATTTCGAGGGCGGACGTTCAACTCATTTCGGTTTATATTCCCGTCTCATACCGTGAAATATTCATGAAATTTACCTACATTCAATTTCAATCTTTTTGACGTGCATTTTATTATAGGTGATATTCTCGAGACATCAATACTTGCGCATACTTACATCGAGGAATGGCAAAGTCGAAGTTATTTCATCTTGTTGTCATGGTGACAAGTAAACTATGCGATAACGCGCCATTTGTAGACACAGCTGGACATACTGCATAACATAGTCTTTTCTAGTTCGTAGTCAATATTTTCATTATTTTTAATATGCAAAGTGATACATTTTATGCAAATTACATCAAGTTATTATCAGGTGATGACCTCAAACGCTACGAACGCAAGAAAAATCTGTGCGGTCGAGATCCATATGAAATGTGTGTTGGGGAGTTGACATACAAGTGTTAGATGTTCCAGACATCAGCCGCAAAGACGTTAAGTGGATTACCAATCTAGTTATTCTAGTATCTAGAATCAATTAAGAAACTAAAAATCTTTTGAGTAGGTACTGTGAAAGAGGTCATATTAAAGGACGTGCCATGAGAGTTCTGCTAGACAGGAATAGGTATTGGGAAAGTATCACATGTAGAAAGGTAAGTCCTACCTAGAGGGAAGGTATACCTTACTTGATTACTTGTTCATGTACTTCATAGACAAAAACGAAAATAGGTACCTAATTACCTTTTTTGTCCCTAAAATGTGTGTAAGTGCAAAACTCGCGTAATAACTGCACTGCCAATACCGTGTTTATGAAATCTTACCTTCAGAAGAATGCATTTCAAGGTTTTTTCATTAACCTTCCAGTAGTCGCATGGCCCTCACAGGTGCATAGTGAACGATAATCCACTCCCCTACCTGAACGAGAAGGGTGGGGAGGATGCCCCTCCATCTATCCTCCTCAAATCACTTTCTCGAGAGACAGTGCGAGTTTGGGCTCTGTTGCGTGTGCCAGTTGCTGCAGAGACATCAAAAACACCTCACAGGTGCATGCGACCATCCAAGTAAGTAAATTAAATTTCTATTTTTTTATATTTTTGCTTGAAAAATTCTTATTTTATTGGATTTGTGCTTGTGTATCTAATTTGTAGTAATCATTTGAATAGGAAAACATTAGATATTTTCCCCTTTTACGCACTTTGCACCTGTCAGGTACATGCGAGGATTCACGTGTTATTTTTATTTCAGATGGCAGCTGACAAGATTACGGTGAACCTGATGGATGATGAAGATGTGGAAGCACTACACCGTCTGCTATTCGATCGTACTGATGATGTAGACATGTAACAGATAGATGTAACTTCTACAATAAGACGAAAGGAGTGGACACGGTAGACAAGCTTTGTGCCACTTACAATGTTGCTCGAAATGTTCGACGTTGGCCAATGGTGGTCTTTTTTTCCATGCTCAATGTTGCTGGCATAAATGCACAAGTAATTTACAGGGGAAACAAGAATACAATCAAAAGTCGTCGACACTTCCTTCGGCAGCTAGCCAAAGAGCTCGTGAAGCCCCATATATTGCGGCGTGCTTTACCCACGACACCACTCCCTTGGGGACTCCGAGACAGGATGTCATCATCATTCCAGAATCCACCCACAGATGCTGCTCATGCTGAAGAAGGAAATGAAACAGCAGGCACAAAAAGAGAACGCTGTGGACCCTGCTACGAGGCGAAGAAAAGAAAGAGCACCAAGTACTCGTGCACGATCTGTGGCGAGTACCTGTGTCTTGAGCATATTTCTCCACTATGCAGGAAATGTTCTGAAAAACAGAGGGGGGGGGGGGGGGGGAGATGATTCAACTGATTCAAATGATGTGTATAAGTAATTATTATTTTTCTTGAAGCCATTCTGTTTGATTTTTCTTCTTATTTTTTGACGAGCCGAATAATTATAAGATAAGATACGTTTACGTTACCGAGATTACTACCTATCCGAAATGTACAAGGCATTGAGCGACTGGTGACTAGATTTTGCGGTATGCTAATTCTAGTCTAATCTAGATCATAAATGGTAAGGGATAGAATGTACTTATCCAGATTACTTACAATGTTCAAATTTTTATGTTTGTTATTAAACTTGGGATTATATATGCAGTTTGGCTAGCACATTTTCCTTCCAGAACCCCAAATTACCTTTCTCCATTGATATATATAATATTTTCGTCATATCTAGCCAATAGATTAGTTGTGAGCTAAGAAAAAGTGCAGATGCACCTCACAGGTTCATGCGACAATCCTTGTGCAAAAAACACATGCGACAAACGGAAGGTTAAAGCTGGTTTTTAGTTCATGTTGCACATTCCTTGATTCGATATTTGTCGAACTTGCTAATCAGCAGTTGTATTGGTCGGCAAAGCAACAACCCACCAACTTTTTTTAGGCACATTTAACCAACAGCGAATCTGGTAGGATGTATGCACCTACCTACCTACGTAAGTAGTTTCATTTCTTGATGTAGCAACTACCTGCCTTGTTTACTTTGACAAACTATCAAATCTATCCTTATATATATATATATATATATATATATATATATATATATATATATATATATATATATATAAGTTACGTACACACTAGGCGTATTGTAACAACCAACTGCTGATCACGCATTACTATCCTATATAAGCAGCCCGTAGGCGGCTCCAACGTCAGTCTTGTTCCGCCATCCGAATCATCATCATCTCGTTTATTCCTTTCACCAAGTCCGTATCAAGTCCGTATTGTGTTGTATTCAAATAAATCAGTTTTTAAAAACTCTATCTACGTGAGTTATTCTATTTTTGGCGCAGTCTCCGGATCGGTAGTGTTTTCTTCGACGAATACGACGTAAACTCTATCGGAAACCTACATTTCACAACCCTGGTTCGGATCGGTAGTGTTTCTTCGACGAATACGACGGAACTCTATTGGGATTACCAACGAGCAAGACTCCTTACAGCATGACACTCCAACATCTGTAAGTAAACAACCAATACGAGACCTACTACTTCTTCAGTAATTATTCGCACACACCCAGTGCTCATCATTATTTTCGCACACACCCAGTGCTCATAATTAATTTCGCACACACCCAGTGCTCATCATTAATTTCGCACACACCCAGTGCTCATCATTAATTTCGCACGCACCCAGTGCTCATCATTAATTTCGCACGAACCTAGTGCTCATCCTCAATTTCGCACAAACGTTGTGCTCTTCAAGTAATTTCGCACGAACCTAGTGCTACATATTTTTGCACACACTCAGTGCAACTTTTTGCTCATTCTTTCTCGCACGCACCCAGTGCAATTCGAATTCGCACACACCTAGTGCAATTCAAACTCGCCCACACCTGGTGCGATTTTGAGTACTCAACACATAAGTACTCACCAACAGTTAACTTGGAAACAAATAACTTTTGTCGTTCACTCAAGTAAACAAGTCGTTCACTCCAAGTAAACAAGTTAACTTGGAAACAAATAACTTTTGTCGTTCACTCGACGGAACCTTGGCTGCCAATCTTTTATCTCAGCCAACTCACATCCTGTTCGCCCCGCGAGAGCCTGACGTTATCTCTCGTCTTATCGGAGGGAGAGGCATCCGCGGAGAAACTCTGACGACCTTCACCTCTCACGACCTTCACAAGATCGTAATTTAAGTTCCCGCTTCAACTACATTCGATTTCATTTCATTAATTCAACCAATTTCATTGTTTGTGCTATTTCATCTTTTATTTTGACTAATCTTTTACTCTAATTAATTGATTAATTCATAAATTTCATTTTATTTCCTTGTATTGTATGTGCATGTCTACTGTTTAACTAACTGATAACTGAATTCCACACCAAAATTCCCAAAGTCAAAGAACCGAAACCCCAAACTAGCTTTTGGGATTGGAGCTCACAACGACTCCACAGAACCATGGATTCTAATAACGTCGCTAATATTCCCCTTCCACTCGGACCACCACCAATAAATGGGGCCGCCCTGATTCGTCGGGCACTGAACCCCATACCCGAAATACCCGAAATAAATCCACCACAATTTCCCCTTGAAAACCAACCACAACTTCCACTTGAAAATCCACCACTTCCGCCCGAACACAATTTCCCACAAGTAAACCCACAACTAGGTCCAAACCAACAAATACCCCAAATATTCCGAAAAGAATATGATAGGTTAATCCCGGAATTTAACGGGGAACCCCTCGTTTTACCCAAATTTATAAAACAATGTGATAAAATATTTGAGAAATTCCACGACCACAACGACCCAGATAACTTTCAAAATGAAGTAATCATGGGGACATTCACTTCAAAATTAGGTCCCAAAGTAACGGAAAAAATATTCATAAATTCTATAGATAACTATCAGGAACTAAGGGGAGCGCTACTTCAAACTTATAGCGACAAAAGGGATACATACACTCTATTACAAGAAATGAGTGAATTGAAACAACTCCCACAAGAGGATTGTTTCAATTTCCACGACCGTCTTTGCCATCTATTAAATGCGCAGGTTGCCTACATCAAACTGAATATGGGCAGCGCTGCTCCGATTTTAACGGAGTATATGAAAAATTACGCCCTAAGAGTGTTTGCTCATGGTATTTCGGAACCATTGGGTGGCCTCTTAAGGACCAAAGGCCCAACCAGTTTGGGAATGGCTCTCACTATGTTGACAAACGACTTCAACCTAAAACCCAGGAACAAACCTTCCCCGGGTTATTCCTCCGCTCATCCGGCTTATCAACCTGCCGCTGCGTCAACGAGCCGGAACGTCCCAAGACCAAACCCCTCGTTTCAACCACAAACATCGCGCTTCACGCCCAGACCCACTCAAAACCAATATCAAACACCAGTTGCTAAAGCCTACCAACTATTGCAAAGCCTTGCCCAAGGCGGCCAGTCGAGGCCCGGCCCACCTTGGCAACCGAAACCTCAATATCAACCGAAACCTCAATATACCCCAAATCAATATCAAAACCAAACCTCCCCAAACCAAAACGTGCAAACATACAATAGGCCTGCTCAACAACCCAAAACATCTCAACCTAATTCCCATAGAACCCCAACGGCGAAACCCCAATCTCAAAAATGGACGCCTATGTCTTGGAGAACATCTAACCCAAATTTCCATAACCTCGAAAATGACGAACCCCAAATTCCCGACTCTGAGGAACAAAATCGGGACCATGAAACTTGGCAAATCTTACAAGATGAACAAACCCAAGACATCGACCCGATCTATGAACATAACATAGACGAACTCACAGATTTTTTAGACCACACCAGCCTCGAACCCCCACATACGACCTAATGTCATTATATACTAAATCGACTGACGAACTAACGTACATAATTATGCCTAAACTAAACCTAAAAATTCTAATTGACACTGGCGCTTCTGCAAGTTTCATAAACCCAGAAATAGCCAACAAATTTTTCCCCGACAAAATTTCCCAAAGTACTTTCTTTGTAAAAACCGTACATGGAATTTCTACCGCAAAAACAAACGCAATGGTCCCATGTGGCGAACTCTTTCGAACCAAAGGTCTAAATTTAAAATTTAACATCTTTGATTTCCACAGCAGATTCGACCTCCTCTTGGGCTTAGACAATCTTAGACTACTGCGAGCCGGAGTAATGCTCCATGAAAACATCCTAAGAACACCAAGGGTTGACATACCCCTCCAATTTTTAAATCTCAAAACCAACGAAATCCATAACATTGACAGTAGGTGCGTCCAACAAATCAAATTGAAAATAAACAATGTTAAAGAAGGTGACACTATCGTCCCTTACCAAAAGATAGGTCCCATAGAAATACCACAATGCTTAGTACGAGTAGACAACTTCGAAGCCCATGTTCACGTCCTAAATTCAGAAGAAAAACCCACGAGACTCGTACAAACATTCCCTGTAACAGTTGAACAGATTACCCCGAACGAATTAACAACATCACACGAATCACAAAATCCGAGTCAAAACTTCAACAATTTCGACTGTCCCAAATTCAAATTCGATCTAGGACAACTCAGGATGGACCATATGAACGAGGAAGAAAAAACAGCTATCTCCCAGTTAGTAATAAAATACGCGGATATCTTTCATCAAGACGGCACTTACCTGACCTTCACAAACAACGTAAAACATGTGATTAGGACGACAGACAATGTACCGGTATACGCGAAAAACTATAGGTTCCCCGAAATATACAGAGAGGAACTAGACAAACAAATGGAGGAATTACTTCAACAAGGCATCGTTAGAAACTCTGAAAGCCCTTGGAACTCCCCCATTTGGATTGTCCCAAAAAAGGCAGACAATAGCGGTAAACAAAAATTTCGAGTTGTTGTCGATTACAGGAAGCTTAACCAAAAAACGATAGAGGACAAATACCCTCTTCCCCAAGTCTCAGAATTACTAGACAAATTAGGGGGGTGCCAATACTTTAGTACGATCGACTTGAAATCCTCATTCCACCAGATTGAGATGGATCCGAACAGTATTTGAGAAAACAGCGTTCAGCACGCCCACACGCCATCTAGAATGGACTAGAGTCCCATTCGGATTGCGTAATGCACCCTCGACTTTCCAACGTGCTATTGACACCATATTACGCGGAATTGCTAACGAGTACTGTTGTGTCTACCTCGACGACATAATAGTATTTAGTACTAGCCTGCAAGAGCACATCCAACGCTTAGAAGCCGTTTTTAAACGCTTCAGGGACGCGAACTTAAAGGTACAACTCGACAAAACAGACTTCCTCAAACGCGAAGTTAGTTATTTAGGACATGTAGTAACCCCACAGGGAGTAAAACCTAACCCCGATAAAATATCAGCCATACAGAAATATCCTATTCCTAAAACACCAAAGTAAATCAAGGGTTTTCTAGGACTGTTAGGGTACTACAGAAAATTTATCAACAACTTCGCCCGACTGACTAAACCCTTAACTCAATGTTTAAAAAAGGATGCGACGATAGACATAACGGACCCCGATTACGTAAACTGCTTTGAAACGTGTAAAACCCTCCTGTGCAATGATCCGATACTTCAGTATCCTGACTTTACCAAACCTTTCCACCTCACAACGGACGCGAGTAACGTAGCATTAGGGGCTGTTCTCAGCCAAATAACTAATAATGCGGACCTCCCGATTGCCTACGCCAGTCGTACACTAAATGACTCTGAACAGAAATACTCGCCCATCGAGAAAGAACTCCTTGCAATAGTCTACGCCGTGGGTTATTTCCGACCATACCTTTTTGGAAGGAAGTTCACAATCTACACAGACCATCGCCCCCTTCAGTGGTTATTTTCCCACAAAGAGCCTAGCTCAAGGCTGTTCGCCTGGAAAACCAAACTTCAAGCTTACGACTTTGAGATAGTATACAAAAAGGGAGCATTAAACACGAACGCTGACGCGCTGTCCCGACCGCCGCAAACAAAATCTGTCCCGCCGAATCCAAAATCTGTCTCGCAAAATCTAAACGCAATCGAAAACGAGTATGAGTCTTCCGACTCAGTGATAGCCAACTTTGATCCGGAGGAGGGAGGAGAAACTCACTCTCACTCCGATAACTTAGAAACTTTGTCTGGCCTTACAGTACACTCGAATTTTATCGGCAACACCGTAACGACAATAAGTATCAGAGACCAACCCGTGAACCTATGCACTAATCAAATATTACTCACTACCGTACGACACCCTGTTTTTAAACCCGTTACGACGATCAAATTAATCGGAAACAAAACGCGCATGATAGTAACAGTCAGCGAATCACAATTCGAACCCGAAATTACAAAATTTGTTAAAGAATTTATTCACCCAAAGGTCAAATATGGTATATATTTCGAAACTGATACCTATGAGAAATTTGTGCAAGTAGTCACCAAACAATTCACCCATACGGAGATAGACATCACGAGATACACCAAAAAACTAAGGGACATACAAACAAACGAAGAACAAACCAAAATAATCCGCAACTACCATGAAGGTCACACTAATCACAGAGGAATAGAAGAAACATACGAGAAGTTAAAACGAGAATTCTACTGGCCCAATTTAAAGACAACAATACAAAAATTCATTAATAATTGCGAATTATGCCTTAGGAGCAAATATGAGAGATCTCCCCTTAAAATTAAATATAACGTAACACCAACCGCCTCACGGCCATTAGAGACCCTTCATATCGATAAATTCACAATAGAAAATACGAAATTCCTCACAGTGATCTGTACATTTTCCCGTTACGCGCAAGCGTACCCCCTAAATTCATCCACAAGCATGGAACTGGTAAACGGACTCCTAAAATTTTTTACCACGGTATACCCAATTCTATAGTATCGGACAACGGTGCCGAATTTCAGAGCAGCCTCATAAAGGAACTACTGGATTTACACAAAATAAACATTCATTATATTTCTTCCCAACACCCGGAGTCAAACGGAATCATAGAAAGATTCCATTCAACCCTAATTGAACACGTGAGACTCCTAAACCAACAAGAAGCGTTCAAGACCTCCAACACCCGTACCAAAGTCAATTATGCGATCATCGCATACAACAACACGATACACTCAGTATCGAAACTAACCCCTTTTGAACTACTTTACGGACACATAAACAACAGACCATTAGTAGAAATAGATTTAGATAAACTAATAACAAATAATTACCTCAACGAACACAAGGAAAAAACCAAGGCTCTTTATACTCACATGACAGACAAGTTCAAAGAACACAAAGAAAACCTGACGAACACGAAAAACATAGGACGAATAGACCCCCAGAATTGCCACCCGAAGTTTTTGTCAAAACAACACAACGTCAAAGTAAGTCAAAACCCAAATTTAATAAAGAACAGCTAAAGGAAATCGATCCAATAACAAAAACAGCCCTCATACAACCCCGTCACCACAATACTAAAGAAAAAATACATTTAACAAACATCAAACCCCCACGGAAGTTCTATCAAACCAACGTGCAAAACGCTTGGGATGATCAAGCACCGCCCTCCGAAACTCTTGCCCATAAATACGGTTTGAAAATAACAAGACAAAACCTCCTTACCTTAAAACCAGGGAACTGGGTCGATGATATGATCATAAACTTCTATATGGAACTCTTGGACGAAAGGAGTCGCAATAATAGAAATTTACCCTCGACCCACTGCTTCAACACCTTCCTTTACCCTCTACTGAAATCTGGGGGCTACGACAGAGTAAGGAAATTCACGAGTAGGTCCGACATATTCGGAAAAGACTTTATCATCTTTCCGATCCATGAAAACAACCATTGGTCTTTGGTCATGGTAGACGTCAAAGAGAAAGAAATTAGGTACCTAGACTCCCTTTCTGAAAACAGACTCAAACTAGGAACAGCTAACAAAATCGCAATCGAAATCCTCGAGAACATCCAATCTTACCTAGCCTTCGAATACCTCGAGAAAAAGAATGTTATGATCGATTCAGAAAACTGGAGAACCACCCTTCTGAGGACTGTTCCCCAACAAGAAAATTTCGATGACTGTGGTGTGTTTATGTGCCAATTCGCAAAAAAACTGACACATAAAGAAGCCCTGTCCTTCGAACAAAAAGACATTCCCCAACTCCGAGAACAAATGTGTTACGAAATTTTAAAGGGTTCACTGTCCTAAAACGTCTTATCGATTTTCATTGTTCCAGGATCGTTCTCCCCCTTTTTCTCATGGCGACGTACGGAATCGAGGTTATCGATGTAACCTCAAACCCTGGGCTCATTGCAGTGAATATGAAACCCGCAAAAATTGTCAAAGGCTACCACACCCTTTCACACTATTACGACCTCAATCAAATTTTGGATCAACTCAACCTCCTGCGACTGACTTACAACGAAACCCTCAAAACATTCCACAACAGTTCCCACACCGCCGAAAAAACAATGATGCTCACAGCCACCGTAAACCACACCTTCAGACTTATAGACCAGAAACTAGACAATATCGTAATAACTCCACCCAAAACTAGATCTAAACGGGGACTGATTAACGGGCTAGGCACGTTAGTAAAATTCATCACTGGTAATCTAGACTCCCGCGATGAGGAGAAATACAATAAAATCCTGAACCATTTATCAAACAAGCAAGAGGACCTTCAGGAGCAAATAAAGTCACAGTATTCTATCAACCAAGCAATATTAGAGAATTTTAACAAAACCATAGATACCATAGCACACAATAACCGCGTGATCATCAAAGAATTAAGACATCTCAAATATATAAACTTGGAGTTAGGACGAGTCAACGCAATTATCACTACACTAGAACACCTTCAAACGCTCCTCAACCTACTTCTAAGCGCTCTGCAAGACATTAAAAACTCACTCACATTTTGCTCGGGAACTCTTCACTGAATTACAAAGATTGTCCAAATTCTACGGCAACACGTTCCTAGATTACTCCAATAAGGCCCTGTTTGAGATTCAATCCTACATTCAAGTCCAATGTTTCGTGGGAAGTAGCGAAATCATTTACTTCTTAGATATACCCATTGTGGACCCAGAAAATTTCGATTTGTATTACGTGGAACCCTTACCAACACAGTTAGAAAACGCTCAAATAGTAACCATCATCCCAAAGAAAAAATTCTTCCTCAAATCCCAAACAAGCTCAAGAATCGTAGCATTACGCCACGAGTGTCCTACCGGTCACCTATCTCTCTGTCCAAGTCACTTAACATCGGAATTAGATCTACCATGCGAAATTCAATTCCTACAAACAGGTTCCACCACTCAATGCAAGTACGTCAATCTTGACATCCCCACCAATTACGTGAACTTAATACCGGAAATCAACCAATACCTTCTTGTCTTCCCACACGGAGATACGATTCAAATTATTAATACAGAAGGGACAGAAGTCCGAACCCTATACGGAATCCATCTCGCGAAACCAGGAACGGACCGATTAGTATACCATGACCAAACTTTGTTTGCCCCCCGAAAGGAACTGTCCGGCCGACCCCTGATCATGAACTCCATCAAACTACAATTACAACCCTCTCAATATCCGGAATCGGAAATTCAACTAAAAGGTCTCGACCTTAACCTAGTTCACATGCCCGATGCCCGCGCAATTCCCATCTCGTATTATGAGAAACTCAAAACACCCAGCTTTTGGACCATCCTCCTGTACTTATTCCTCGTGTCACTCGTCACATACATTATGACCCAGTACTACCGCCACAAAAGAAAAGTAAGGCTTTCCCCAAACCATCAGTAACCGTATTTTTATTGTGCAACATTACAAAACAAAACAGTAGTACAGTACAATACAATGCAGTGCAAACATCTGTAACCTAATTTCTGTAATTTGTAATCAAAAATCTGTTTTTCTCTGTATTATCATGTAATAGGTTTTAGGTTGTACTTTGTTATTGTACTAATTTTCATACTAGTATTTTTTTTATTAATTTGTATTAATTTTGTATTTTTGTATTTTTGTAATTTTGTATTTTTGTACTAATTTTGTATTTTTGTAATAATTTGTACTAATTTTTGTACCAATTTCCGTACTAGTATTATGTGGTAGTATTATAATATTGTTATAATGGAAATGTAATGTAACGTAATGTTTGTAATGTCATAATTGTAATAATTGTAATGTAGTTACAATGTAGTTAGTTCTAGGTTGTCATTGTTTGTAAGTGTATACCTAACCCTTATGTTTGCAACACGGACTAACTTAAGCTTTGAAACTTTAAATTTTGAACTTTGAAACTTTTGAAAATTTTGTTAACCCCAAAATTTTGTCTCGGCGGGGAGGAGTTACGTACACACTAGGCGTATTGTAACAACAAACTGCTGATCACGCATTACTATCCTATATAAGCAGCCCGTAGGCGGCTCCAACCTCAGTCTTGTTCCGCCATCCGAATCATCATCATCTCGTTTATTCCTTTCACCAAGTCCGTATCAAGTCCGTATTGTGTTGTATTCAAATAAATCAGTTTTTAAAAACTCTATCTACGTGAGTTATTCTATTTTTTATATATATATATATATATATATATATATATATATATATATATATATATATATATATATAAGGATTATACCAAAATTATACACAATCCATTCATAGGGACGTCCCTGTAATGCATGCATTACTTAACAATAATATGGTTTTGGAGTAAGTTAGCTTTGTGGGAGGATTTCGCCGTTCCAATATGCCCTTCGTGGGTAACGCAATACAAAACTTTTCAATATTCAACTTCAGGTAAACAGCAAGGTTTCAACGAAAACTGGTAAAGGGAGGCGGTATCGGAAAATAATTTATAGAGTGCTGGGGCAGGAGTGTTTAACAACATTTCCACAGCGTAGGGCCGCTCCGCTTTACGCGGAATAATTATGAAAGGAACAACAAAACACCAAAATGGCCCAATATATCAATTTAAATACGAAACTACCCGCGAAATGTACCGCTGCTCCATGATGTTAGCGTTGGAATTATAAATGAGGCGTGAGAGGCAATTCTTCCCCAGTACCTAGTTATTTTTCAAAACAAAATAAATGTTTTTGATGAAAACCACATTGATAACTGGTAGTTGAAGGGAAGTTCGTTCGAATAGCACTTGATGTAAAATTTCAGGCGATTTTGTCGGGTGTGTGTATGTGTCCATGCCAACTGCATGATAGTTGCTAAGTTATTTTAGAGTGTCATCCCAGAGAAAGGTCAAGTTGTCGTCTTGTAATTACGATTCCGAAAAAGCTGAGCACGAGTAAAGCTGACTCTTCCCGTTCCGAAAATCGTTTCCACGTTACGAAAACCTCTTCCAGTTCCGTAAGGCCATTTTCGTATACGAGAAAATGAATACGAGAAGAACAAAAACTCTCTTTTAGCGTCCAACGATTCATATTACTTCCTCATATTCTGCTTCCTCGGACTCCACGCGTGTCCGTATACAGGGGTGCGGCAGAGGAATACGGTGTTTTTGAAAGAAGCAAAACTAAGATAATTTTGCAAAAAGAAAGGTTTTATTGATATCAGAACATTCGTAAGGATTCACCATTCCAGAATATTAGGTACGGAAAGTTGCATGAGGCATGTGATGCCCGTTTTCGTCTACGCAGTTCCGAAGCCGTTCTCGAAAATTGGCATCACCTGTTTCCAGTAGATATGCATTGATGGGAGTGATTTGATGTTCGATTGACACCTTCAGTTCTTACAATTTGCGTGGTTTACTCTCGTAAACAAGTAATTCAAGATAGCCCCATTAAAAAAAAAACTCGGTTCTCCGCGCCTCGCCAGGGGGCAAGCCCCCTGGACCCCCGGTTACCTCTATTTACATACTTCGGATGAAATTATTGAAACACAGAATGTGTTTTAGCCCACGCGTTTCACATAAACGAGTCTTCAATCTTCGGTTGAAGATTGGTTAACTTCCTCCCACTAAATCAGAATCTTATATAATCACCGCGTCATAACAAAATATCGCATAGGTTACACCAGGTTACACGATCCTTAGTTCCGTATCATCGGTATCCATGTAGTCGTCCCAGATTTCGTTACGAAATTTCGTTAGCTTTTTGGCTAGTTAGTCCATGGCTAAAACAAATTCTGTGTTTAAAAAAAGTGTCAGTCATGTAGCATAATCGTATGAGCGAATTTTCGTAAATTATCGTATTGTATAATGGTAAATTGTTTTGAAATTTGAAGTTTTTGAGAACAAGGAAATTGTTAACTATTAATTTTATGGCAAAAAACCTATTCTAAATAATAATCTCCTATTCAAATAGAGGTTTTGAATGTTCAGCTTGTTTCGCAGTTTTAATCTTTTTTTTAAGCAAATTTTAATGAATTTCAAGTTCATTTTCCAGCATAATTTTGTACACAAATGTTTGAATGTTCTATTTTATACTTATTGAACTTTATTCGAGCAATATTCTACCAAAAATTATAAATTTTGTAGTTTTCAGCCATTTTTAGTTATTTTTTTAAGTAAATGTTTTGATATTTGACCAATTTAATGTGCTCAAAAATTGCTAGCCAACGCACTCATCCTTTTGTTTGAAAAGATCGATTTTTTGGCGCTAGAACGGGATTTTAAACTCAATCCTAAGGAGTGTAATCGTCTGGAATGACACATGTAAGATATATTTAAAAAAGAAAGAATTCACATGTGAATAGGTCAGGGGACCGAGGAGGCCATAAAACAACACCAAATTTAGAATGAGGCGAATCGCTCGTAGTGGAGTATGGCTTAGGCAAACACAGCACACACAGCTCGAGCAACGATGGCTGTTCTTCGTCTTCGCCAGGACTAAATATTAGGAGATAATGCAACAAATCGATCCAAAGCAACTCAAATTCCTTTGCCAACGTTTTAAATTTGGCTCTTAACAAAAATTTATTCTTTTCTTGTGTAGTTTGAAAAAGGCAACTAAGCCGAAATATTAAAACTAGTCTGCGAAGTGTATTTCTGTGTTTCTTTTATCAAAAAGCGCTAACTTTAGAAATCGTTTCAGAATGCTTCAAAACAGGTTTCAATGAAGAAATTCAAGAAGAAAATTTCTAAAATTCCCGAGCCATTGCAATAGCTATATTTTTACAAAAAATCGCTAAAACAAAGTGATATCCTATACCGTAACGACGTTCAAAAGTTGGATAAAATATCTCAAATTTGATTTTCAGAATATATGGAGCAATCCTTTACTAGCTTCGTCACATTGTAAAATTGCAACGTCTGGATATTTCACCATCCCATGTATTTTAGTGAACAAAATGAAAACGAAGCAGAAATGTGGAAATGCGAACCACCAAGTTCAATTACGAGCCAGTACACACAATCCTGGGTGAACCAACGTTAATTGAAAACTAATTGAGAGCAAATAGAGCTGTGCAGCTGGAACAGAGGCGGTCAAACTCAGCGTTGGTTTGATCAATGGAACACTTCATTACTAAGGAAACACGCCCTTAGGTGTGAGAAACACGCTTCACCCAATTTTAATCATTGTTTCCCAGTTCGGGTTGAGCTATTCAATACCTCGAGTTCTCGTGGACAATTTCTTACAGTTTAAAATCAAACACTAAGGGCTGCTTTATCAATTCCTCGGTCAAATCTCTGATCTGTTGATCGTTGATCAGCGTTGATAAACAATCTGAAAGTTTGATGTGTTTATCAACATTCGATCATTCTCTGATCAGTTAACCAGGCTTTGATCGAAAGTATCGATTATTTGTCAACGTTATCATTTTAGTCCACCATAGCTTGGGGGTCGGAGCAGCAGAAAAGCGGCACTACAGATAATGAACTGACGGTCCTGCTAATAAATCACGAACTAATTTTGCTTCCAACTCCACCCATAGGTAGCGGAAGCATTGTTTTCACTTTCTCGAGAAAAAAAATGTTGGTATCCAAAATCAATTTCAATCGATTCTAACATGATTGTATCATTAATAGGCACTGTGCATGCGCCTATGTGAAATCCTAGTAACAACCCTATGTTCCAATTTTCTTCCGACTTGAATGAAATTTTCAAGGATTGAGCGGTATGGTTTAGACCCCTATGAGTGTCATCGTTCAGATCGACTCCCGTTGTTTAAATAGGAAGAGCGAAAAAGTATATGTTTATAAAGTTTATATATATATATATATATATATATATATATATATATATATATATATATATATATATATATATATATATATATATATATATATATATATATATATATATATATATATATATATATATATATATATATATATATAACGTTATATTTTGTGATTGGAGCCAACGTTTTTTATTTGCCCTCTTACCGTTCGCCTAGTGGTCATCAGGGGACATCTAGCGAGGTGCTAGCCGAACTTCTAGTAACAAGTTATAAATCTAGAAACATCTTAAAGTTTTTCTCCAATAATTCCTTAACCATACATCCTACAGAAATTTTTATACGTAACAAAATTGTAGAGCATAAAAAACGAAAGCGATTCGACCCAACAACTATGAATATATCCAGAAGTAAGCGAACTGCGAACAATCGAAAATCGGAATAATTTTATGTCAGCCCTCTCCTCCCCGGTCAAGAATTTTGCTCTTCAAAATCGTCAAGCGGCTTTAATATTGATCAGATTCAGGTTTGCCAATTTTTTGTTATTTATTTTTTATATTATTTATTTATATTTTTTATTTATTATTATTATTTGATATAATTTATTTGCGATTTAGGGTTAAATACTTTCCAAAGCTCATTTCGAGTAAGTTTTAACTCAGACCCTTTCCCATTAAAGTACAATGTAAAACGCCGTTTCTGCAAACTTCATGTGTAAAATGACATAAAACTGCTGTAAGTCAATGGGAAAAGGCCTCAGCTAAAACGAAGAGTGCAAGAGTATTTGTAGCTATGATAACTATAAACCCTATCATTTTCTTGAACACCAAATAAGGTTGGGGAAAAAGTACTTACAAAAAAGTTAAAGAAAAGTGTTGTTTTTAATTACTTCCTCTTGAAATCACCTTGATTAAATTACATTCTAATTAGGACCCTTGACGAGAACTTAACAAGAGAAGTTTCTCCTGTCTGATGAAAGGAAGTGCATTAATTAGGTAATTATATTATAAGTTAGCTAGTTAGAAATTGATAGCTCATTTCGGTTCGAATATTTTTTTTCTTCCATAATTTGAAAAATAATGGGATGGTTACAGTTTCTAAGAAGAAAAGAATTAGTTATATTCGATTTCCATCTCTTTCGCTATTAATGTTTTATCTGAACAGGTTTCACTATTCACATACTTATATTGAGGGGCACTCGCAAGGAAAAAGTTTGTGAGAATCTCAGCTTTCCAACGGTATAGTCAATTTTGCTTTTACTCTGCTTATTAGGGGGAAAATGTATGCTTTAATGTTTAAAAACGTAGTTTTTAAATTGAAATAGGGTTTAATAAATAATAGTAAGGTAGCAAAATCATTTACCACACCATCATTCACAGTTAATAGGTCTCTTGGTGTGCATTGGTATGAAGTTGAGTTGGGATTAGGCAAAACCTGCACGACCGCTCAGTATTGATGGAAGGGTATACCTAGCGCCGTCAACATCACCTCACGCCTCCAAAACTCTGCTTCACAGGATAACGTACGTTTGTTGGTATAAGTTAGGATAGAATTTAGGCTCACCCACAAAAAATGACTAAAAGAAAAAAATTCAACACATGGAAATACATACTAAGAATTCATTTCAAACCTTCCTCCAATTTGCGATATAACCTGATCATTTCTGCCACACCCTTAAGCTGACGAATTGTGGCGAACGGCACTACATAATCTTCCAGGATGTCTGAAATGTACCTCAGTGCGGTCAAACTCCCTTGGGGAAACACATGGAGTTCCGTTTTTGCCTCTGAAGTGATTCCACCCCAAACCATTACAGACCCACACCCGTAAGGCACCCTTTCAGCACGCTTGTTTTCCGATGAGCCCAGGTTCTCACTATTCGCTTCAGATCGCCGTGTTAGATTGTGGAGGAGACGAGGGCAGCGTTTCGCTCAGTGCAATATTTCTGAAAGGGTGCCTTACGGGGGTGGGTCTGAAATGGTTTGGGGTGGAATCACTTCACAGGCTAAAACGGAACTCCATGTGTTCCCCTAAGGGAGTTTGACCGCACTGAGGTACCTTTCAGACATCCTGGAAGATTATGTAGTGCTGTTCGTCCCTTACATCGGCGATAATTTTATTTTTATGGACGATAACGCGCGGTCACAAGTAGCAAACGTGGTTACTGACTACCTCGAAGAGGTAGGCATACGCACCCTATAGTGGCCAGCACACAGACCCGATCTCAATCCCATAGAACATCCAACAAGCCCTAGGGTGGTGCTAGGGGTGCCGAACCCTCGTCTAAACCTCCAAGACCTCAGGACAGCGGTGGTCGCAGAATCTGACCTCATCAGACAAGAAAATGTTTCAAATTTGATCAACAGCATGACGAGAAGAATGCATGCGGTGGTGCAAGCAAGGGAAAGTACCACCCGATATTTAAAAAAATTTCATTTTAAAATTTTTTTTTTCTCACGAGAACTACAGAAGAATGTTTTGTTACATTTGTCCAAATATCGAAGTTTTGTGAATAAAGCTGATTTTTTCAAACCGGTATTTTTTAATTCCCACTCTGTTCCTAGCTGTTCTCTTATAAGATACCGACTTTACTTGACATATGAAAAAAAAGAAAAAAAAAAAAAAAAATTAAACCAATAGAAGCTAAGGTGAAAAAATATCAAAATATAGGGTGCGCCGGTTTTTTTGCTGTTAAGTTTAGTAGTCTGTGCGCATGCGCAAACATTATTTTCTTATAACGGTAATCTATCAATCATTTCGACTCGTACTTTTTTCTTCAATAATTCTTTAAGTCCAAGTTACAATATGTGGGGAAGTTAAACTGCCCACCCAATTCGGCAGAATTACAAAAAAATAGATTTCTCGAGCCCTGACCCGCCTTGCATCTTAGGTTAATCGCAGACCGGGTTGGGAGGCAGCAACTGTGAGTAAATTAACGTCTCTCGTATAAATCTGGGATCCACCGCAGTTGCCCTAGCAACTCACCCCAGCCTCCCGCCGCGAGATTGTTGCTCTCCCAGGCGGTAGGTTGCCTTGGCGTCGACGCGTAGGACGTGCTGCGCTCTGCACGCCGGAGTCGCAACTACCACTATATTTTATTGAACTGGATCCGGCCCGTCGGACCATCTCCTCCCCCCGAACGGTACAAGGCTCTCGACTCTTGACTTATATTTATCATCTTCTAAACTTTGATTTCTTCTTGCACAACCCAGAACGGATAACAAGAACTTATGTGATCAGCCTTTCAATTTATTTTTAGATCCCGCCCAGGACAAACTTAGTCTTGAATCTGTCAAAAATATATCTTCTTGCATTAAATAAACCTCCGTCAATTAGAAATGTAATTAGAAACAAACATGTCACAATAAATATTAATGAGTTAATCAGTTATATTCATTAGGTGGGTAGGTTGTGCGGGGGAAAATTTTTGATAGGCTTATCTTATGTAGAATGTTTTATCAGCTAATTAATTTCGCCTGTCAGTCTCATCAGAGCTTTTGGTAAGCAGAGTTGGGATACCCAAGTACATTGGTACTCAAAGTACTTTCTTCAAGTACTAAAGAAAATCTACTAATATTTTACAGCAGTTTAGGATACCTAATCAGTATTAAAAATGGCGAGGTATAGCTGCACAAGACGCAAGTACATCGTAAGCACTTGCTGAGTACCAACCAAGCCGTTGCTGGGGAAATGAAACTTCTTCAGTTTTCACCGGGCAAAAACCGTACTCCACTCGTTGGAAAGCTCTGGATTTATCACGCATTTCCTTCGTACTTGTTCATCTATTCATGTCGTAGTTTTATGTTTATTTATGTGATAAATGAATATAGTAAACAATGGCGCTTGTTTTGTTGTCACTTGGTTGAGAAGTTAATCTTGGTTATAGTAATTGTAGACGCGCACCATAACAGAAAATTACATACCTGTGAATTCATATTCGTGGAAGAATTGGGCATCGTCGAGACTGGCTTACAGCAAATTCAGTAATTGTGAGTCAATAATCATTTCATGTTTTCTAATTGTTATTTTATTTAAAACAATAAAAAACATTGACATTACTGAGACATTTTCAATGCTCATAAGATAGAAAGTACGAGCGGCCTGCCGCGTTTTTGAATAATAATCCCTTCAATTTTCCTACGCATTCAAACCTTTTTTCGGTTTATTATTTTTAATAAGAAACCTTTGTGATCGACAAAGAAAAAAGAAAATTTCAACAGAGCCTCAAAATTTTTTGGTTTACATTTCAAGATGCGTAGAACCCAAAATGCAGCCAATTAATACACAATGGCTCAATATTTCCGTGATATATATCCCTTCTACGCAGATCATTGGTCTATAATCATTAAACCCCGTATGCAAATATGATCAGAACATGGCGCATCGTGCCTCCGAGAAGGGTTCACACTTTTACAGTTCCAAGACCCCGCAGTTTAACGCATCACAGGTTTAAAAAACGGGAAAATGTAGCTTGAAGTAATTTACGTTAGCACATACGCAGAATGGAGCAATGATTTGACAAAAATGAAATTAGTAGGATCTAAAGCCTAACCCACAAACTCCCAGAAAATGTAATCAAAATCTAATGAAAACTAGAACTTGTTCTCGGAGTACACTTTTTATGGTATACATATTAAATATATAAAAATATATGGTTTATATATTAAATATATTCAATAATTTTCACGAAAGACTACAATTTACCATTGAACACTCCAATAACAATGCGAGCATTCCTTTCCTGGACATTCTTGTGATTAAATGCCCCAACAAAACTATTAAAACTAAATGGCGGCAAAAACCACTACACTCTGGCAGATACCTCAACTACCATAGCAATTGTCCATACAGTCACAAGATCAATACTGCTAAAAATTTAATCTCCCGATCACTCAAACTTACATCCCCAGAATACACGAAAGAAATAACTAATAAAATTGTTGATCTTCTTCTACTTAACAACTATCCACATAAACTAATATGTCAACTAATCAAAACTAACACTTCATTCAACACTAACCCTATCAATCCAAATACAATTAACCCTGAAACCTCAAACAACAATACCAACAACAATAGACAAATATCTAGATACTATTCCTTCCCCTACATTAAATCACTTTCGGAACAAATTTCAAAAGCTCTCACTTCAGAAAAACCTGATTGTAAATTAGCCTTCAAATGTCAAAAACCATAAAACCCTTCTGACGAAAACGAAAGACTCCGATCCTAAAACTCTTAAATCAAATTTCATCTATTCAGTACCATGTGAAGAATCATGCGGAAAAATATACATAGGCCATTCAACACAATACCTGAAAGCCAGGACATACCAACATTCATATAGCTGCACCTCAATCCCCAACAACCCTAATAAAACTGACCCGTCCGCTTTAACTTCTCATTGCCAAACTGGCCATCAATTTCAATTAGAAGAAACAGAAATCCTAGCCTATGAAAAAAACTACTACAAACTAGAACTCAAAGAAATTATACATATTGAAAGAAATAAAGACCGAGCCGTTAACAAGAAAACCGACGATGACAACTTAAATAAAACCTACTCAAACCTTATACATAAAATACCGAAAAAACTTTCCATTACAACCGACCCTTCACGAAAATAATCTTATAATCCCTCCATTGTACACAACTCCTACCACGCCACAGCAAACCTACCTACGCTGTCATAACCAGGTACCTATATCGCCAACCCGAAGAAATTCTAGAGCCAATAGTCAGTATGTAGAAAGCTCTCGAGCTAACAGTACAGCATTTACTATATACAAATCTGTCCAAATTTCCTATAAGTTTGTGCTACTTGTGAAAAAACTGAACTGTATACTACTCTATGTAAGTAATTCAAATAATATTTCTAATTTAAGAACCATTCAATATGATGTACATACTAAATCACTCGCGACGAAGTTGTGGAAACCCATTACAAAACGGAAGTTAGTGAAAAACGTTGTCTATTTCCACGAAAAATAAGGAGTTACAATGTTAAATCGATTTCGACGGTTAGGCCATCATCAGTAACAAACAATAACTGAAGACACAGAAAGGACACAGCTTATATAGAGACAGGTGAAGGGAGATTGAATCCCATTGGTCGAGAGAAAGGAAAGGGGCAGGAGGTACAACCAATCAAGTGCATACAAAGTGAAAGGGAGATTGAATCCCATTGGTCGAGAGAAAAGAAAGGGGCAGGAGGTACAACCAATTAAGTGCATACAAAGTGAAAGGGGATTATAGCTAATCAGATGAAGTGAAAGGGGGGAAATAACTAAATAGGGTTTCAACAGTGTGAAGGGATAATTCCAAGGTTTACAGAAATGGACCTATCAGTGGTGAAATATATTGAGGTATGTCCTCATTTAAATATTTACCAGACCTGTCACTTTTGATAATTTCGAATTTTTCAAGTACATTCAACATACCTCCCTTTGGGCAAAAATGAAGAAATTCTACAAATTGTCTGTCTGTCAAATCAAAATTGTAACTATGATTAGATTCCTTAAGATGTTTTGCAAATGTAGACTTACCCTTATTTTCCCTGAAATCCTCCATATGCTCGTCTATCCTTTCCCTAAATTTCCTACCAGTCTGACCGCAATATTCGTAGCCGCAAGAACATTTTAATTTATAAATTCCACTTTTATCCTGCACACTAATTTTATCCTTAACGGATCCTAGTAATGTTTTAAGACTATTTTTATTTTTAAAACCTACTTTATAACCTCTCGATGATAGAATTTTGCCAATTTTATCAGAAATTTTCCCATAATAAGGTAAACTTATCCATTGCTTTTCTTCTAAAGTTACATCTTCCCGAGCAAGATTGGAAACTTTTTCCCTACTCTTTTTCCTAAGAACCTTATCCCATATGGTATCAACGAGATCTCCTCCATATCCGTTACTAGCCGCTATGCTTTTGATAATGGATTTTTCTTTTGATAAATTTTGTTCACTCATTGGAATAGATAGTGCTCGGTTGATCATACTATGGAAGGCTGCATGCTTATGTACTAAAGGGTGATTTGAACTACTATGGATCGTTATATCGCTATATGTATCTTTTCTGTAGATTGAAAAATCATGCTTCTCATTTACTAAAGAGAGCATCCTTTTTTGAAAAGGATGAATTGTTTAATTTGATGTCTGTCTGTATGGATCAAAATTACTTTTTATTCGAGGGGCAATGCTATACACAGCCAGGGGTTGCTATGGGTTCTCCGTTATCTCCTCTGCTTGCAGATATTTACATGGATTATCTTGAGCAACAAATATTTACTACTTTTAGCACAAATAATCTTCTCTATTGGTATAGATATGTCGATGACATCATTCTATGGAAGGGCACAGAAAGACAACTAAATTCTTTTCACGAAAAAATCAATAAATTAGATCCCTATATCAAATTCACCCTCGAATTCGGCGGGAATAAACTAAATTTTCTTGATCTGTCCATCTCTTTAGTAAATGAGAAGCATGATTTTTCAATCTACAGAAAAGATACATATAGCGATATAACGATCCATAGTAGTTCAAATCACCCTTTAGTACATAAGCATGCAGCCTTCCATAGTATGATCAACCGAGCACTATCTATTCCAATGAGTGAACAAAATTTATCAAAAGAAAAATCCATTATCAAAAGCATAGCGGCTAGTAACGGATATGGAGGAGATCTCGTTGATACCATATGGGATAAGGTTCTTAGGAAAAAGAGTAGGGAAAAAGTTTCCAATCTTGCTCGGGAAGATGTAACTTTAGAAGAAAAGCAATGGATAAGTTTACCTTATTATGGGAAAATTTCTGATAAAATTGGCAAAATTCTATCATCGAGAGGTTATAAAGTAGGTTTTAAAAATAAAAATAGTCTTAAAACATTACTAGGATCCGTTAAGGATAAAATTAGTGTGCAGGATAAAAGTGGAATTTATAAATTAAAATGTTCTTGCGGCTACGAATATTGCGGTCAGACTGGTAGGAAATTTAGGGAAAGGATAGACGAGCATATGGAGGATTTCAGGGAAAATAAGGGTAAGTCTACATTTGCAAAACATCTTAAGGAATCTAATCATAGTTACAATTTTGATTTGACAGACAGACAATTTGTAGAATTTCTTCATTTTTGCCCAAAGGGAGGTATGTTGAATGTACTTGAAAAATTCGAAATTATCAAAAGTGACAGGTCTGGTAAATGTTTAAATGAGGATATACCTCAATATATTTCACCACTGATAGGTCCATTTCTGTAAACCTTGGAATTATCCCTTCACACTGTTGAAACCCTATTTAGTTATTTCCCCCCTTTCACTTCATCTGATTAGCTATAATCCCCTTTCACTTTGTATGCACTTAATTGGTTGTACCTCCTGCCCCTTTCTTTTCTCTCGACCAATGGGATTCAATCTCCCTTTCACTTTGTATGCACTTGATTGGTTGTACCTCCTGCCCCTTTCCTTTCTCTCGACCAATGGGATTCAATCTCCCTTCACCTGTCTCTATATAAGCTGTGTCCTTTCTAATGTGTCTTCAGTTATTGTTTGTTACTGATGATGGCCTAACCGTCGAAATCGATTTAACATTGTAACTCTTTATTTTTCGTGGAAATAGACAACGTTTTTCACTAACTTCCGTTTTATGATGTACATAACCAAAGATAAAATCCTAATCTAATGATGTATTCTCCCTAGGCCTTGAGAATGGTAATGAACTTTACCGAAAATTTGGTAAATCAAATGACTTATGACTGATCCTCAAGAAAACCACCTCTAGTATATATATATATATACTATATATATATATATATATATATATATATATATATATATATATTTATTTATTTATTTATTTATTTATAGGGTTCCATAGCGGAAAAATACATCTTGGCAAAAGAAAGGTCGAGTTTGTTGGCCCGATCGTTCCGAAATTTCAGGCTATAATTAACAATTTAATGACCCAAAAAATGCTAAAAATAGGGTTAGAAAAAGGGGTGTGGGGTGTCCCGGTCGAAGTATTTTTCGGCGCTGAGTCGATTCCGACCACTTTCAGATCTCTAAAATTCATAATAAGTCGGAAAAATGACGATTTTTATGTGAAAAATGCCCATAATTATCCTAAAATTGACAAAAAGGCGTGTGAGGTATCACTGTTGAAGTATTTTTTAGCGTTGAGACGATTGCGACATTTCCCAGATCTCTAAGATGCATGAACAGGTCGGGAAATTAGATTTTTAGGTTAAAAACGCCCATAAATAACTAAATTTTCGAGTTCGGTTGCGCGTTCTAAAATTTGCTTTGCGATCTCGTCACACGACTGTCGCCTCATTTCTATTCAGGACATGGTTGGCTTCAATGATCAGAATTTAGGTGCCTAATTAATTATTATCCCAACTCTTCATTGAAAATTCGCTCTATTAGTCATGCTGCATGACTGAGTGCTTTAAAATGTTTCGAGAATAACAAACCAAAGTCGATGAGTTGTTTAGTTAAATATTTATTGAAGACAAACCAACAGTTACCGGATAAATTTATTATCATTATCACATTGTAAAGCCCGCACGACCTCCTACGAACATAGGAACAAAAATAAGTAAATAAAATTAAATCCTCGACCCAAGAAGTACAAAATCCTTTTATCAGTTCGAGGTTTTTTATTTTTCATCCCCTCGCCCCTTCAGGTCCAGTATAATATTTTGTTGCTAAGACAATAAATTACGAGATTATGGCGTAATAGCTTTAGGCCGACGTTAATTGCTTTTTCGGAAAAGGGGGTCCCGTGGAAAAGAGGTTTCCAGGGGGAAAATATCCATGTACGGTAGAAGGGGGTGATAGAGAGGGGGCGATGAGGGGTCGATAGAAGGGAGTTGAACATTTCCTGCTTCAAGCTCCCCGTTTTTCCTTGTTCTGTTTTTCTACCTTGGGGAAGTTTGTTTTGTGCGGACTCTCCCTCCTCCCTTCCATTAGCGCATTGTTTCATGACGAGGTGATAAGGGGGTCTTTATGCTTCTGGGCTCCCCTCATTTGAATTTTGATTTCTGTTTATAAAAACTCGTTGGCAGCGTAGCCATAATAAGGAACAAGAATTCCATGCCAGGTTTTGTCATATTCAAATAGTTCTAGATACAGCCCGCTGGTGAGGGATGTGGGTCATGTTTGGTGTTATTCCGAACCCTCCTGGATCAATTTCAATAGGTCGTCCTTATTATATACGAATGTATAAGCCTATGAGACCAAGTTTTTCAGAGAGATGTCCTACAAATATAAGATGTTGCGACACCCTTAAGCTGATCTACAACTACAAATAGCATAGCATTCACGCCATCGGATGGTTATGATTAGTTTATAATAGATGAGGAGTGTCTATTTACGTTTTTCAGGGAAGAGGAAGACCAGGGGATTGCCAAAGAGATCGCCGATCGGCTCGAGAGGGAAGAAGCCGAAAACTTGTGAAGGCTGGGAATCGAAGATCATCGAACGGTTAGGATAATACAGGTAATTTTCCTCATGATATGCAGTAAAAGTGCACCGATTCGGTGATTTTAACTCACCATCTTAAGAATTTACTGCTGATCATAAACAGGGTGGCCCGCAACCAGGGGCATCGCTAGACAAAAATAGTGAGGGGGGGGGGGGGGGGGGGGGAATTATCATGAAATTCCCAACTGACCAAAAGTTGTCCAAGCTCAAAATAGATAAATAACCCGAAGAAAATGTGTAGCATTACTTTATAAAAAATGATACCTGCTATAGGTAGATAGGTAGCAGGTATCATTTTTTATAAAGTCATCAACAGTAGGCTGTTGATATCTATTGCCTTTAAGGGCACTTGGTACCTACCTCAACAAAAATTTTTCAACCTTTTTTCTTTTTTTGCCTTGAATAAAACTAGATTCATTCTTGAACAAGATAATATAATGCATATAATAATTACAAAATTTAAAGGTCACAAATTAACTTAGAAGTTGCCCGCCTCATAGTTCGCTACCCCTGCTTCTTCAAATTCAAACAGCTAGGGAAAGTCGATAATATCCAAAATACTGGTACTTACTAATCCTAATCCAAATCCTAATTTCTTCTTGGAGGAAGATAACCAGCTTGAGTCGCCGGACGAAGTACTAGGAAAAAGAGGGGTTTCAGAGAATGAAGTTCCAGGAACGGAATGATCGAAGGAAGCCAAAGGATGAGAGTCGGGTGAAAGACTTGAGCTGGATGGTAAGTGGCAAATTTCGGACGCAGAATCATCTTCACGCAACTTCTTGGAGAAATTAGCGATATGGTTGACCTTATTGAATGTTATTTTACTTTTCGTCATTGCGTATAACACTAAAACTATACGGACTAAACGAATAGCGAACAAACCGAGTGGAAACGTAAACAACATAGAATAACAGAACATTTTATCATTGTTATCATTTTATTCTGGTTGGTTGGTCCGTTGGTATTATGCTCTGACTGTGTGAAATGAAGTCATGAGGTTACTAACTCATTCACACATATTCAAGTCATATTAGTTAACCAAAACGTCGGAGAAGCGCGAGTATCGTTACTTTTTCGTTTAATGGCTCTCCTGAAAAGTAGCATATTTTTGCGCATCGGACCCTCTATCTTGGGATCTACTGAACCGAATTCATTTTTATTTCTTTAGAAAGTTATATCTCCACCTACTGCATAAATCTGCGGGAATAGTTTATCGAAATAAGTTATTGTTATTACAGGACAGATAATCGAAGTTACCTCAAATACCACCAATATTTCTGAAATTGGCTTCGATATTGT
Organism: Adelphocoris suturalis; assembly: GCA_030762985.1. Lineage (NCBI taxonomy): Eukaryota > Metazoa > Arthropoda > Insecta > Hemiptera > Miridae > Adelphocoris > Adelphocoris suturalis. Next base: position 69,145,807 of record CM061044.1, read on the forward strand.
AATGCGGCAAATTAATTTTTTTTTCAATCTGTTTCCGCAGATCTTTAGATCTTTACAAGATCTATCAGTTAAAAAAAAGAACATCGGAATCGGCCAAACGAATGCCGAGATAATGGGTCACGGATTTCGCCATTTGGGGGGGGGGGGGGGGGGTACCAAGTGCCTTTAAATACCTATTATACACAGGTAGCAATTCTGTAAAGCGACCACTTTCTTGTGAGTTGTTGTCCTAAAGTTTGATGACATATATTTTTTAGTAAGGCCGCAATGTTAATTACAGATTAAGATAACAGGTCTGTTCGCTTCGGATAGACCTCATAGGGGTTTGCGCCCCAAAGAGTTCAAATCTGCGATAGCTGAGTGACGGGCACTCAAACATTAAGGGATGCTGTTTCGTCTGTCTCCTCACCTAGTCTGCACATGGTTAAACTTTGCGTGACCCCTATGAGGTGTAGGTGGAAACGTAGGGGTGCAAAGCTGGTTATAAAGCCGACTATTGTTTTTAGTTCCCTATGGTTTTTCCTGAGTAGTTCCTCGGTAAGTTTGGTGTTGGGTTCGACCACCATGAGTTTGCTGTGGACAAGTCCCTCAATATTGGACCATCTTCTTGTGGTTTGTTGGTCAACCCACATGTTGATGATCCGTCTGAAGGTAGTTTTTGGTAAACCACCTACTGGCTCAGGCCCTACAAAAGGGGTTTGGAACCCCTGGCTTGCGAGCTCACCCGCCTTTTCGTTACTAGTAACACCTCTATGCCCCGGCACCCACTCCAGGCGAACCCGGTTGTGTTTTGCTAGAGGATTGAGGGTTTGCATACAACACCAGACCACTCACGAAGAGATGGTTGGAGCCATTGATGCTATTATCGAGGCTTGGCTGTCAGAGGGGATACGGATGTGGGCCCCTCGGTGCCCCCTCCTAATGCTCTCAGCAGCCGCAACCTCGATTGCCACTATTTCTGCCTGGAACACTAAGGTGTGTTCCCCAAGTGGGATTAGACATTCCATCTCGGTTTTGCCTGATGTACTCCTGCACCAGTACCTGCTTCCATTCTTGACCCATCTGTGTACCAAATGATGTCATGGGAGCAGCATTCGTTCACCCTTAGCCCCTCTCTTGTTACGATTCCGTGTACAGGTGGGGTTGGGTGAGAGTTTTGGGAATGATATCGGCCACCGGTTTTTTAACCTTGCTGAAGTTTGTTTTGTGCGGACTCTCTCCACCCTTTCATTAGCGCATTGTTTCATGACGAGGTGATAAGGGGTCTTTATGCTTCTGGGATCCCCTCATTTGAACTCGATGGCAGCGTAACCATAACAAGGAACAAGAATTCCATACCAGATTTTGTCATATTCAAAATGCCGGCATTGTTTGAAACTAAGCCTTTCACCGCCTGCTTCTCGCCTATTTACGCAGAAGTAATCCTAGTTTTTCCGCCGAAACTCGTTCTGTAGCGATTACAATCGCACAAGTTGTTTGGATCCCAGAAGACGTTTCTGGAACACTGGATTCACCGCATCGCAACTCTTGGAGATTTCCGCTTGGTTCGATTGCATTCATCTCCCGAATCCTACCAACAGACTTGGAAAATCCGCCAGTGCAGGGCCCTGTACTGTAAGGTATTTTCGCAGCTTTGAGTTGAACGGTAAAGCTGAACACCTCATCTATTACAATCGTTTTTGCTGACACTCAACATTTCGGAAATGGGGAAATTCACCACGATAAATCTACCTATCTACCACCGCCACTTGTATGGACTCAAGGACCATTTAATCAAAGGTTAAATTTCATTTCTGCCAAAGGCAATTATTTTTCTTGTATCATCAAGCTTTGTACCGCACTCTTCCAAGTGGCCACTTTGGTTAGGTAGGTAGTAATCACCGCACTGGTTACTTACTTGCTCTTTATATTATAATAAAATTACCGCACTTAGAGAGTGCATTCTAATTTTCCACCTTGATCATCTGGTTAGTAGGGCTCCGATCAGCAATTTATACAATCCACTTTACCGAAATTTAGTGCAGGAGCATAGCTAGAATCCCGCCGATACAGTATCTTTATTACGTATCTCTGAATTCGTAGGATACGTTGTCGCTGTAACGTCGGCGTATCGCACGTTCAACGCATCCAGTTTTGATGCAAAAGTAACATCAAATTTAGCGTCAGGTAACTCTCCACATTACACTGCTTCAAACTGCAAGAACACTTGACGGTTGCGGCCAATTACCATTCTGGTTAAGGTAAAAAAATAAAATAAAATAAATGAATAAAAAAATAAATAAAACAGCTGAAACTTGTTCCCGCCTCGCCGTTATGAGGTTGCGAGAAATGAAGGTTACACAAGCGATACCGTTTGCTATCGGAGCGATATCGTGGCGTATCGAAACACGTCTCGGCGTTACGTCGAAGCGCTACGTTTCCGCTGAAGGAATACGGTTGCGTTTGCGGATGCGTTGTTGCACTGAAATTCTCTACTAAACGAAACAGCTCGCGAATTGCCCGGTAAACTCCGAGAAGGAAAACCACCTGGAGAACTGCTGATGGTAGAAAAGAGAGGCTAAGGGGTGTGAAGGAGAGGAGAGGGGGGTGCAGTTCGACACTTGGGATACGACAGTTAGAAACACGTCGAGGATTAGGAAAGTTGTGCTCCAAACGACGAGCTGTTGGGAACGGCGGGCCTCGAGGAGGTATTTAGTCTCAAGTGTTTCTCTCCCCGGAATTGATCTGAGCTTTGCTAAATTGTTCGGGATACCCGTTAACGGGTTAAGAGGAAGCGTTAGCAGTCAAAACGGTGTTTAAATGCTCGAGCCCGTTTGTATTGCGGGAAATTCGAGGGGGATTAAGTAGGAGTTCCTTTCAACTGAACGATGTAGTGTGTTTGAGCGTTAAAAACCACTTAGCTGAGCGTGAAGCTTAAACTTTTCCATTCGTTAGGGTCACGATGTTTAGGCTAAGTTGAGAGCCTAATAGATATGCTTTCTCCAATATTTGTATTGCCCACTGTATCCATTCGAAACCAGTTCGTACAGTTGAAAACGCTGCAAACTATTGCACTGGGGTATATTATTTCTGTGTTAGATAGCCCATCTACGCAGATCATTGGTCTATAAATAATAAACCCCGTATATAATATATGATCAGAACATCGTGCCACCCAAAAGGGATAACACCTTTACAGTTCCAAGACCCTGCAATTTTATGCTTCACAGTAAATGTTTAAAAAATAAACGGTCGATAGGTAAGGAAAAATATAGGTTCAGAGGCCACTCAGCTGATCAGTGCGCCTCCATACATCGTAATTGTTTCCGAGGAGTCCCAAAAGACGACCGTGAGTCGATTAGGAAAGAAATTAGCCTCAAAGGATCCGAAGCTGATCATAGTCCCTCCATACTTTGCAATTGTACACCAGATCTCCAGGAAGGAGTTACATTTCAGGGTTCGGCATCATAAGTTGACTAGAGAACAAATTAGGCTCAGAGGCTAATCTGATCTAATCAGTGTGCATTGATATCGAATTCTTGATATTACAAGAGAGGTTTATTTCAAATTGCAGATCCGTAGTTGACATCAATATACCCGCGTGGATAAGGGCACCTGCAGAGGGAAGATTAATCAAATTAATTAAAATATCTACATTTTACTACTCCCCCTGATCTCAGTATAACGATATTTAAGTAAGTACGAACCTATTCACTGAAAATAACATAAGAGATTTGCGGAAATATTACAGACACACAAACAGAGAAAGTCACGGAACGAAAGTTGTACAGAATGGTCTAAAACGTAAAATGCGAGTGGAAATGTTACCACAATAAAAAACAACAGTTTGATTTTTCGGAGACTATAACTTTTCAATCTCTCAATAGCGAAAACAATGCTTCCGCTACCTATAGGTAGGTAGACTTGGGAGCAATTTAAGAGATGAAATTAAGCATCTAGGTACCAATGATTCACTAATGGGTACATTCGCACGGACAATAGTTAATTAACTGGACTCCGAAATGTTGGAATAAATCCATTGGAACCATCACCTGATATTTCTATTATTGGAATTATATCAGCTGCTATTTACAAGGCAATTTCTATGTATCCCGGTCCCAATATCTAGCGATTGCTCATGGAATTTAGAGCTTGGTCGGCTAATCAATAGATTCGCTAGCAGCGTATGATATCTCTATCATGAAATGGTGCTTTATCGAAGTTGAAGCCCTTAGAGAAAGCGAACCGTTCCACATATAGCGTTGCGGGAGGTTTTAATAGATTCTTTGGGATAATTTTCATCATTGACAATTTATTTTTCATTGATCGATTACAAAGGTTCATTATTGAAAATAATAAACCAAAAGCCAGCTGTTACTAGGGAAAACGTATTTATCATGCTAAAAACCATAGCAATTACTTGCCCTCTAGAACGTTTCACAAGAAACCATTTAGTATTTCATTATTATTTTTTGCAATCATTTGATAAAAAATGAGAATTCCACAGTTTTCATATCACGAAACTCGTTCACAAATCAATGAGCAGAGAAATCCGCTGTTTCACCGGAAAATCGAGATGATGATTTCACAAGAAAGCACTTTTGGAGCCTAATTAAGACCTTTAATTCCTAAAAACGTGCATTATTAATTTCCAAATAAGCGAATAATGATGATAAAAGGGAAACGTTTTGGAGCGTTATCGATTAGGCCCCGATCCCTCATTAGGTGGGCATATTCCTAGAATGTAATCCTCCCTACCTCTCAAGGGTAGGTATATGCTTGAAGGTTGATTTGATTACAAATATCATTTGTCGTATTTTCTATAGACACAGTTTTTTGACATGGATGTGTCTTTGCTCTGGGGGGTCAACCAAAAATTTTCATGACGCAAAAAATATGTCACAATTTCTAATGATGTTCACGTACAACCAATCCGTTCCTAGGGGAATGGAACTTCCGTAGTTTTCATCGCACAGAAATCGTTTGCCACTCGTTGGATTTATGTGATAAATGTTCACATCTCAAGCTACCAATTTCCCCCTCCTTACGTACCTGGCTACATTCCTAAACTAAGTTGATTGGACTATAAACAATTTTAATAAGCCGGTTACAATATTCTTTCTTAACGTAAAGCAATAGCATCATTTACTCCATTCCATAGGAAACATTATCATCCTCTTGACAACAGTCGACTGTAACCAACAACTCATTGTAGTGGCTTCTCTCCACAGTTATTTTCAACATTTCTATAAGTAAACCGTTGTTTTGTTGGAATTAGTCGGGATGCGGCCCAGGGCCCAGGGAAAATAAATGAAATTATTTCATTTATTGTTTTATTTGATAACGTTTCGTCCTCTTACTGAGGACGTCTTCAGATCTTGGTGTGTCCAGGAAAAAATTTATAAACATCCGAATATAACGAATTTGTCGAATAAAACAGTGGCTCACCAAGTCAACTCAATGTCAAGAAAGCAAGATCTGAAGATGTCCTCAGTAAGAGAACGAAACGTTATCAAATAAAACAATAAATGATATAATTTCATTTAGTAATGAAAAATCAGGCTATCATGAACATGAAAATGATGGCGCCTGTATTGGAGAAATAACTTTAATAGTATGTATAGTATGTAATGCTTTTATCGTATCTCCAAGAATAATAGAATAAATTCTTTATCCTACATTTCGTCGCCTACAGTCCAAAGTTAAAGGATTTTTTTACTACTCCCGAGGACAACCGTTATGAAATCCCCAATCAAAGACATATCCATGTAACATGGTATCTGCTTGTAAAGCAGATAGTGGAACTCGTTTACGAGTTTATAAGTAGGTATTTAATTAACAATTCTCCGATTTTTAGAAATAGAACGTGGGAGTCTGTCGTACTCACTGGCGTCGCCCAGGTGTGTAAGAAAGGTCGTGTCGCGTGGTGGGTTAATGGGACGAGTTGTCCACTTCATGCGGAAGAAAGAGCAGCATAGACACCCATTCGAAATTAACAGAACCTTATGCTATACCTTCTACGCTACCAACAGTGATTAAAAATGAACTGATTAATTTATTTGAAGAAAGCAGGAATACTTTTGTGACAGTCTACCATTCAGGGATTTGTATCAACGTATCCACCAGGACATGCGTCGAACATGGCAAAATCTTTTCAACTCCTACCCGTCAGGCGCCTACTTCAGAACTCTCTTTCCAACACAACCTTGGTTTAACTTCTATCCATCTGAAGATAAAAACTTCATAAAAACTATTTCCAGATTACGAAGTGGTCTCTGTAATTCCTATTTTAAACGATTTGGGATTAGAAATGTAACCGGCAGCTGCGATCACTGTAAAGAGGAAGACACTGCGCAACACAAAATATTGGAGTGCCCCATATTTTATCGAGAACGACAACTTCTTATGGACAATATAAGCGATAAAATCCCAGCTCCATTCAACTTAGATTTTATTCTGACTTCAGCAGAGCAAATGGTCTACAAAGAACTTTACAGATACCTTAGTATAATCAACTGTGACCTATAAAAATATTTCTTATTATCAGATTACTAAAAATATGTATTAATGAAAAATTTATTACACAATATGGCATAAAAATGTATATATAAAAAAAGTGACATGTATAATTGTATTGTATGGTTTAATTTGATTTATGATACGACTGAATATGTATATAGGTTAAATTTCAACTCATCTGGTTATAAGAGTATGTTACTTTGTAGCTAAACCAATAAAATTGAAAAAAAAAAAAAATGATCGTCAAAAACTGAAGTACCTATTTATATCACATGTGAGTACAAAACGGAAACTGATCGCAAGTTTCCTTCCAAAGAATGTTCTTTTCTAATAATGTCCTTTTCTTTTATATTATACTGGTTAATACGTAATAGGAGAAGCTCGGTTTTTCGCTTCTTCCATGATAAGGCGGATTCGGGCCCAACTACTGCCCCACGTTATAAATATTATTACGCAGTAGGTATATTACTTGGATAAAGTTGATCGCCTTTCAAAAACGTGGGCACATAATGTTAATGAAAACTGTGAACCAAATGCATTAGAATGCAAGTAAATTAAAAAAATACCAAAAATTTATTTGAAATCATTGAATTAGTTCCTACAAAACAGAATTTAGTGAACAACGTTGGCTATTTCTACGGAAAAATAGAGAGTTATTATACTAAATAGATTTTTACTGTTATACCATCATCAGCCACAAACAATAACTTTGTTGTGAGCTTGTTGAGAAAATAAAGAGTCATTGTTACTGATGATCATCTGACCGTCAAAATTGATATTTACTTGTTATTTTGCTTCCTCACTACCAAAGGTAGGGAAGCTTTGTGTTTGGTGATTGAAGTCAAAACATTGTTGACATGCAAAATTAAAATTTCCACTTCCATTTTGTGTTTCAGAGCTTGCTGATCAATTTTGGTTCCGTATCTGTCTGTCTGCCTGTGGTAAATCATTGTCATGCCCAAAACTATACCAAGTTTCAGACCGGTCCCGATGAAATTTCCAAGGATTGTGCGTGTTAGCTCCTAAACGGTTCCCTTTAATATTAAATGCCGTCCAATCAACAATGCTAATATCAGATAATTGGGTATATGTTCTAGAAAGATGTCCTATAAATTATATTGCGATTGGTATAGTGTACCAATTCGCTAAAAAAATATTGATTGACACAGGCAGATCTCCGAGTCAAATGAAACCATTTTGATTCCATTTTCAGAGATTGTGTGGGATAGCTTCTAGACGGGCCCCAATAACTTCTATTGCCACCACATAAATAGTAGTCTATGCGCTTGCGCAAATGATAATTTATTATACCGCCGATTTCTAAACATATATTGGACCGATTTCGTTCTATCTTGGATAGTGGATGGGTATATGTTCTAGGAAAATCCCCTATGCATTATATTGCAATTGGTGGATTATAACTATAGCGCATGCGCAAAACTAAAATTGATCAACTCAGATTAAAATCCGAGACTAATGGACCTATTTTAATGGGATTTTCAAAGATTGTGCGGTTCAGCTCCTAGACGTTCCACTATAATTTACATTTCCATCTGTGCTCATGCACAAACTTTTTTTTAGGACAAAAAAGTCTATTATTCCATTGATTGAAACCAAAAGTAGAACGAATTGAAAGGATTGAGAGGGGGGGGAGGGGGTCAAATTACTTAAATCTCATTGAATGATTTCAGTCGATCTCACGCAACTCTGAGCAACTCAGCTTCCTTCCAAGGGCTCTCGCTTCTCACACTGCTCACCCCTCCACCTAACTCCCCCTCTCTCTTTGCCTCTTTGTTCAAATTAACTGAAAGTCTGGTAATTACCCGCTACTAGGAGCCGGAAGCCGGAGGGGCTATTCGGGAAGCACCGAATAACTTCTACTACACCAGGAAAAGAGTGGAAGCAGCAAACCCCCATTCAGCCGGATGGGAAAAGGGAAGAGGAAAAAAAGTTTGGTTTAGCGTTTAAACCCTCCCCACCCCCTTACCACTTCCATCACTACATAAGAACTCCCGGTTCTTCCTATATATATATATATATATATATATATATATATATATATATATATATATATATATATATAAATAAAAAGAAACCATCGGAAACTGTTTCAGGAGTTAAGGGCCAAAAGGGGAAGGGAGTACGGGCCGCGTGGCGAAAGGGTCGAACACGGCTTTACAAAGGTTATTCGTCTGTAACCATCTCTTAACCTTCTCTACCCCAACTCCTTCCTGATCCCCCTCTCTCACGCAGCAGATCTCCCTTGATCAGCTTGATTGAGAAAAGAGCTCACGATTAACGGCAAGTCACTTTGGGCTCCTTCTTACCTTCCAGAACCCAACCCGCCGCCATTTTTTTCTTCACCGATCAGTTTTTATCTCTTTATTCTACTTATTTCTTCCGACTTCACCCGAAATAAGTTGAAAAAGTCTATTCCCAGTCGAATTAAGTTGCCACGTTGACGAATTTTAAGAAGGATATACTTAATGATACTTTATTGGATTCAGTTAAATATAAATTTAAAGCTGCTCAAAGATTCGGAGTTTAGTCTTTATAAAGATGATTGAAGGATCAATGCTGAGAGATACGCTAGGACTACGAATTGGTTTGACTACACATTCAAAAACATATCGATAAGTATTCGAACCCCTGCCAAATGGGATGCCGTATGTTTAATCTATTAATGAGGAGACTAAAGAGCTTTCTTTCAAACATTTCAAGCGCACTATACAACGTGAACTCATTGAGTAAGAACTGTACCACACTAGCGATTTTTTCAAAATGAAATGTACTTACTTACCATTTTAATTAGTAGGTAGTCAATTTTTCAAGCAATCAAAAATCAAGCAATAATTCTTCTTTTTTTGACTAGTGGGACGTTATACTCCACTTATTCAGTGTTAAATAGTTTTTATCTTGTAGCCATTGTTAATTTTATGTCAGCAACCGGAGATTTCTATAAAATTACTCGAGTTAGCTTTTTAGATATTCATAATGACTGTGATACCTAGTTAATTGTTGAATATTTTTATTTTTTCAGATTTATATAAGTTTTATGAGTTATTGTTTTAGTGTGTTTGTAATTTATTGAGTGTATGGCTTTGTAGCGAGCTAATTGTTTAGGCTCGGGGCTCTCGATCGGCTCGGGGGCGGTCTCGTCAGGTGATTCTCGGTTACGCGATTTATGAATCGTAGCAAGGGGTGCTTACCTAGAAATTGGAGGGCACCCCCGGGAAGCCGCCTTGGTGGGTCGGTCCCGGGCTCGGTCGGGAAGCTCCGGCCGAGCCGCCTTTTAGGCGGGTAAATGACCAGCCTACACTCTTTTATTTAATTTTATTATTGTTATTTTAATCAATCTATTTTTTTCTCGCTCCTTTATAGGCTTCATGAATGTTAATTTACCTATTAGGAATTACGTTGACAATAATTGCCTACATTTTATCATGGTATGACAAAATATATGATTCTGATTCAGTAATACATGCATTAAAGGCCTGATGATACAACCATGAATGGATTGTATATAATTTCGATGAGAGTTAAAATGAGAGAAAAAATGAAAAGATATCATGACTTCTCGAAATTACCCTTCCCCCAACTAGCCCCATCAATCGACAGTAAATTTCCATTATAAAACTTCCAGCAAAGAATTTGGACCTCTTGAAATATTTTCAAATACTAGACCAAATTCATAATTGGAAAAAAAATCACGAAAATCTGACGATCATCATGAGCTGAAACATCATGATTCATTATTAACCCCTCCATTCACCCCTTCCATAATGAAATTTGAAACTCCTGATATACTTCCCCAAACTAGACAAAATTCCTGGTTGAACAAAAAAAGAATCACGAAAATGTGACGAGATTAGTTAAAACTTGATGATTTATTAATAATACTCATTCCATTCGAAAACTTCGATAACTTTCGAAAATGCGAAACTCCGGATATACGATTCATAACTAGACCAAATTCATGGCTGAACAAAAATAGAACTACGAAAATTAGACTAGCATTGTTAAAACATCATAATTTATCAGTATGACTCCTTCCATTCACCCCCTCCCATGGTGAAATTTGAAACCCCAAAAATAAGTTCAAAAACTATGTCGAATTCGTAATTGAATAAAATAAGAATCACGAAAATCAGTCGAGATTTGTAGCTTGGACAGCGCTTGAAAGAATCGGTAATTATCCTCTCCACCCCTACCACGCCGGAAAATCCGAAATCCCCAAGGTTTGTTGCAGAAAAAAAAAACTAATATCGGAATCGAACCAAATAAGAATTACGAAAATCGGTAGAGAAATGCTACCTGGGTGGTATCGACGAAATATGTCGAAAAAAACACGTAGTTATATATATATATATATATATATATATATATATATATATATATTCTTTCATTCCAGATTACACTTCTTACGACTGAGATAAAAATTCTGCTCTTGCGCCCAAAAATCATGAATTTCAAAAGGAGGTGTCAGTTCATTGACACGAAGAATTGCTGAAATTCCTCAGCAACAGAAACTTGTTGAACGTTTCTTAAAAAATAACTGAAATCGGCTAAAAATGGTTGAATTTCAATTTTTTTTAGTCGAATATTGCTCAGAAAAAGTTTATTCACAATCGAATAGAACATCGACACTTTTCGCACGAAATCGTATTGACAAAATTTATTTAATTTCATTAAAATACTCTCTGAAGGCTTTGCCTGCCAACCCCCGCCATTGCGGCCTGACGGGCTGCCCATTTTGGTCTGTTAGACCGACCATGGCGGCCTGACGGGCCAGAGGAAGTAGAAGGCAGGCGGAGAAGGTTGCGAAACTCTCTCCCTCTTCAAACAAAGAGGACCACCCTTCGTTTTTTGAATTAAAAAAGAACCACATTTTTGACACGCTTTCGCAATTTAAACGAATATGGTAAGCAATTTCGGAAAACTAAGATTTTTCTGTCGGTCAGGAGATCCAGGGCTTGAACTTGAGTACCAATATTGAGCCGAAACGGGCGATCTTTTTGATCCTCATCATCATCCTCGCTGCGCAGTTTTACTATATAGAATTATTGGGCCGTAACAGAATAGGTATTTCGCGCATGAATCCTTTCAAACTCAACCAAATGAAATGGCATGATTCACTGACTGTTCTGAGACCAATAACGAAAAATGTATCTCAATTAGAACCTACGATATCAAAGGACAGAGCTATAAAAATTTGAGTCGCCTGATTTTCAATTACGATGACAAATCTATCCATATATACCGTCCATAAAAAAAAAAGATGAAATCAGCCGTACTAACTGCTATTGTTTAAAAATATGCCTAACGTTGTTCAAAACTGTACATATTTGTATAAAATTTTGTAAAGATTGGTACAAGCAGCCGAACACTTAAGGAACAGTTGTTTACCCATTTTTTACAGTTAACAATTTCTAAGCAGACAACGTAGGTTCTCGTATTTCAAAATAATTTGACATAAATGATGAGAAAAACTTGAATAAATCGCCCATTTGATCATATTGCGTGACTGGAACTCTCTTCATTACTTCATTACTTCCATTTCAAAAAAAAAAAATAAATAAAAAAAAAAAAAAAAAAAAAAAAAAAAAAAAAAAAAAAAAAAAAAAACATTCTCATTCTATTATTTCAACTGTATTCGTTTATAAGACGTTGAAATATCCAGATAATGTGATTTCCAACAATTTCGCGTCATTACTCTCTTTACATTGCACACCCCACTATCAACACCGAATGTGAAGATTATCTCGGATCGTGAATTATACAGTTGCCTCATAACTCGACGTATCTCCGAACTGGTTTGTTTCGCGAGAAGTTGCTCTCCTTTTCCCTCTCTGAGGTTCCCAGAGGATTTATGACGAATCTCGTCTCAGGCTGGGAATCATGCAAATTGCCGGCTTTACATAAATCCATATCCTCAGATCCCTTCCCCGTATTTTCTCTGCATTTTTACTTACCCCTCCTTCTACTTACTGAAATATGTCGGGAACATACGGAACGAAATGGAAACAGGAATAACTGAATCGGTAGGTAGCTGATTAGTGGGTTGAAACATACTTCATATATGAATGTCTACTCTCAATGAACGTGTTAATCATAAAAGTAACAATCATGCAGCATGATAGTTTGAGCCAATTTTCTTGAATTATTATCTATCGTATCATAATAAAAATAAAAAAATTAAATTTAAAAATGTGAGAAAAAATGTAAATATTATATAATATGTACTATTAATAAATAATATATAATATTATTAAGTATAATAATAAATACTTCATGTAAATTTTATTGAAATTTGAGCAATTTTAGTACAAAGAAATCGTTAAAAACCAACATTATGGCAAAAAAAAAAAAAAAAAAAAAAAAAAACTCATACTAAATACAATTCGGAGGTTCAAAAATATTTTGGATTTTTAGATTTTTCCGCAGTTTTTCTAGATTTTCAGCAACTATTATTCAATTTAAGTACGTTATTCAGCATAATTATGTGCAAATATTTGTTAATGTCGTAGTTAATCGTCCATGAACTTTAGTTGTCTGATAGACTACTGAGAATGATAAATTTAACGAATTTGAGCCGTTTTTTTTTTTTTTTTTTTGCACATATCTCGAAATTTTATCAATTTATTGTGGTCAAGAATACGAGTTTGAGGCCAGTTTTCACCAACTCAGCTGAATTACCTTTGCTGAGGATAACCTCATTTCACATCAAAACAGTGCAGCCGCTTGGCGAGTTTGTTAAATAAATGAATGAATAGTGATTTAAATCAGAAGCTAAACAAAAAACAAATAATGCAATACAAATAAAGTTCAATTACAAGTTATTAGAGGTCTATCACATGTGTAACACATGGGGAACACGTCAGCAGGGACTATTAAATTTACCCATTTAGAAAAACTGAAAAAAAGAAAAAAATGGAGCAAACTTTTAACGTTTAAAATATAGACAGAATTGGTTTACATAAATGCCGGAAAGAGCATCTAAGCAATTTTCAACTCCACGGGAAAATTACTATGAACCATTTTTCTTTGTTTTTATTGTTAATACTTATTCGAGTTTTTGAAAGTGATTAGTAGTGTTGTGCTGTAAAAGTTGATTTTTGAGGTAGGAGTAATCAATCGTACGCCAACTCCATTTCCCATGCAATAATTACGCATTTCAGGTGAAGCTCCAAAATTAAGCTTTCCGAATAAAAGGACGAGTTCGTTGGCCAGAATTTGTTTAGTACATTAAATTGGTCAAATTTCACAAAACGTGCAGAAAAAATCACTAAAAGTAACAACAAATTGCTAAAAATCGTTAATTTTAGTTTTTTTTTTTGCAGAATAGTGCTCAAATAAAGTCTATCAACGATGGAATAGACAATAGAATATTCGTAAATTGATTTACCAAATTATGGTGAAATATGTAGGTACTCAATTTTTCATTAAAATGGGAAAAAATAAAATCGGTGATAACTGCAAAAAAATTCAAAAATCTAAAATCTCTTTTTGCATAGCAGATTAATATTTAGAACTTTTTTTGCCATAAAATTAGTAATGGACAGTTTCTTTTTACTCAAAGTCTTCAATTTTCAATACAATATAACATAATATAGTACGATAATTTACGGAAATTCGCTCATATGATCATGCTGCATGACTGGAACTTTGTTAATTTTCTTGGTGTGCCAAATAACGAATCTTTAGTCTTGAATGCCGGTTAAAAATGAATCAGCGGCTCTCTTTGATATGATTCCTCATAACAGGTATACATACGAATCAAATACTAAGTGAAACTGTGTTGCATTTTCATTTGTATATCGCTAGTATTATAAAATATGGCTAACAAAGTAGAACGTTTGGCAAAAAAATGCTGGGAAAAAAACCAAGACAAATAAAATGTGAAAGTCTTAGAAACAAAGATGGAAGTAAAGAGACCTGGACAAAGTTCAGAGCGTGGAAGCTCAAGCACTTTTTCCCAGGTTAATTACGCGAAATTCTCGTCTTTTTTTCCGCCAAGTTTTCTCTTTCTCCTTTTAATTTTCCTTCGGTAGCTCATATAAGTTCTGGAATTAATTAAGGGTTGTCAAAGTTGGAAAAGAAACTGAAGGGGAAGAAATCTGTTTGCTTCAGCTCAGCGGGCTGTTCAGGGGGAGGGAGAATTGACGTGATCGCAAAAATTAATTGTCAGGATTGTTAAAAATAACAATCAGTTGCACGCGACTGTGTCAGGGTTATCGTGTGAGGAGAATCGATTTTAAAATAGGATCACACACGAGGAGTTGAAACATTTGAGGTAGAAATGAAAAACAAGTAGACCAGTGCTCACGAAGTGAGTCACATGATAGCGAATTTCCCGTAAGGAGATCCGCGTGAAATAGATGCTTCCTGCGTTGAATAAGAGATAAAATGGCTTTGGAGCTCACTCAGCTGATCAATGACCTCTCAGTCGTCTTCAACATTCTCTTTTGAGCTTCCCTTTCGAATTTCAGCTTCCTGCGTCGAATAGGAGATAAAATGGCTTTGGAGTTCACTGAGCTGATCGATGACCTCTCAGTAGTCTTCAGCATTCTCCCTTGAGCCTCCCTTTCGAATTTCAGCTTCCTGCATCGAATAGGAGATAAAATGGCTTTGGAGCTCACTCATCTGATCAATGACCTCTCAGCCGTCTTCAGCGATCTCCCTTGAGCCTTCCTTTCGATTTTCAGCTTCCCGCGTCAAATAGGAAACAAAATGGCTTTGGAGCTCACTCAGCTTGTCAATGACCTCTCAAGGTGGCCGTCCTCTAGGTCCACAGAGCGGCGCGGCACGGGTGAGTCGAACATTATTCGCTCTCGACCGCTCTCCAAACTTTTGGAACGCGGCGCGGCGCGACGCCAAAACATTTTGCACCGGCCCATCGACCTATTGGACGAAGGTCGAAGCGAAAAATTTTCGACCTCGGCCATGTTCGTAAGCGTTTGTGCATAAAATATTATCTATATATATATATATATATATATATATATATATATATATATACATATATATATATATATATATGGAAAATTATGTGCAAAATTTATGCAGAAAAATGTACTTGAATTTCATTAAAATGTGCTAAAAAATCTATAAAAACTCAAAAAAAAACCCAAAATCTTTTTTTTAATCGCAGAATATTGTTTAGATCGGGTTTCTGGCCATAAAATTGGTAGTTCATAATTTCTTCTCCCACAAAGTCCTTAATTTTCAAAACAATGTGACATAATATAGTACGATAATTTACGAAAATTCGCTCATACGATCATGCTGCATGACCAGAACTTGTTAGCCCTTTCTTGGTTATTTTTCCTATAGATGGATGGCTCGTCGAAATGTAGTATCTCGCCTCACTATCAGTGGCTTAATAATTTCATGAAGCTAGAAAAACTTTTCTTGAGACATCCTGAAATATTGGACGAATTTCCTTTCATCGCTCAATAAATCATGGAAAAGGTGGTTGTGTTCCCCCAAGTTCGTTCTTTTTGCGTTGATAGAATGGATCCATTGCCTCTTCCTTCTTCCTGCAATTTCCTCCTTCTCTTCAGATTCCAGGGCCGCAAAGACGAACATTTCCTCGTCGTCCGAAGAAAACAACCTCAATATTGTCAACTTCTAGGAATTTTATAATGAGTGGAATTCTGCTAAAAAAAAAAAAAACCCCGCACAGAATTTTTTAGAAGAAATGCCTTTGTGTCGGCTTTGAGGTTCTTCGTTTTTCATAACATTAATTCTTTTAGCTTCAATAATAAATTTACCTAATCACAAAATCTATATGTTTGCTGACGATACCTCAGTTTCGGTGACTGGTGATACTGTGTGCATGCTTTGAATGTACTCGGAAACTGGTTTTCGTAAAGCATTCCAACCTTGAATAATAAAAAGTAGATATCTGCTCAGATGCAGTAAAAATGATTGTTTGAATTTCAGTAACCCGAAATAGTTGTCTCATAGGTGCTACGATCTTTCCATGTGTGCATATATTCCGTTGGAAAGGGTGAAACATTATCGTTACCTGGGGCCATCATAGAAGAGGATCTATTACGGAAAATACACATTGATATTGTTCAAAAAGTCTAAGAAAACTATTGTACGTTTTCTACCATGCTAGAAAGGTATTACAGCGTGATAAACTTGGAATTATTTACATGGGATTTGGTCAATCGATTATCCAATATGGCACAGTGATGTGGGGGGGGGGGGGGGGGTTACTCAACACATTTAAAAGAGGTTTATAACACTCAGAGAGCTATTATAAAGGTCATAATGAACAAACCTCGAACTTATTCAAGTGTTAATCTTTATCAAGAATTCAAAGTCTTTACCCCCCCCCCCCCCCGGTCAATTGTTTTAGAAGGCATTGTTGCTTATATGCCACAGAAACACTAACATAATATGTACGTTTGAGCCAACAGCATGAGTATGTGACACAATACAGACTGGTCGGTAATGTTATTCCGCCAAAACCTAACTTCGTTCACTAGAAGCCTCCAGTATATGATTAATACGGTTCATCGTATGATAGATCCTCCGCTAAAATCTCCACTTCTATGTTCCCGTAATATGTATAAAAAGAAAATATTTGAATGGCTCCTTAAGATCGGTGAGGTTGAGACAGAAAACATAATACATACATAGTACATGGTTGGATTATACATCATTTGATTTGTGTGAAGTAATAATTTAATTTTAATTTCTAATTTGGAAAAAAATGTACTGACTTACTGAATTTAAG
This sequence comes from Adelphocoris suturalis, assembly GCA_030762985.1. Classification (NCBI taxonomy): domain Eukaryota; kingdom Metazoa; phylum Arthropoda; class Insecta; order Hemiptera; family Miridae; genus Adelphocoris; species Adelphocoris suturalis. Next base: position 69,163,055 of record CM061044.1, read on the forward strand.
TAATTTTTCTTCTCACTGTTTGGCACAACTCTTGTGAGACGACTCAGGCATTTGCCCAAGTCTCACGATAATGTTGTTTCTACGTTTTTTCATTTATGTAAATCAAAACTTTGAAAGATTATGTACAAAGTTAACAAATAAATAACATTTTCTTATTCTTTACCTCGTATCTGAGGGTCGAAGAAACTATTCAGGAAACCTAAATACCGATAATTCATTTTGCAACATTTCACGCTTATGGATATTTTCCCCATATCATTTGTTAGTATAATTTTAAAATTCTTCCTGTACTCACCTTCCGTATGAGCTCTCCCACCATGCCGTCCCAGCCTCCTTTGACTTCCGCGTTCTCTGCGCCGTATTGCCCATCTTTGACGATTCGCAGCTCATCTGCAAAAGAATAGGAAAGGAAATCATTTTAATTTATTAAAAAAAGAACTAAAAATTTAGTCGTAAGCACTAAATCTTGATAGAACATGGAACATGTTCCTTGGGAGAACAGGAGACAATTTAGGTCACTCAGCTGATTAGGAAAGAGCCCACCATTTCAATCGTCGGTAATTCTATAGTATAGTGGCCTCAGCACCAATCTTTTCCATATTCATACACAATAAAGTAGAATGCATGAAACATGATATTTGATAAGAATTGGACCCCGCAAAGCAGTTTTAGACCATTCGTACAATTTCATCGACCCTGATACAGGCGCGCACACTCAAACAATCGAACGAACGTGGCGCGAAGTGCGTTCTAAAGTGCCGCGCTATGGCAATCGTAAACACCATTTACACGGGCATATTGCCGAGTTCATGTTTTAGAGGAAATTCAACGACTACCGCACTCGCCTACATTTCCTCTGGTGTGTAATTGGTGAACTGTACAGTTGCCAAACTCCAATCAACGCAACTCGTCCCTTAATGTCCCAGAGACTCTCCAAATTAAATTTCAACTTCCAAGTTTCTTTCCAGACTAACAGTGGTTGCAATCGTGTTTACGAAATTATCTGATAAGGATCACCTGTAGATACACAATAAATTATTCAGACAACCACGAACATACCTCAGATTGTTGGCCGCGCACTGCACAGTGGTTAACATAATACGGTTAGGTAAATCGAGAGCTTTCCAACGACTGGTGAACGATTTTTGTTCGACAATAAATGCCTACGATACAGTTCCGAAACGACGATTTGGCTGTAAGCAATAACCATCAGAAAATAGGAGCGTAACGCACTAAATGTCATGTAACACGGTAATGTTGTTTAATTTTTGCAACCTCATGTCGTAATTTCTTTGGTGCGGTTTCTTGTGATTTTGCTAAGAAGGTAAGCGTTTTATTTTGCTCCACCATGCCCTCCACATTTTCAAATTCGATAGTTTCCACAGTTTTTCTCAATCAGTTATTTTGTGTGGATTGCATTTTCTATGCTATCATTTTTTGGAAATAGTCAAAGATGAAATTTGAAAATGCAAATGTCAATTACTAGTCCCCAAACTGATGCTCTTCTCAGTGATTGTCGAAAGCTTAATTTATTTGTAAAATGTTGAAATGAAATGTTTTTTGATACAAGGAATCATTTATTGCAGAAGAACTGCTGTGTCAATCATAGGGTGTCAACAAAAAATGTGGATGTCAAATACTTGGTCAAAAAATTGATTTCGAAAAAACGAATTTGTGATGTTTTGTGGCTTGAATTAGTGATTTTTTTCAATACCGAGCAGTTTGAGGACATCCTGATGCAGCAATAGAAGTGAGATTCAAGTTTGAAAAAACGAAAAAATATAACCTAATTGCTTATCAAAGTCAAAATGTCTTTTAAGGAGTCAAACACTGGCCCCTCGACCCTAATCAGTAGAATTTACGTAGTATAAATTTAATCAGTATTAATTACCTATTATCTATGTACATGATGATAGAGATTAATTTTAAAAGTATCTTAACTTTTGTAGTTTTCCCAAGCTATGTGAGTTGTAAATGTTCAAGAAACTTACGTCAGTTCGGAACGATGCTTGCTAGATACTTGCGGGCTTAACTTTCATCTACCAATACAGGGTGTCTCAACTTAAGTAGGCAAGACTTCAGGGATCAATTATAAAAGTAATTTGAAACAAAAAGTGTCTCCTAAAGTGTTATTTTTTAGAGGCTTTGTTTTCGAGTTATTGACGATGAAAGTCAGACCTTCTCCGAGTTTCGAGGGTCGAAAGGCACTTTCGCCCTTATTCGATTCAGCGTGAAAAATTACGTAGAATTCGACATTTAATCATAAATTTGTGGGAGATAGTTTTTTCCTGAAATCCATCAATTTTCGTTAAAAATACTACGTTTTTTCGCATTCAAAAGCCGTTTTTTCTCCTTGTTGTTACTTTTATCAATTTTTTGGCTATACCGTTAGAAAGCTGATAAGATTTTGAAGTTTTTACTGTACTTGCAAACGACTGTTCATTTTTTTTATGGAGGGAGGAATCGGATTGAAAAAACCCAAATTTTTAGAATTGTACAAAGTTTGTACTTTGACCTCTTTTTTCGGTATTTTAACTCTCTTGAATAATTATGATTTGGCATCAAAAAGATAGGAAATTGGACATTCTTTCCAACGGTATCCTCAGGTTTGAGAATACTCAAAGAATTATGGGGTCACAGCCATTTTTAGGAGATAAGGTCGAAAACACGAAAAAAATCTTAGATCGTCAATAACTCGAAAACGAAGCCTCTAAAAAATAACACATTACGAGACACTTTTTGTTGCAAATTACTTTTAGAATTGATCCCTGAAGTCTTGTCTACTTAAGTTGAGACACCCTGTATATTGAGAAACGTTCCTTGTAGTTAATTGTAAGTTGTAAAATTGTAATAGTAAGTTGTTAAAATTAAATAAAAAATAAATAATATCCCGAGCCCAAGTAGAGGACATACCGGGTTGGTAGATAACTCGGATGTAACTCAAGTCGACGTGATTCGAGAGAGGAGACTTAGTGATTTTCGTTCGGAGGTCGCTCCTGGGGCTTCCAGCTTCCTCCTTCCGGAATGGTAACCGTTAGGGATCGAGGGGGACCCCTCCTTTAGATATACATTAAATCAAGGTCCCCCGAGAACGGTTGGTGAAGTGGGCTAAGGCCAGAAGGGGGGGGAGGCTAAGGCCGGAGGGAGGGGGAGGCTAAGGCAAGAAGGGGCGCAGGAGGAAGATTGGGGCGGACAGTCGCTTTCCTTGAAAAATATATCCTCCAACTGGACGGGATCCAGTGAGCAGGAGGACCAAACCCCCTAATATATGTCCTAGAGGTCGCGAGGGATGAAGTTTTTCCCCTGCTCTATTCCGCCCCAAGCCCCCCCCCCCCCCCCTCATCATAACCATCTCATACGAATTTTCCCCTCCTCTCCTAAGTTTTCTCCCCTCACCTACCAAGTTTTCTCCCTCCCCACTCACGTTTTCCCCTTCTGCCAAATCTCTTGAGGAATCTCCAACCACAGTTCACTCTACTCCATCTTATACCATAATTTAGTCTATTATTCGATGGGAACCTGTCCATGCTGAGATTTTCAAGAACTTTTTTCATATATTGCCGAGGTTCGTCATTAAATCTATTTTAAATCTGGCAGATTCTCTTGCAAAAATTCCCAGTATTATAAAAACACATAACTAAACGTTACGTGGTTCAACTAAGTTTGCTAGTCCTGCAGTCCTGCAAAAATTCAAATCAAGGGCCATCCTAAAGACATGGAATTCTCTCCAACGTTTCTCCCCAGAAACTGGGGCTTCTTCAGGAAGACGAAATCCTTAATATAAAATTCAAAATTTGTAAAATAAATACTTGTTTTCTTTTTTATGATAAAAACACAGAACGTTGCGAATAAATTAAATGTTCAAAAGGCGCATAAGTGCACAAAAACTGTGTTTTTATACCTTAAATTTCAAGAATTTGCATTCCATTGGGGCATAAAATGTCAGTCTTGCACACTTGCAATTTTCGCCTTAGGGCGGCCCTGTGTGCGATAGAGGCAGGTGATTCGAAGCCGAATTCCCAGGGCGCGGCCTGGCCACCGGCGCCTGTTCTATTATGGAGGCGACGCAACGTCCGGTCCCCGCCTCCAGAGACTCCCGAGCAACGTCCGGGCGATGGAATGAAAGAGGGTGAGGGGGTGGAGGGGTGGTAGAGGGGGGTCGTGTTGGTCTCAGGGTAAATTCCGTCTACCCTTAATCAACCCGCTTGTTTAACTAATGAATGAATACAGCGAGAAGGGACCGGTGTTTGCCCCGAGAGCAGTCAACACTCCTATGAGCACGCGTTCATTGATATTAGTATCCTAATGCTGAAAAAGTACTTAGTCATGCAGCATGACTAATAGAGCGAATTTCCAAAGAAATGATGTGGATTCCAAAGAAAGGCGCGTAAATTTTAATCATTGAGACCAACAATTCGCTCATAAGATTATAAATGTGACTGGAACTTTTCAGTGTGACGAGGGTGACAACTCTCATAGTGTAAGTATAATAATTGTTCCCTTGTTGATTTGATATGTACTGAAGTGGATAGTGTACTGCCAGTAAGGTGTATGTATACATCGAGAAAGGTGGCTTTCGTTGATGAATATGTCCATGTGAATTTAACTGAAAATTCTGAATTTAGGTCATTTAAAAACTCTTTGAGGGTTTCTTCTTTGTGAATCCAAATCAAAAAATATCATCAATAAATCTTTTCCAAAGTAAAGGTACAGTTGTTCGAGATGAAAGGAATCTTTGCTCTGGAATATGCCATGAAGAGGTTTGCATATGATGGTGCCATTCTGTTACCCATGGCAGTACCTTTTTGTTGAAGGAAAAGCTGATTTTCAAATTTGAATACGTTCTTAATCAAGACAAAATTTGCTAGCATGACTATAAATGAAGTTGATGGTTTGTGAGGGAGCACTCTTTGTTCTAAATAATGTCTCATCATTGCTGCAGCAGCATTAGGAGGTGTCCACGCAACGTGCAACGCCTCATAGTAACTCAAGTTTCTCTGTCGACTTCGTAAACAATCCTTCAAAAAAAATTTTCTCTCCTTTCGTGTATTTTGAGAAAGGCAGAAGCCGAAATATAAAAATAGTATTGTGGTGTTAATTTCGGTGTTTCCTATTATTTGTTGCCTTAATTGAGGATGCTTCAACCTATCCTCACACTATCTTTCTACTCGTGATCACGGCAAGCCGCCGAAATATTGAGGTATTTTTCCATTGTATCAGAAGTTTTTGTCACCTACATCTTTCTACTTTATCCATCATTTATTCTAATTTATATATATATATATATATATATATACGACGTTAAAATCTAAGATTGTGTTCTTTGATGTATGAAACGGATTTTTAGGCGGTCGCCCACCCTTCATACCACTTTTAAAATTTCGAAGCCATCTAAATTGCTCATTTTTTCTTTGAAAATTTGCTGAAAGAACCAACGAATCTCAAATAATACGAGTAACATGAGAATTCCCTCATTGTGAAGTCGTATTGATACAACTGTGTTTATTGAACAGCTTAAATATTTGAAAAACATTATGGAAAACAGCCTTTCTGATCTGAATAAATATTATGTTTCGTTTTTCCTCCAACTTTCTCTCCAGGAACTGAGGCTTTGCCGAATTTCTTTATTTGGACAGTTTAAATTAGTAGAAAACTTTACAAAAGAGTCACCTTTTACGGCTTTTACTTTCATGGAAACGTCGGAGGAAAATAAAAAACGCTGCGATTTATTACATTAAGATTTATTATTTCTGTATGAGATAATAAATTCTAGACAAATCGCTGGTATACTAGGAGCCTACATAAACCTATCATCGAGAGGGTACAAAGTAGTTTTTAAAACTAAAAATAGTCTTAAACCATTACTAGGATCCGTTAAGGACAAAATCAATGTTCAGGATAAAAGTAGGGTTTATAAACTAAAATTTTCTTGTGGCTACGAATATTGCGGTCAAACTGGTAGGTTTGTTGAATTTCTTCATTTTTGTCCCAAGGGAGGAATGTTGAATGTACTTAAAAAAAATTTTCAAAAGTGTCAGATCTGGTAGATGTTTAAATGAGGATATCATTATATATATCACCTCCGATGAGTCCATTTCTATAAAGTTTGGAATTATCCCTTCACAGTTGGAACCACATTTAATTATTTTCCCCCCTTTCACTTCATCTGATTAGCTATAATCTCCCTTCACTTTGTTTGCACCTAATTGGTTGTACCTCCTGTCCCTTTCCTTTCGCTTGACCAATGGGATTCAATCTCCCTTCACCTGTGACTATAAAAGCTGTGTCCTTTCTAATGTTTGTTCAGTTATTGTTTGTTACTGATGATGGCCTAACCGTCGAAATCGATTTAACATTGTAACTTTATTTTTTGTGGAAATAGACAACGTTTTTCACTAACTTCCGTTTTGAAATGGGTTTCCACAACTTCGACGCGAGGGATTTAGTTCATAACTGTGCAGTGCGCTTGTTGAGGGGAGATTATCATACCCCGATTCCGAGAGGTCATCACATTTTTGTTTTTTCTCTCATTTTAACTCTCACCAAAATTACATAAAATCCATCCATAGGAACGGGCGCATACCCGAAGCTCTCCATCGACGAGTTTTTACACGTGAAGCTCCCCGCTTACCTTCTCCTCATGTACTCGAAGCTCCCCGCCTCCTTTCTCTTCGCTTCCCGTCACCTATATACGAAAGTCACCTAATCCAGTAACCTAGACTTTTGGCATTACAAATGTCTAAATGAGAAATATTCATGAATAGGTAATAATAATAATAATTTGATGAAACATAAAATAACCTGCACGGTAGATCTGGGTAGATTATAAGGGAGCTTAGTGAACAAAACGGCATGCACGAATAATTATAGTACATATATTAAAACAAAGTTAATTTAATTAACGAAGTTAATTTATCACAGAATAATATCGTTAGCGTCGTCTCTAAGTGAAATTACTTGAAAATGAACATCGAAAAGGTCAGTCGTCAAACACCAAATCTAGACTGGTATTTACATGAAAGAATTTATATAAATTTGCATGAATAATTATAGTGCGTATATTAAAACTAAGTTAATGTAACTAACGAAGTAACTCATCACATAATAGTAAAGTGAGCGTCGTCTCTAAGTGAAATTACGTGAAAATAAACATCGAAGTGGTCAGTCGTCAAACATCACATTTTGGCTGGTATTTACACGAAACAATTCGTAAAAATTTGGTGAGGGTGATGGTGTGCGAATCGTACTTCTCAATCAGTTTTTCCAACCAAGCGTTCTTATTAATTGACCTACTTCGCCTATAAACTCCCATCCTCGGTATACATCTTGATGTAAAGTTATTGAACTAACCTTTGAGATGTCTTCCACAGCCTTCCGTTTCACACTATTTTGGAGCACTCTTTTTGCAACGTCTATTTCTACAGCTGGGGGATGGTCGTGGTCGTGACTGCCAACCACATCCACAATCTGCCTTCCCATTGTCTTTACTGCGCACTTACACTTTCTCAGACTACACCCATCTACTCATTTCATTTGCCAACGGTTTTTGGAAATAAAATTTAAAACTATCCACCAATAGCACTTCACGATCGCGACGAGTACCGGATGATACAAACGAGGATACGTTCATGTTGTTCGATGATCACTGAGGGCCGGTCCGTTCAAATCACTGATAAGGCTCGAAACGCCTCGAGAGTGGAAGGGGGAGCATCACGTACACCCATTCTCTCGGCACGGGACGCTTCGCGTATGCCTGCTAGAACTTGCCGGGGAGCATCGAGTACAGCGCAAATGACTTTCACTTTTGACGGATAGCTTCGCGTACTCACCCATAGGAACGTCCCTGTAATGCATGCATTATACTTACCAATTAGTCACCTAGAAGAATAGCAGACGAATCAAGGAAGGAAAAGCTTGGGTTATAAGTGCATCCAAACATTACGATATATACCCACCTACTAGTGATTGACCAACTTTTAGTGAGAAGGAAAAATTCTAAATCCAGGTTTGGAGGATCGAGAAACTGTCAAAATGTCACATGTAATCTGAATACTTGATGGGAATGCAGTGTTAAGCCTCGTGCCAGATGTTCCTGTTCACGTCTCATGTCAGAATATTCCTCCCCCTTCCACACAACACACCTACGCTAAGACCTCCATGATGACTTCAGAACGCAACCCAGTCCATAATCATTACGTGTGTTAGGAGACGTCTCTTCTGTCTCCCCTAATGTTCCTTTGACGTACTGCACGTCAAAAGACGTATTTCGGGCTACGTTCCACCCTCCCCCTCTCACTTGTATCTCTCGCCTCATCTTTCCTAAAGCTCTTCGTGGAAAAAAAAACGGCTTTCTCCCTCCCATTATATTTAGGGGGTTCGTGAAAACTTACCCATTACGGCCGTACCGCCCATTACGGGTAATTAAGGTCTTACGGGGACTTTAATTATTACCTTTACTGAGACGTAAAGGGCTTAGAAGAGAAAGTACAACTCGGGTTTTAGGCCTGTGAGAAGGAAGTAGGCAGGTTGGAAACGTCTCCCAAGTTGGATGGGCAGTATAACTTCCTCGCATATTGTAACATGAACTTATATAATTAGTTGAAGAATTGAAATGTTCATAAAACTAAATTTTCGTATTTCCAAATAGTTTTATAAGATTTATTATTATCATTACTTATTTTATTTATTTATTTATTTATTTTTTTGCTTTTTTTTTGCTGTTCCCTTGGGATTGTAATTGAAAGGAATTGCAAGCAATTTTCAAATTTTCCCTGAACTATGGGCTGTAGGCAGTGTTGGGCATAATCTTATCGTCGAATACGAATACGATTGTAATCGCGATAGTTATTTGTTGATTCGGAGACAACTGCGATTATATTCGTATTTGTGTAATCGTATTCGTCTGTCGGCGATTACACGAATGAAACCCATAAAAATGCGTCACGGTCATAAATTTCGATAGGGCGTTCCTCCTAAAATATGCGAAGCCTTGCACATATTACCTAGCTCCAGAGGGACGTCCTTAAAGCGAGTTCAACGATTGGAGCCCAGCCTATTTGTCTCAAATCTATTTCAATAGGACGTCCCTCTGAAGTTAGGTAATATTAGCAAGGCTTCACATATAATAGTAGAGACGACCTATTTAAATTGATGATCCTGACGCATTTTTATGGGTTGTATTCGCGTAATCACCGACAGACGATTACGATTACACGAATACGAATATAATCGCAGTTGACTCAGAATCAACGAATAACTATCGCGATTACAATCGTATTCGTATTCGACGATAAGATTATGCCCAACACTGGCTGTAGGCCTCAATGGTATGGGGACTGTATCCCATCGCATCTATACATTCCACACCGAGCGAGCGAGAAAACCCACCCCAAGCAACACCCCTTCACGTTTCAAATCACCCTTAGTGATCTACAGTTTCCGCTCATTCTACATGTCCAATTCAACAGTTAAGACCATCACATCTATACAGCCATACCTAGCGAGCGAAGAGAGCTGGAAAACTAGGCCAGTCACTTATATGAGAAATGATACTTGCTACCTACTACAGTTGATATCGATTGCCTAAAAGTACCTGTTTAATACATGTAACACTTCTGCAAAATGAACATTTTCATTTGAGTTGTTAGTCAAAGATGTGATAACAACTTTTGTAGTAAGACCACAATACTAGTTACAGATTAAGACCATAATTATTGTCATTGTTCAAAACTTGAAGAATGTGTAGATTACCTAATGAATCTTCCGGATATTAATCAGGTATTTGTTTATATATTGCATCCGAGTCTGCAAGGCAGCGGAAGCTTTGTTTTCACTCTCGAAGTGAAGAAAATTTGTGTGCTCCAAAATCACAATTTCCACTCGCATTTTGCATTTCATGGCCTCCTGAACAAATTTTGTTTACTGTCTGTCTGTCCGTCCGTCCGTCTTTCTGTCCACATTTCCTTGCCACAGCCATAAGTTCCTTAATTTCGATTTGATTTTAATGAAATTTCCTAAAATAGTCTGGGTTTAGCCCTAGATGGTCCCCTATCAGTTTCATCAAGATTGAATCAGCGGTGCGCTCTGGGCATGCGCGAACGTTATTTTCTTGTTACACTGTCTGTCTTGTTCGGTTGTCTTTTTTTGTTGTTTTCTTGTTTAGTTGTCCGTCAATGTTGAAGAGATCTTGGTCAGATTTTCAGAGGTGATGCGGGGAAGGTCCCTTGAGGCCCCTTACAACATTTATCATTATTGAATTAGCGGTACGCTGTGCGCACGCGCAATCGTTTTTCTTTCTATATTTCCTTGCAACAGCCGTAACGTCGACAATTTCGATCAGATTTCAAATGAAATTTTATGGAACAGTGTGGATTCCGCCCTAGATGGTCCCGTACCAGTTTCATTAGGGTTGTTTCGCATGAAAGAGTCCGGGAAGTGTGTCGAGAAGTGACACTTGATATGCTTCAGCAGGTATGGGAACAATTAGAATATCGGCTAGATGTGTATCGTGCAGAAGAGGGGGGACATATTGAACATTTATAAATAATACATTATCGTATCACAAACATTTTAAGATGTCAACCATTCCTGTACCTACAGTTAAATGGAAAATACAGATTTTTGAAATGTGATGAAACTTAATGAGACAAAGAATAGGTTTTCCGGAATATACCTATTCGAATTTGTTTTCACGATTACGAATTCGGATCCAATAAATTGAAAAAGCATTTCGAGCAAAAGCGTGTTAAGATTCGCTGTACCATAAGACATATGCATGTCACAACGTATCAGCGTGTAACTTTTTAGGATGTCTTATTCCTCGGCCCCTATTGTGTGTGTCAAGCCATATAAAAACTCGATTCGCCTTTCTGCTGGGTCAAATGTTGTCAAATGAACACCCTCCTCAAATATTTAAGAAAGGGAGGATACGGATTTGAATAGAGAGATTTTCTCGTAGTGGGAAACAAAAACGAGGGAAAACACGAAGTATAAAAGAGAGTCAACAATCTCCCCTTATAATTTTCACATTTCCCAGGCAAAATGCAACGAATTAATTCCCTCTGGGATGAAGAGGGTAAACGCTTGCTGGATATTCCGACGAGGGCGCTAGATATTCAAATGTGGGGCATACGCGTGTTGGTGTTGTAATGTGCTGGGGGTGAGACGGTGGTGAGAGAAAGGGGTTGGGGGGTGAAAGGGGTGTGTGTGAAAGGGGTGGAGGTTGTTATTTAAGAGGGAGATGGGCTTAAAGAGGGGAGCGGTGAGGCGTGGGGGGCCTCGGGGCAGATGGTTTGATGCTGATAAGAGGAAAACAGCGGAGGACTAACAACGCTTGTCCCCGTATAACCTGCAAAGAAAGAGCCGGGGGATTCCGTGAAGCTTTTTGGTACAGATCTTCCGCCGGACTTTATCGTTTAAATATATACATATATATATATATATATTTTTGAGGGTTGGAGTACAAAAAGTAAAAAGAAGAAAAAAAAAGTATCCCGCATATGTAGGAAAAAGAGGGAATATTGGGTGGGTTTAAAAGTACATTGTTGGGCTTTAAATGACGCCTTAATGAGTTGATTGACTCTGAACAGATTACTATCTGCGTTTCAGTCACATTTCACTCCCCAGTAATTAACATGCTGATTGAATCAAATGTGACCTATTATATCGATACATGATTGAATTAAACTTGACCCTCATTCAATAAATCACTTATCTGCTTAACACACCCGATGAGGTGTTAAGTTCTGATCAAAAAATTTAAAGAAAACTTTTTTCTCTTTTTTAAAAGTATTATGTATTCAGAACCCCCCCCCCCCCCCCCCCCACGCAATGCGTTACATTCAGCCTGCCCACGCTGCGATACAGATATGAAATGGGCATGGAAATTTCAGTTCCAAACTGAGGTTTTTTTTCAGAGAGAGTGTTTATAAGAGAATGCAGGCTGTACGACGAGGCGCAGATGCGAATGTTCAGAAAAAACATCTACGAACAATTGAAGTGAATTGATTGCACAATTTCTCGGGAAGGGAACCTACGGAGTGTTCCTTAGCAACGGAGTGGTTTTACGTGGGAAGTTTCCTGAAGAATGTGTTTTGCGTCACATGAATAGCATGACGGGAAATTTGGCTAAACCAAAATTTAATTGAATCACCACGATCGGGAAGTTTAATTTTAGGTAGGATCAACTAAACTACGCGCTCAAGAGTCACACGGCGAATGATGAAGGCATCACAAGCATAAGGCGGAACAGACATTTGCTCGCGGTAGGAGCGGCAGCTGTGATGTAGAACAGCACTCGAGGTTCCCCACATCACTTGCGTTCACCGGTGAGCTGAGCCGAGTCCGGTATGCAAGGGATCAGGGTAAATTTGGTGTTCTAATCAAGTTGTCTGTTCCAACTAATGAAGGCAGCGGAACCCACGCTGAAATCCTTTCCGCCGGTCCCGCGCCTCCTTCGCGGGGAAATGCGCTTTCCGATGCGGCACTAACCCGTTTGATCAAGATTGTCTATTAATTTCCCAATCAGGAGGTATATTGACGTTGCGTTTAAGTGGGTACATAATCCTAATGACTCGATTGATTGATCGCAGGGATTTCGATCCTTGCGACCCATCGCCCGTTGTTGACGTTTCATCGCTTCGAAATACGAACCGCGTAGTTCACGGTAGGATATTTCCAATACATACCGATTGAAGCAACAGAACCTTATTTAAATTGTTATTTTTTTTAAATTGGCTTGTAGATTTTGCCACAATTTTGATTTTCTATAATTGAAGACTTTTATTTTTTGATTTTCGTCATATTGCTTCAAATAATCACACTGAATCACAAATATAATATAATATAATTTCACATCAATCTGAACGTTCAGTCATGCAGCAGGATCATAAATAGCGAATTTTTGTAGATAAAACTAGCTCACTACTCTTTTTGGTTCATAATTTCCAATAATAAGCCTTTGTAACCGTATATTGAAAAAAAAAAAAATATTTTCTGTCAAACTTAGTCACTTTACGTTTCAAGGCGTAGATTCCAAAACTGCAACGTCCGTCCTGCCTTTTGATGAAGCAGTCCGCTCTTTCGCACATGGACTCCACGATATGATTGTAATCGCGATAATATTCGTTGATTCTGAGTCATCTCCGATTATATTCGTATTTGTGTAATCGTATTCGTGTAATCGTATTCGTCTGTCGGCGATAACATGAATGCAACCCATAAAAAGGCGTCACGGTCATGAATTTCAACAGGGCGTCCCTCCAATAGTATGCGAAGCCTTGCTTATATTACCTAGCTTCAGAAGGACGTCCTATTGTAATGGATTTGAGACAAATAGGCTGGGCTTCAATCGGTGAATTCTCTATAGGGACGTCCCTTTTTACGATAATAATATTATCGTAAACCCTTGAAAGAGATCAATTGTTTGAAGACGCAAAAATCGGATTGTTTACCAAATGTGCAATTTTTTTACTTCAGACTTGACTATTCTATTGAGCTGGGATCTGTCGTAAATTCTTTTTCTGGATTTTTATTTATTGAAATGTGAGAATTTGTCTCAATCGACAGGTATTTTACGACTCAGCCATCACAAAACCTACACTAAGTTTTTTTTTTACAGTGATACCTTAATTTTTCACAGCAGTGTAGTTGTTTCAATACAATAGAAACTACTGGGAACTCTCTACTACCCAGTTCAGTTGCTATAAAATTCCTATAATTTCTGGAAGCCTAAAGATAGTATTTAACGTTGAATATTTCATATGTTTAAGCAGAAAATTTCAGCTGCACCTGAATAAATTGAATTGGCTTGTTAGATGTTTGGAAATTTGTGTGAGCATTCAGTGTCTCTATAAACAGGTCAAATTGCGTGATGTTATATTCATGTACGCTAGAATTTGAAACCGCAGGTGTGAGCGGGTGATGTGATGCATCTAATGAATATTCACCGCTTTCCAACGCCAACTCGCGTGCAGTTTAGAAAATTCAAAACAAGACCGGGAAAGCTGTTGTTACACAGGATTATAACTTTTCTCTCTCGACATCGGCCTTGCATCCTGCTCCCGAGCTTTAAGTCTGCCTGACTCGTGTTGACATTAAGTTGTTTAAACGCCCCCTCCACCTCCGCCCTCTTCTTCGCTAATAATCTGCACCAATAAGCCCCCGTTCAGTTTTTGACTAATCGGCTTTGACCGACCCCTCTCGGACTCCGGAGTTTTCGTGAGACGGAATTTGGAAAACCAGCTCTGAACAACAAACGTCCCAGGAGATGTTGAGCGCGGGAAAATTCCGAATAAGGCAAATAGATTTTGTTCCTTTACGATGCGTTTTCTCCTGAACATTTCTGTCTTTCTCAATATGTGTAGGTCGAGCACACACTAATTATTGTTCTAAGAAGTGGTTGTCATGGTTGCTACAACGAATCCAAGCTACAATATTTTAGGGCCGAATTCATAGACAAAGCCAGAGTGTGTGTGTTTACTCGCACTCACGTAAATGGAGGGTCTCCCTTCACTCACCAGTTCGAACTCATAGTTGAGTGTGGTGTTTCACTCAACAGTTAGGGGCACACTCAGATTACACGAGTTTGACATTGCACTCAGGGGACACTCAACGCTTTTTCAACTTAAGTTGGCAGCTCTGACAGTATCGTCGCGAATGATTTAGTTCATATCTGACAGTATGCTGTAGGGGAAGTTTCCCTAGTTTAAGGGAAAAGGGATGGGAAAATTCCCTCTCACATTCTGCACTTATCAATAACAGTTCTGAAAGGTTAATCTTTTCTTTGTGTTTCTGTTTTTTATTATATTATCCTTGTTCGTTGGGGAGACAGGACATAAGCCTTATCAGACAAAGACGAAAGTTATTGGTCATCCCGCCAGGATCGGGGCACCCACAAGTTGAATCGAATCTTTGTTGCTTGTTTGTTGAAGGCTGATAGTTTGTGTTTATTATGTATTGAGTTGTAGGTAGTTTATGTAGTATTGAATTGTATAATTATGTATAGAGTTGTGACGGGAAAGAAGTGAGAAAATGAGAAAACAATGATTCGTCAGTCAGTTTTGAAGAACAGATATGTAGTTGGAAATAAGAGGAGTTATAAGTATAATGAGACTGTTGGACAAAAAGAAGACATGAGGTTTCGGGAAAGCTTTAATCTATCACATTTTCTCGGAATTCTCATTGTACATCCTGATGAATGGAAGGTATCACCAACTCATTCCACAAACCAAGATGAATTGGAAAACCCTGCACTATAAACTTGGTATGTAGGGATCTCATAAAATCGAAGAGCGACCAGCACTTTCAGCTGTGGTGGTTATAAATCCTTTCCATTTATTTTAGGCTCTTTCAGGTTCGTAGTTATCCATGACTGTCACTTTCCCGAATAGGAATAGCTTGAGAAATATTTCGTTGTTGATTGTATAACATTAAAATGGGATCTGTTGGTCACACCAAGCATGTACTTAACTACCGTTTAGGAACAGCCTACCTATTCTTATGTTTATGTACTCTTATGTAGTTTTTTAATAAACTCCGAACTAAATAAACGATGTATGCTCTACTATATTACCAGTACCTATACCTACGTGAAAATTATAATAAAAGTTATCAGTGGACGCACTTAAGTGACCTCTTGCCGTCACTCAGGATATTACACCGTTGAGCTGAGGATGAAACTCACCTCAGCGCCATTTTTTTTATGAACCCCGTTGAGAATGCATTTGGGTTGCACACTCAGTGCACCCCCTGGGTCGCCCTCAAATCACGTCTATGAATTGCACAGAGTGCATGAATTCCCTTATCGATACACTTAGGGGCCCACTCAGACTCAATTCCTGTCTATGAATTCCGCCCTTAGTCCCACTCCTCTTATCTATCGATATCGATGGATAATTCACTCGGCGAGTTATAGGTATGTACTTTTTTTTTAAATAATCGATCAATATCAGGAATGAATCGTTAGGGAATAAATCATAATAACACCTTATTCTTTAAAATGATTGGATGGTAGCTTTAGTAGCCATGTAAGTCGTTTCACGAACCACAGACAATGTTCGAATGAACATCCACTAATTACCTATATAACTTCACAGATGGCATACCATGAAAAGTTTCAGTCATGTAGCATGATCGTATGAGCGAATTTTCATAAATTATTGTATTATATCGTGTAATAGTGTTTTGAACTTTGAGCACTTTGAGTGCGAAGAAACAAATACTTACCAATTATTTGACAACAAAACTCGTTCTGAATAATATTCAGCGGTTCAAAGAAGATTTCTAAGTTTTAGATTTTTTTAGGAAGTTTTTATCCAAGTGCCAAGGACATGGCACAGAAGCTTCCTCATGGCTTCAACGTGACTTCAACAAGAAAATAACATTCACGCATGCGCTAAGCGCACCGCTGATTCAATCATGATGAAGCTCCACCATCCACCATCTAGGGCTGAACATACACTAATCCTGAAAACGTCATTAAAATCAATACGAAATTGTGGAAGTTATGGCTGTGGCAAGGAAAGGTGGACAGACAGACGGAAGGACAGACAGACGGACGGACAGACAGACACAAAACCAAATTTGTTCAGGAGGCCATGAAACGCAAAATGCGAGTGGAAATTTTGATTTGGAACACAAAAGTTTTTTCCATTTCGAAAGTGAAAACAAAGCTTCAGCTGCCTTGCAGACTCGGAAGCAATCATTTAAATAGACAACTGTTATGTGTCGTGGTAATTGAAATAATTATATAAGACTTCAATGAGAGAGAGGAATTGTATTTAATATAAGAATAAGACTGAACACATGGCATGAAACACTATAAGACGACATATTGGAATAGAGAAGTAGTGGCTTACTAGATAGGTAGATAAATACAGGATTACTTGATTATTAGTTGGACTTAATTAATATAGATTCAATATAATTCAATAATTTTAGTATATATTATGTATAATAATTTTATAATAATAATTTAATTTTATATAATAATTTTATAATAATAATTTAATTTTATATAATAATTTTATAATAATAAAATTATTATTTATATTTAACAACAACCAATTTTCCAGATGTTCACACCAGTGTGTAAAACTACTTTGCCCCATTCCATTAGTTCATCAACCGATGAATCGATCAACCTAGTAATCGAGGCTCAGTAATTTAAATAGAGCATCCAGCAAACTTGATTTCGCTTTAATTATTTCCACTGGAGAGTTCTGTTATGGTAGGAGGTTGTGATCGTTATAGGTACAGCGTGATTATCCCATGATTAGCAAGGTGATATACGAGCTTAAACGAAGTCGTATCCACTCGTCTATTACAACGAAATACCTGCTGATCACGAATTAGTGGTCTGCCCGAGTTCCCCGAATCTTCCTCATTACGAGGGATTTCACTATTTTGGGCTCGGACATGGAGAGACGCCAAGCTACGTTACATTATTGAGTGTTGCAGGCGATTCGACAAATCCTAACACGTGTGGTCGAGTGGTCGTCACCTGAGGTGACTCGCCTTTGGTTTTTTTTTTTTCAGCTTCGGAGGGATTACGGGTGAGTTATGTTCCACGCGGACGGATTTGAACTGTCCACCGCCCACCCACATGGTTCTCACGATTGTCCTTCCTGGTAGCCCAAAAGCTGCCCCAGATCGATGCAACCTCAGCACAAATCGGTTCTGTCATAATTAATAAAGGGTGAACCAAAGGATAGGATGGGGCCGTAAAGATCGGCTTTCGCCAACCAGTAGATGGAGTTCAAGCAGCTTAAACTACGCTTTCAGCATCTTTTAGCCAATTTTCGTAGAAAACGAGGCATTTGCAATGGCTTCAAAAATGTATATATGAAATGAAAAACACTTTATTGACAAGGCAACGTCCTATTCAATGCATGGAACCATGCTGATTTTACAAAACCATAATAAATAGCAGGTACTTCATTACTACGAGCACGAGTAGGGTAAAGGGGCCAGTCTTGGACACCCCCCCCCCCCCCCCTAGTGATGGACATTTCAGTTTCAATGTTGAATAATAAGATTCAGGGGCTCTATACAGCTTTGATGTTTGGAGTACAGCTTACAGCGTTATCTAGTAGTAGTTGGTAGAAATACATACTTTGGAGGGCGCCAATAGGGCTCCCTAGGATCATCTGTCATTAGGGGTCACCTGGTAGATGCCTTCAGTGCAGTGTTGATACCCGGATGTGATAGCCAAGGTAAGCTTTGTTTTCAACAGTTTTTCGTATTTTTATGATGATCTGTCTTGTTCTAGCAGTCTATTTTTACACGTATCAGGACCTGCTGATTTCATTTTTAGCGTTAATTTTATTTACTCTCAGAACTTGTTTTAATGTATTTTCATAAGAGGTTCATGACTGGTCCTTTTTTTCGGCTGTTTGACCTGTTATGTACACGGTGTAGACACGGTGTTATGTACTGGTCCAGACACGTTTTTTCAAACTTAACCCTAGTCTTGCTGTAGAAACCGAGTAAAGTCGATTGGTTCAAGTTTCAGATTGATTCGAGTATCTGGGCCAGTCATGGACAGGGGGTGTTCATAACTGGTCAAAAGAAGTGTCCATAACTGGACTTTTACCAAAAAATGCAGCAAAAAAAAAATAAAATAAAATAAAATAAAATAAAATAAAATAAATAAATAAATAAAAAACTTGCAGAAGAAGAAGCTAAACAGAAAAAACGTGAAGAAAGGACACAAAAAAAAAGAAAAAAAAGAGGAGCAAATGAAATTGAAGAAAGAAGAATCCCAGAGGAAGAATAGACAGAAAATGGAAGAAAAAAAGAAGAAGGAAACCATTCAAGTAGGTACCTCAGCAAAAGAGGGCAATGAGGAATACTGCAGCCAAAAAGAAAAGGAAAACATCAAGACTGGATGAATCCTCAAGCAGTGATGAAGAATGGCATGGATCCCGCAGCTCGTCTCAGACAGCAGTGAAATTGATTGTATAAACTTTGATCTTGAACAGAAAAGTGAAACGTCAGCTAAGGGACACACCACTGCTCCAGCTCCAGACACCTTCGGACCCAGTGAAGGATGTCTGGATGATGAGGAACGTGCAATATACCACGACATTCTTGGTTGTGATAAATCTGTGATACAACCAGAAGAACACTGTGTGGAAACCAGCAGTATAAATAAACTTTCGCCAATGAAGACTGTCGACGTAATTGTTACTCAATCTAGTCATTTGTCTCCAACCAATGATAGCATTGTAGAAAGAGGTACAAAAGAACTTCAGCCAGACATGAATGAAGACTGTGATACCGTAGAAGAAACGTCGCAAACACTGCCATTCAAAGAGGGTGATTATATTATATTTAGCCGAAAAGGTACTACACAAAAGGCTATGAAAATGGCTTGCCACGTAAAAAAGATACAATACTAGTGATGCAATGATGATACAATACTAGTGATGCCATTGAATCCATGCAGCAGAATGCGGACACTACAGTCCGTATAGACTGTATTTGTCAAAAATGCAACGCACATGACAATCATGAAACAATCCTTCTGTGACCTGCTCCCAAAACCTACTATTTGTAGGGATGACAAGTTGCAATTCCCCATATCACTAAATGTTGACTGGTGAGTGCCAAAAGCAAACATGCTAGCTTCGGGAAACACCAGAATAAGTGGACTTGATTGTTTTGAGTCGTAATATACCTGGTTACTGTATCGTTTAATGTTACTTTTCAATTTTTACCTATACATAATTCTGTCAATTTGTTCGTCAATACATTTTAAAGTTCCTGTTTTCAAACTGTCCATATCTGGTTCCTTGAGTGTCCATTACTATGAAACCCGTTTTTTCAAGTGTTCATAATTGGTCCAAAAATGTTGAGCTCGAAAATAAATTACCATAAATTTATTTTTCATTCAATTTGAAATTTTTGATCTCTGATGGTTAGAGGAGATGTGGGAGAGCATGGAAGAAAGAGATTAAAAATGACAGAATTAAGGTGCGACGCAAAAGTCCCAAATAAGATCTAATTTTTCTTAACACTGTCCATCACTGGCCTCTTTACCCTATGGTCACCTTCTTTAGTAAGAAATGAAAGATGCACCCGACTTGCAAACAATTAAACGGCGATTAGGCTAGAAATTAACAATGATTTACTACCTTATATTTGAAAGAGTAAATAAATAAAATTAGAAAAAATATAACTTGTCTTGTAACTTTAAACCTACGTTTATACAGGTGTGATAGAAAAAATGAGCTAATTATTTCAGTTTCCCCTCTACTTCTGCCCGATAATAAATTGTTTTTCATATGCTTCCTACTCAACCTTCTGAAACCAAAAAACTTAAGCCGTTGATGAGATCATTCTGGGCAAAACCAGAAAACATGACATAGAGTTTCTTCTTTTCCTATGTTACACAAAACACACTCTTTTCCCTGATCAATATCATAGTTTTCCCGCTAATCCATCCTCTTATAGTTCTTGGCCAATCTAAGCTGCACAAAAATCCGCTTATCCAACACAGGCGCATCTGAGTTTAGGTAACCCTTTGGATCGTTGTAGGTAAATTTAATTATTTGTACAATGTGTTATAAGGAAGAGTGGTACATTCCCCCTAAATCCTCATAAAATGAAACTTTTGCAATGGCTTCAAAAATGTATATACATTTACATGTGTTTATGAAAACATTTTGTGTAGGTGTTAGTCTACCTAACTGTATAGGTGCACTGAAGTGTATAGGTGCATAATCTCTTAGAGGAAATTTTACAAAGAAACAGAGAAAAGAAAAAATCTGATATTTCGATCGAAAAATCTTAATCTGAGGATTAGAGAGATGATTCACGATGTCGTGGATTCTTGCATATTTATCACCGTTTCTATAGTTACTTCATGTATGATTCATTTAAGAAGCAATCGAACGCATATTTGGTCGTCGATATTGAGGCCAGGGGGACGATTAGCCCCTAGAACCCATCTTAGCGCTCTTTCAGACTGTTAAAGCTGTCTATCGTCTCAATGCTTGAAATGTAGAGAGTTTACCTGTAGTACTAGGTGTGTGTGTGAGTGTGTGTCCAAACTGGTGGCTCTCTTTGCCTTGTCAACCACTTCATGTATGGAACTTTCTTAGTTGGTTAGAAGGTTCCATTATGGGGTGAAGCTGAAGTAAACCGAAATTGCCCTTGGAACGATTGGTAGTGGTGCCTGAGATATTATGAAGTATCAAACAGGAAGTGGCCTTGGTAGGTAATCCGATTACGCCCTACATCCGAGCCCACCCTAGTTTGTTCGATAATTACCCGAGAAGAAACCGGAAACAGGATATCTCTGAAGGTGGGTCGCCTCAAGATAAAAGCCGCGCACGAGACTGCTTAGGCGAACATGATGCGTTGTTACCAACTCGTCTCTTCCATAGCGCCACCTTGTACCATCAACGGATCTCTTGTAGAACAGTTTAGAGGATGAGGCGAGGGGGTTTGGATTACAAAGCAGGTTTAATTAATATGTTGCTCAGGTAGGGCGAGGAAAGGTGGTTCCTTCGCGGGATCGCGTTTGCCTTGGGAGTCTTCCTTGAAAATGTCCTTATCCCGCCTACAGGGGGAGGAAAGGAAGGGAGCGTTGACACAAGACACGAACACGATTCGAGCCTGGTTCAGGTGAAGTGGTCGATGACATTTTCACTGAGATGATTTTAATTTCCTTCTCCTTCCATCTTATTTATTTATTCATTATGATTACGGGGCGAGTCCAACTACAAAATGTAGTAGGTATATAAATCCAGTTATTTAACAATATATAGAAGGAGCAACATTAAACAAAATATGAATTGATTAAGAAATAACAGCAAAAAAGTCACAGCTCGATATCAATTAATGTAAACAAAAGTTCCTAGAAACTGGAAGGTTCCTCGAGATCTTCTTAAAGGAGGGCAAAGATTGGTGAAATATATCGGCGGAAGGTGCATTTTGGAGGACCATATTTAATTCTCTAGATAAGCGTGTTAATGGGCGATTCCGGGAGTAATTTGTAGCCGCAAATGGTATATGGAGAAGAGTTTGGTTGCGGCTATTGAACTGATGTACCAGTATGTTGATTTTCTGGGGAAGGACCGGGCAGTCTATAGCACCGTTAAGCGGCTTGTGAATGAGGCTCATGTCACTGGTGAATCTACGGGACTGAAGGGTAGCAAGGCCGGTATGGCTTTCCATTTCTTGATAAACAATCTGATCAGAACTGCCCCAATTTAAAACCAGTCTAAGACAGACCCTTTCGATCTGCTCCCGATAAACCGCGTAGTTTGGGCTCCATATAACCGATCCATACTCCTTTTCCTTGGTCGATTACAAAGGTCCGTCATTGGAAATAATAAACCGAAATTAATGATTCTGCAACCTATTTACATTATTTGGTTTAGTTTCTTGACCAATAGGTGATGATTAGCGCCGTTTTAGGATCTTGAGAGTCGGTCAGGATAATAAAATTCAGGTCTTCAAAGCCAACATTTCGACGTATTTATACGTATTTTTTACTTTTACTTGATTATTCATACGTATATATATATATATATATATATATATATATGTATTTATGTGTATTTATAATGCAAACAACAGCTTTTCAATTAATAGACCTTTGGAATCTCATCGTTGTCGCCCTGATGATGATGTATAAATACATCGAAACGTTGGCTTTGAAGACCTGTATTTTATTATCCTGACCGACTCTCAAGATCCTATAACTGTGCTATTTACATTATACTATGCGGTAAACAGAGGGTAGCAGATGGTCGCACCTAATTATGATTGTATTGCATTCTCCACTATCAAAACTAAAGCGCGAGATCAAATTCATAGCCCAGCGTGGACAAAGGTTTTGGAACCTTTGTTGTGTACATTTTTGTTGAAAAAAGTTGTTAAGAAAAAAGTGGTTCAGATGTATTCTGATGCCCTTAATACTTGGTATATTCTAGATCAGCGTGAAATTTCCTATTAGAACAGCTATTTGAATGTATTTTTAAATTTATTCGGGTGAAAATACGGTTTAATGAAGTTTAAC
Organism: Adelphocoris suturalis; assembly: GCA_030762985.1. NCBI lineage: Eukaryota > Metazoa > Arthropoda > Insecta > Hemiptera > Miridae > Adelphocoris > Adelphocoris suturalis. The sequence goes on from CM061044.1 coordinate 69,186,084, forward strand.
TCAATATGATACACTTAGTTACGCACCTATAGAGCTGGAAAGGGTCCCATTCGACGCAAATTTAATATTCTTCAAGTTTATAGTTGGGCAAATTTTTTTCGAGCAATATCTTAGGGCTTTAGATGGCAAAATATGTTTAAAAACGGGTGTTTAAGCATTTTTTTGCAAAACGAAAAGTAAGACTCAAATTATTAGGTATAGGAACATGGGGTATATTTGGAATCAGCGCGAAATTCCCTACAAGAATACATAAAAAAACAGATGTTTGTTCAAATTTTCCTACTTCTGGACCACTGTGCGTCGGGCCAATCGTGAGCACCCAGAGACACACCTTACACATGTTGGGGAGTATGTTGCGAATTTGCATAGTTTTCTTAGTCCCGATGGGTTGTTGGACGCATGAGATCTCGTTCAGTGTTGGGCATAATCTTATCGTCGAATACGAATACAATTGTAATCGCGATAATTATTCGTTGATTCTGAGTCAACTGCGATTATATTCGTATTTGTGTAATCGTATTCGTGTAATCGTATTCGTCTGTCGGCGATTACACGAATACAACCCATAAAAATACGTCACGGTCATCAATTTCAATAGGACGTCCCTCCTATAATATGCGAAGCCTTGCTAATATTACCTAGCTTCAGAGGGACGTCCTTAAAGCGAATTCAACGATTGAAGCCCAGCTTATTTGACTAAAATCTATTTCAATAGGATGCCCCTCTGAAGCCAGGTAGCATTAGCAAGGCTTCGTATATTATAGGAGGGACGCCCTATTGAAATTGATGACCATGACGAATTTCATGGGTTGTATTCGTGTAATCGCCGACAGACAAATACGATTAGACGAATACGAATATAATCGCAGTTGAATCAGAATCAACGAATAATTATGGCGATTACAATCGTATTCGTATTTGACCATAAGATTACGCCCAACACTGATCTCATTCCATACCTTGTCGATAGATGGGAACATCGGTGACGTTGGCATCACCATCTACCATACTGAACTAAACTAATGAGAATCTTCCTGAAGCTCTTGAACTGCGAAACCAGTTCAGAAATGAAACTCCTAATCCCTTCATTGGATTATATTGAGGTTTTACTCGGACTTCGATTTTCATGCCGAAATACCCTCGGTCCGGTGGGAAACAGGCGTTCGGTTTAATTAAAAATTTATAAAGACGAGCGGGGACGTGTTACCCGAGAGGGAAGAGGAGAAAAAAGAGGAAACTGGAGGCTAGAATGGTGTGAAGGGGGTGTGGAGGGGGTAACTGGATGGTGGAGGGGGTAACTGGAGGGTTGGAATCGGGTAACTGGACGGAGGGGTGGGTGAGGGTTGACGCTAACAAGGAAAAATTTACTTACTTCACGGGGAATTGGCGTGCGGTCGGAGGCCTCTCCCCCGAGAACGGGCGCGTCCCTCCAGTTAATTAGCTGTTCATTCCACTTCGTCACACGTCGAATACGCCCTACACTCCCCTTCCATTGTATACCTTCCTCGTGCTACAGTTCCAAGGAAACGCTACATTCCCGCGGGGAACAATATGCTTTCACCGTTGAATCAACAAACACGGTCACAAATGGGGTTCAGTCACGGAACTGTGAAATGGAAGTATGTTGACGTCTCACTTCCATAATTTGTTAGGTAAATGTAGAATAATTTTGATTGGTAGGTTGCTGCACGAGTGTATTGGGGTGTTCGAGTGATTTCAGCGAACTCTTCGAAAGTACTCTGTCATGCATCATGGCTAATAGAGCGAAATTTGGTCAACATTGGGCATTTTCCACCTTTTTTCTCACTTATTAATGAATTTCAGCGATCTGGGAGTGGTCACATTCGACACTAAGCTAGAAAAATACTTTGACTGTGACACCCAGCATACCTTATTGGCAAAATTTAGTCAATTATGGACACTTTCACCTAGGAATAGATGTTTTTTACTTATTAAGAATCTTAGAGATTTGGGAGTGGTGGCGACCGACTCAGCGATGGAAAATTCTTCGAGTGTGACATCCAGCATCCCCTATTGGCAAAATTTAGTCAATTATGGACATTTTAACCTAGAAATAGATAGTTTTCACTTATTATGAATCTTAGAGATCTGGGAGTGGTCACAACCGACTCAGCGATGAAAAATTCTTCGGCTCTGACACCCTGATTGCCCTATTGTCAAAATTTAGCCAATTATATGCATTTTTCACCCCAAAATCGATTTTTTAAGAGGGAACTTCAGAAACCGGTGGGTGGTAAAAAAAAAAAAGTGCTGCAAAATACTTAGACTGTAACACCCTACGTGCCCTATTGCCTAAAAATCGATTTATTAGACATTTTTCGGGACACTGAATTCTAAATTTGAA